>CM077524.1:32796021-33396021 GCA_039654895.1 Mongoloraphidia duomilia
GATTTTTAAAATTCGTATAAAATCATGATTTACGATAATTGATTTTTATTTTAGCTGTACAGTTTATTGATGAAAAGTGCAACAACAGCTGTTCAAAATCTAGTCATAAGATTATTTTGGTAATAGAAATTATGCGCACTTGGAAACGCGTCTATAAATCTCGCACTCTCACAATTATTACTAGAATGATCTCAGATTTCCTAATGTGTACGTTTGTCAGTGTTTACCCGACTTCGGAAAAGTCAAAAGGAGGGTTATGAATTTGAGCAGTTTGTTACCTTATACAGCCTAAACTATTGAACCGATTTCAACAAATGAGGTGTCGTTGGATTTGTCTTGATCCAGAGTGTGTCCCATGCTATATGACGTCACAGGAAATATGGCAGACGTTAGACGTCATGATATGAAATTGTGGGTCATATAAAAGCCATCTAGACGACAAGTGCAAAACAAACTACGGACGCAAACTTAGATTAACGAAACAAACTTACAGGCGCCACAAGCTAAACATAGCCGTAATTCGCCTAACGACGGTGTTGTATTAAAATGTTTTTTATTGTTTATTAAGAAATTATAATAAATAGATTATACTAAAAAAGATTGAAATAAAAATAAAAGTTAAAATAGTAAAACCCGACTACGTAAAGGAATAAAACAAGAAAATTTAAACGTTAAGACAATATTCGTTTTGTTATCAGTAGTCGGGGACCCGTTCGGGAGCTGAAAAATAATTTTTGGTATTCGATAACAAAAAATACTATTTTTGTTTTGATTTGCTTGTTTTCTTCATTTACGTAGTCGGCTTTTAGTTTTGTAACTTTTATTTTTATTTGATCAAAAAATCATAACAAACACAATAATCACAAATCATCCTGTAAATAGTATATATTGTATATTCGGAGTATTGGCGAGGGCGGAATGGGTTAAGCAGCAGAGAGAGAGTTATGCCGCTTGCTCATATAAATTGCATGATATTTAATGCACCGCCTTATAATTGCGTTATAAACATTCTCTGTTCACTTGCTTCCTTTACGGCTTTTATAATGTTGGTACTCATGCGAAGGTACTTCATATAGCTTAGTACATAGTATAGGTAGGTATATCCACCTACCTAACTGTACAACGCCCCACAATGAATCAAATCCTCAGTGATTCGGACATATTATACCAAGGAAGACTTTGTCTACTTTGAAAGTTGAAACACTGATTGCAATGCCAAACCTTGCAGAGATAATAGTGTAATATAAAATAAATAATGACCAGTTAATTTCCCGAATGATATAAACCAACTATTTACTGAACTAATTATTTATACGCCAACCCTAAATGAAATGCAGCTCAGCTCTCACGGGTTTTGTCGAAAGCAGCAAACTATTACTATTATACAAACGAGTTTACAAGTAGTAATGACGCGTTATTCTGAACCGAGGCTTATAATACTTATATTAATATACTTACGTAATATAATGTATGTGTACAATGTACATAACGGCACGTCGTTGGCTGTCTTTTTAAAAGGGGTTCGGAAGGATGCCGCTTCCTGTAGGAGAAAACAAGTTACTTTAAACCATTTTCCACGCTTCTTGCTTGATGTCTCTGTTTAACCCCATCCGCTATTATACTGCTAAATCCTCTTTGTGGTGGAATTCTTCAAAACAGACCTTGTTCACATTTTACAGACTTATTTGATGCATTTGTTTAAAAAATGCGGATACTATTTTGGTATATTATTTCCAAATGTGCAATGTACTTAAATAATTAATATTGAGAAGAATTTGTGAAGCCCGGTATCATTTTGAAACGTATTTTTTTAAAAAATAAGGATACTTTCGAACTCAACTCCTAAAATATTTTCTTATAATTTAAAAATTGAGGGTATAGGGCAAATTTTGTTGAAGAGAATTTCTTTTGCAAACTTTTCATTTCTATACAAATTATGTAACGTTTCATATCATATGAACTAAATTACTATTTCCTTATAATTAGTGTTTCAAATGAAATATTTTGTTAAAAAATATGATGATTTTGCTGAAAACATCATATACATCTCCATTTGAAAATAATTATAGTCAGGTGAGAGATAGATAAAATGACGTTCAGGGTATACTCGTACGTCATCTACTTTTACGTAAGTTTTTTACATTTTTTATGTAAATTATAGACAAAAATTATTTTCAAATCAAATATGTTAAATTACTTGAACAGTCAAAATCTAGATTACACAAAATGAAAATACAAAAACAATTACACACCTATTGGACATTGATAGAGATTTAAAATTTAAGTTTAGGCATATAAATATTTTGAATAAAAATATTTAAATAAAAAAAAACTAAAAAAACTGATAAATTTCAATTGGTAATGCGAGACGAATCAATGTATAAAAAATTCACCAATTCTTTCCAAAAACATAATATACATAACATAGGTATCATGTAAGTATAGTCAGCAAATACAGGTATCATTCGATCAGATTTATAAACATCGCACAAAGTTATATGTGAACGTTTCGGTGCGCATCCTCAGTGTAGCAGAGAAACGGCGTCAGTCTAATTCCTTAACATCTTCTCCTGATGTGGTGTGCAGTGTTGCCAGGTGCAAAACTTTAATTTCCCTAGTAAAATCTAGAAAAGTTCCCCAAATTTTCCTTAGATTTCATAGCTTCGAAATTACCTAGAATTTCCCTAAAAAATGAGAATTCCCCAGAATTTCCCTAAAAATATTTCATTTCAGAATTGATGTTATGTTTTAGATTGAGTAATTAATATCTATATAGGTATATCAACAAATATAATTATAAAGGAACACACTAAAAATTGTAGAGGTATTTTAAGGCTAAGTTAATAGTTTAATATATTTCTCATTTATTGTAGGAGATCTAAGACCAGGTAACCAAAATAATGACGATAACGTAACGATGAAGCACCAAGAGACCGTTTAGTGAAAAAATCCCAGATTATCGAAAAAAAAATTCCCCACAAGCAAAATTTTCCCTTGATCTAGGGAAATTCCTCTAGCACTGGCAACACTGCGCGGCGTACGACGGTACGGTACACTACCTACGTGTGTTTGTTCACCCCACAGAGTTACATAAGCAAGAAGAGTTACTTCTATGTAAGTAGGTATTATTGTATGTACCCAGTAGTACCAGCTCTATATAAAGATACACAGCTGATTTCAAATATAAAATGTTTTTGCTAGACTCTGCTACTAACAGATGTACTACTAGATTTTGCCCTCGGCTTCGCTCACGTGAACGTCGCTTTTAAAGGGAACTGAATCCCACTGATTCACTACGCCATCTCTCCTTAGAATGTTAGATGAGTTGGCTCGATCAGACGGCTGATAAATATAAGATGACTTGTGCGGGGGATATCAAAGCTTATGACATGTTCGGGGGATATCAAAGCAATATGACATATTGTGCGGGGGGATATCAAAGCTGTATGACATGTGCGGGGGGGGATATATCAAAGCTATTTGATCAAACCGACCTAGTCAGCAGTCGGTAGAAGCACAGTGTTAAGCTTATTGTCGGCATCTTTGATGTTACCAAGTTTTGTTTTTTTAACCGACTTCAAAAAAAGGAGGTTTCTCAATTCGACCGTATATATTTTTTATGTTTTATGTGGTTATGTTTTATGTATGTTCGCGGATAACTTCGTCGTTTATGAACCGATTTTGAAATTTTTTTTCTATTTGAAAGGATATACTTTCAGATTGGTTCCACAGAAATTTCATCAAAATCGGTTCAGTAGTTCGGCTGATTTTTTAATAAAAGTACGTAACGGCGTGTGATTCTTTAAGGTACCTAAATGTTACTTTTTGACTCTAAAAAGTAAAAAACTTTTTAACAAAAAAAAACCTCCTTCAAAAAGGCACTAAAAAGAGGAAAATAATGAAATTTTGAGGTCTGTGTCAATTAAAATATGAAGTCGGTTAAAAAGTATAGTATAGTGATTAATATCTTCTTTTTTTTAACCAACTTCATATTTTAATTGGCACAGACCTCAAAATTTCTTTATTTTCCTCTTTTTAGTGCCTTTTTGAAGGAGGTTTTTTTTTGTTAAAAAGTTTTTTATTTAGTCTTCGAGTATACCACCGTCGGACATGCGCATTAGGCAGCCAGTGAGAAGCCAGCGTTCTGTGACTGTGTTTCTATAGAACAGGACCTGATTCAGTGCAATAGACTCATAAGCTCATGATTTGTGCATAGGCCATAGATATAAATCACAGTTGATACACTGTGCATAAATATAATATGCCGGTCCTGCCTTCAAAACTATACTAGCTCGACGCATGCGCACGGAATTTCTTGTCCCAGAAATATTGCCTGGATAAAGTAACAACAGGATACAAGGCTTATAATTTAAAAACAGTTATTCACTAATCATTTTTAATGGCCAACGTTTCGGCAAACATTTTTTGCCTTCCTCAGGACCTGTAACCAAAAATAGTACAATGAATTACTCTAAACTATACCTATACTTATATCTATACCTAAACTATACTTAAATTAGCGAAAGCATAGTTTTATATTTTAAATTTTTTAAAAATTTTTAGATTTCAATTTTTAATTAATGAGATATACTCTTAAAAAGTTTTATTTGGACAAAATTAATTTTAAACTAATGCATGTTTTTAAATTTGTGACGGTTCACTAAAATATTTAAGGTAATTAAAAATTATTTATTTGATATCCAAAAAAATTTTTAAAAAATTTTTTAAAATAAATTTTTTTCTACATTTAAGATTTAGGTATAGTTTAGAGTAATTCATTGTACTATTTTTGGTTATAGGTCCTGAGGAAGGCAAAAAATGTTTGCCGAAACGTTGGCCATTAAAAATGATTAGTGAACAACTGTTTTTAAATTATAAGCCTTGTATCCTGTTGTTACTTTATCCAATCATTATAACCAAGGTGTTCTTATTATTTTATTAGAAATATTGCCGAGTGGAGAAACTGCTTGTATACGTTTAAACTGTGGTAGAAGTTTCTGAATGCAGTAAATGACTCATCCTGTTAACAAGTTATCTGTACTGAGATTGCACCAGACTCCGTACATCATAGGAGAATGGGTAAGAAGACACAGAGAGAAGCTTCTCTATACATATATAAGCGGGGTGAGATACCTCAAACAGTTCTCCATTATAACTTTGACTAACGGCCATAAAATATTCAAAGTTAAACCCGCGAGTTTCAAACCAGACTTTATACAAATGTACCTACCTATATATCTACACATAATGATATACATATTATATATTATATGATAGAGTGGGTGCTTACTTGATGTAAATTAATATTCGACATTTTGTTAAAAAATAAAACACTGAGTTTGGGCATTTACATTATATTTTTATTTTGACAATTGTTTCGTCAACACAGAAACTTCTTCAAAAATATATCTTAAAAGTTTAATATATAGTTCTGAAAATAGTTAAACTATTAGTTGAACAATGTTTCGACGTTAATTGACGTCATTGTCAAGTTCTTACAATAAATAGGGCTCTGTAAAAGTAAATTATAAATAACTTTTAAAGCTTATTTCTAATTACTTTTACAGGCGAGTAGGTGAGAATTGGTGAGATTTACCCTACAATTTCATTAATTGTAAATTGAATAATTTAATCCCTGCAGTTCGGTTGTTCAATCATATTGTAATAGAGCTAGTATAATAATTTAACCGACTTCAAAAAAGGTTTCTCAATTCGACCGTATATATTTTTTATGTTTTATGTTTTATGTGTGTTCGTGGATAACTTCGTCGTTTATGAACCGATTTTGAAATTTTTTTTTATTTGAAAGGATATACTTTCAGATTGGTCCCATAGAAATTTCATCAAAATCGGTTATGTAGTTCGGCTGATTTTAATAAAAGTAAGTAACGGCGTGTGATTCTTTAAGGTAAATGTTACTTTTTGACACTAAAAAGTAAAAAATAAAAAACTTTTTAACAAAAAAAAACCTTCTTCAAAAAGGCACTAAAAAGAGGAAAATAATGAAATTTTGAGGTCTGTGTCAATTAAAATATGAAGTCGGTTAAAAAGTATAGTATATAGTGATTAATATCTTCTTTTTTTTAACCAACTTCATATTTTAATTGGCACAGACCTCAAAATTTCATTATTTTCCTCTTTTTAGTGCCTTTTTGAAGAAGGTTTTTTTTTTGTTAAAAAGTTTTTTACACGACTGATTTTAATTAGGTATAAATGATACAATGAAGAAAAATAAAGTGAATGTATTATGTAGGATAAACTTCAGAATGAAAACATTCTTAATAACTGTAATAAAGAATTGATGATCAGCAGTTTTGTATATTATTGGCGTGTAATTTTCTGAATTCATAATTAAAGCTAATTGTTTTTGAAGAATTTTTATATCGTTCTTTGTCTTCCCTGTGAATAATTTTACAAAATTAGATAAACATTGCCAATTTTAATATGTAATATAATATAATAACTCGAATACAGTAATTATCATTAACAACGTGTGTTATAATAAATAATAATAATAACGTACATTTTATGTGAGCTTCTGTCACATGCGCGCTATAATCTAACCAATGAAATCGTTTTTAATCATAGACTGGCTGTACAATGTACATCTATTTACAATGGAATATTTTTGCATAAATATTTAATATGTTAAATGAAATCATTTTAGGTAACGTTTACAATACAAATCATTGTAAGCCGTTTATATTATATACGTAAATGTTTATGCATCAATAAAGTTATTCTATTGAAAAACACCAGTAGACATACTTATTTAGAGTACCCGAAACGTAAAGAAGAATAATGCAGGTAGGTACACACAATTGATTTTATTTTTTTTTAATTTTTTTCACTTTTAAAACTTCCATTTTAAACAAAATGTATTGTGATTAGGTATTCGCAATAGTATATTGTGCATGTAACTAGTAAATCTTTATACGCCTCATGCATTACGATTTAGCACACGCGTTGCACACTATATACTTTATATTCAATACATTCATGGTCTTAGACTTTAACTGAATTAATGTAAAACACCTTATAATCACTGACAGCAGTATATCTCATAATAAAAACATATTGGCCTTGATACAACATTATTATTTACTTCGTTGCCATAGTAACCATATTTCATTATAGCATTGAAAGAAGGTACAAAATGGTTCATTGTGTAACGGGTTTTTCAAGTGTTTTCATTATAGCATCGAAACGCGTTTCATAATGGACCATGACGTCACCAGTCGATAAACGGCCATTTAAGATTCGCCTTACAGACACGAAAAAACACTAAAAGTGTGCATGTGTTGGATAAAGTAACTTACGAACTTTCTTCTAATTAGTTCTAGGAGATAATTAAATTATTAGAGCCGCATTAAAGAAAATGCGTTTTTTATTTTTGAACTTTTCTGCAACCTTCTATGAAATGGAAATTTCTGGTATTTAAAAAACTATATTTTTTCTATTAATCTCTTTTATTTCCAGTTTTGTGTAAATGCAATTACAATCTATCCTATCCAAAAATAGTTTTTATGTCGTTGATATTTTTACATTATGTATTTGCGCAGGGAATGCACATATAAAAAAATGGATTGTATAGACTATAGAGTATTATATGCATTATTAAAATACAATGTATTCATTAACTACAGATGATAATAATAATATACTACATTATTTACGAGGCAAGGCCATGTCTATTAATATTATATATTATCTATTATTTCTGATATAGATGTATATTTTTATTATAAAAGAACAAATACAGATGCAAAAGTCGTGTTATTCATTTTTCTGGATGAACAATTCAGTTCAAAGTCATCGTGGCGTTCTGTCGTTGAACATTTAAACAGAAAGACTGCTCGTTTATATATTTACATAATATATATAGTCTTTCCAAAAAGTTGGGGACCGTTAAATAATTTACTAAAAAGTTGCCAAATATGCCATGTACCAAGCAACAAACGAGTACCTCCTCGGCGCATCTCGACTAACTTGAAATTGTGTTTTAAAGACCACCAACAGCTAAGGTTATTTGGGCCTAGCACCAATTCATATTTTTAATTTATTATTTTTTTTTTTAATATAATACATTGAAAATCTAATTAACACTTTTACCAGCTCTCGGGCTAGAACCCGGGAACTGGGGACTTGTAATAGAGGAACCATAGCAAGCCATGTAAACAACAGCATTGCTACACGCTCGGCTATTCTCAAGTCCGCGCATTTCGACTAATAATAATCAAAAACATAACAATATTTGCGTGACTTTCGATTCATAATCGCAATTATAATTTTTTTTTTAAACTGAACTGAAACTTCTTAAGCCGCAATGATAGTAATTTCGTTCAATGCAGCGTAAGAAAGAATCAAATTAATCTGAACTTAAAACTACACAAAAACCTAAATCGCACTATGGTCAGCACAAGACAAAACTACATTTCTCGATGGGAGGTACTGGGAAAAAGTTCTGTCACGCATCAGCTTTTGGTGGCATTGAATTGTAAATTATAGACGCTCGACAACAGAGGTCATTAGCGTTTCGGTGGCACTGAAACGCAGTATTTTCCGAATAAAATCGCAACATTACGCTAAACTATTTTCGCCACCTGTATAGTCATCACAAGTGTACAATATTTCATTATATCTATATTCTTGTCTGTTGGCAATGTTATAATGGAATGCTGTAGACAGACTAAAGCTCCGTAGAGCTTTTACTTTGGAGGTGGTAGGTTAGGATGGGATGAGGTAAAATAATACATAGAATACTCTTCGTCCTTTTATCTGCATACACACACATACACAGTCCTTTTCTCTGTGTTGCGCTGAACAACAAACAAACAGAAAACAAATCGTTCCGATTGGTACTGTTCGTGCACAGTCTTAACATCAACAACATACTCAGACGACACTGTGTTAGAGTTGAGAATGTGACACGATTGTCTGAAATGGAACGATTTTTCCTCTGACAGTTTTGTAATCGTTTGTGCATGTACTGTGTAGAGGTACTGTGTTGTATGTTTTGTTTGTTTGTTTGTTTGTCCTTTATCTCATTAAAAAGCTCGCAACAGTAAACCTTTTTCTCTTCTGTACTCTTCTCTGTTGTCTATTTATTCGCACAACAGAAACGCTGAGCTGTACTTCAAGGATGAGGCGAACTTTTTCACATGCGGCGAAATCGATACTGCGATCCTCAGAACTCGCGATCCAACGCTGCAGTACGATTTCTTTGGATACGACCTGAGAGCAGAGCTAGTTATAGAAGTGGCATATTACAGCTTGTAGTTATGTACAATTGAAGCCAGTCGAGACGTGCGGGGAACAATTGAAAATATATTAAAAGATTTTTACTTACTGATGATAATTGACACACCTTGATTTTTCCTAAGCGCTTTGGAACCTTTATTGTAACATCGAGATACACAACACTACCTACCATAAAGAGTCGTACTTTAGTGTATAGTTGAGGCTTCACAAGCGACGTGAATTGCTGTTTCTATAGCTATTTCTGTTCTGAGGATAAAACAAAATCGAACGCAATTTGATCGTGCATATATGTTCGCCGTCCGATCAAGTCGGTGGCAATTTGGCCGCAGACAAACTATGTCAGTCTGCAGCAATAACAACTTTGTTGGTTGGATCCTTTATTTGATCATGTATTGTGACTTTTGATTCGATCGTTTGATTTTGCTACTGCAAAACCAAAAAAACAACCATAATTGTTACAAAGCGCAAAAGTCGCTAAAAATATTTTTGTCCGACATGTTTACCATTTTACAAGGATTAATAATCATAATAATGCGTTTAACGTCCGTTTCTCGACATTATGTCATAACAAACGCTATTCGCACCATTACTATTTTCCATTTTTATACATTTTTATACTTCAATTTAATTAATAGCAATGTGCGAATGAAGGAATTATAGGACATTAGGATAAGGTATAGGCAACTTTGGGAGCATAGGAGTTTGACAGGTAATCGGCCATGACCTTGAATAAGGAACCATCTCGATATTCGTCTGGAATTATTGAGGGAAACCATGGAAAACCTCAAACAAGATGGCCGGTACAGGAATTACCGTTTCTCGGTGTGTTGCAGTAGGAAAAAGTCCTAGCCACATCTGCCCCCGCTGGGATTAGAACCCAGTACCTTCCCAATGTGAGTCTAGTGCTGTCCAATGAAGCTACATCGCTGGGTTATTTTACAAGGATTACGTATGTGAGCTTATACGATTTCCAAATAATTGTACTGCAATCGCATACGGCAAAATCGTATTGCAGCGTTGGATCGTGAGTGGCAGGATTTTTGTGTATTAATTTTCTCTACCTTTTTATGTTTTTATTTAAATTTTAAATTCTATTTAAATTTATATTAAGGGTAACTTCAGTGCGAATGTTTGTGTGTTTTCTAGATTTTGCCGAAATTTGCAACAAACAAATGATTTTCTCATCCTTATATAATATAGAAATATAAAAATAAAATTTGTCAAACAATATTCAGATTGAGACACCTGTGCTATATGCATAAGACGGAAAATTTATATCGCGTGCTGCTAGAATTTTGTCCATAATAATGTAAATTTTATTTGTCTGATGAGTAACGAAGAAGTGAATGTAAAAAATAAAAAGAATAACAAATTGAAAAATTACAAGACAATTTTTTTAAAAGATATTAATCATTCAGGTGCCGTGTGTTAATAACCTGAAAACAGCCTATATAACTAGGTTCTATAATTTTTACATTTATGTAAAATACAAAAACACAAGTCAGAAAATAATATATTTGCGAAGAAACAACTTAATTCTCGGTAGAAAATCTGTCCTATTAGAATTATTGCTTCTAATATATCATATAGGTAGGTAAGTGTAGGGCTTAGAAAGTTAATTATACACCTTATAATATCTAGTAGGTACCTACTACTTATAAATTACCTATTGTTTTAATATTATATATTACGTAAAAAGTAAAATTAAATTACCGCATTTTTGAATACTTATTAATATAGCCCAGTCAACGAAGCAAAAATAAATGCAACAAGCCGTGAGGTGGGTCGTTTATTAGGACTAAAGTGCGACCCTTGAGGTCCACACGACGAACTTCCCAGTTTGATAAATATTTAATAATAATAATTAAATTAGATATTACACAGAAAAGTAATCATTTCAATCATTAAAACATCAATAATTAAAAAAAAAAAAAAAAAAAACGGCTGAACCGATTTTTATAAAATTTATGTCGGATCAAAATGACGTTAACACGCCTCGATTGACACCCTTACGAAGTCGATATAATTTTTTATTCGCGAGATATTGTGTAAAATCTACTTTTTTGGAGGTTATTTGGTTAAGAAAAAAGAACGGCTGAACCGATTTTGAAAAAATTTCTTTCAGATCATATTTACGTTAATACCCGTCGATTGGCACCCTAACGTAGTCGATATCATTTTTCGTTCTCGAGATTTCGTCTTTGAAAGAAATGTACACATACGTACGTACGTACACACACACACACACACACACAGACATCTTTCTAAAAGTAGTGTAAAAATAGTGTAGTGACCTTGAAACATAAAATTTTTTTTTCCTTTTTGATTTCGATTTTCGGACCCATTACAATAACTTCCAGTGGGAAGTTAATAAATCGTGTATTCTGGGTTATTATTTTAAGTGGTAGGGGTGACCCTCAGGTATAACATACTAAAAGTTCCCAGCCGGGAGATGAGAGCTTTGGGCGGAAGGGGGGTGAAAAGGTCCCATTGTTTGGTTCTTCGTAAATATATCTCGAAAACTAAGCGTCCTAGAAAAAAAACTTTTCATAAATAATGAAGCCGATTAAATTTCCTACAAAATGGTATATTATTTTTTTTTAGGAGCAATACAAATACCTCTCACTTTAACTTTTGACCCCCTCAGAAGTTGAATTTCGAAAAATCCTTTCTTAGTGGCTATTTTTGTCACAAAAGAAACCTCTTGTCCAAATTTCACGTTTCTATCTTCAGTGGTTTTTTCTCTGAATATATCGACCTATACGGACGCCTCCTGAGTCCAGGGGTGGGGATATAAAAAAAATTCTGGTCCAAAAAGGTTGCCCTGTGTCTGCCGAGTCCAACGGTATCCTCATTTTTGTTCTCGGATGATTTCTTCCAGAGATATAGACTGTTGCAATAATTTGCCCCTGAACAGTAGGCAACCGGCTCCTGCACGTCCGGCCGGCGGGTACCACTTCTTAAATGTTACCTATAGGTATGTACTTGAATCGTGCTAAGTTTCATCCCAGCAGGAAAAAGTGCAAGGTTGGACCCCTTAGGTTCCCTACTATAGGTAAAATAAACAATAAACATTAATCTTTGACTTTTCCACCCCCCGGCTCTCCCTTTGTATTGCTCCTAAAAAAAATAATATACCATTTTGTAGGAAATTTAATCAGCTTCATTATTTATGAAGAGTTTTTTTCTAGGACGCTTAGTTTTCGAGATATTTACGAAAAACCAAAAAATGGGACCTTTTCAATGAAATTCAATATAAATTAATGATTGTTTTTTAATTAAATAGAATTTAATCTCCACAATTTTGTATAAATTCGAATATTATATTGTTTAGAATAACAAAAAAATAAAATATTATGTTATCAATTTATTAAAATTAGATTTTGTTTACTGAGATCGTAATTATGAATTAGTAGAAATTACAAAAATTTTAATTTCCACCAAGGTCTTTAAAATTGTATAAGCTTCAAAAGAGTTACTAAAGATAACGTGCTAATAACTTTACCATCCCTGACAGATATCACATGAAAACTTATTTGAATAAAATTCAAATAAAACGGTTGTCCAATAAATCATAGTTATTAAATATATATATTATTACTACTTGTTAAAAGCGCAAAAGTTAATAATTATTTCTATGCGTACTTGTGCAAACCAAAGTCTTTGTATGTGTACAGTTACCAGGGTATGGAGTATGATAATATGACGTATGTGCAATGTAGGCATACACGTTTATTTATTTATCTAACACACTGACACTGGATGTAAATTTGTCACATTTAAATAACGGCGTGTAAACAAAGTAATTGACAGCGGTAAACCTAATGTACCCTTGTACCAATTAAATGGCAAATATTTATTGAAAAGGAAAACAATGTCAAATAGCTTTTAAGGTTTACACAAAAAAGAGTTCGGCGAACAATAACTTTTACAATATTCTATGTTGGGTATAAGCTGTCTGATGAGATTATAAAAAAACTGGCCAAGTGCGAGTCAAATTCGCGCACCGAGGGTTCCGTATAATAATAAAAATAATGAGTTAGGTAAGGGTAAAAAATTAACAGATTTTTTATTTAAGCTTGGTTTTAAAATTTAATAAGTTTTTTTACTTAAAGGTAGGTATATTTTATTTTGTTCTTTCTAGTGTTTTAAAATTTTTCCGTATCAAATTTAATTAAATTAGTTTTTAAAGTAAAAAAATATATTAACAATATTTGATGAATAAAAAAAAAAACAAAAGTATTGCGATCTGAAATCCGGACTCGAACCGAGTACCTTTAGATCTTCAGACTAACACTCAACTAACCGAGCTAGTCGAACGTAACATCATCGTTCGAGCGGCTCACTTGGTATAGCTCTATACCTGTAGTACAGTATAAAAGTACGGACTGGAGTCAGTATCGTAATAAAATAAAAACATTAATTTAATTAAATTAATTGTTTATTTAAATCTAATTATTATTGCCCAGGATTCATGCCACAACAACACACTATCTGTGAAAATTCAACGTCTTATCGTTTGTGAGATAGACCCTTGTGACAGATGGACGGACAGACATCGGAGGTTCAGTAATAGGGTTCCGTTTGGAGGTACAAAACCACAAAAAGTGCGCGATAGGCCCATTTTCACATGGCATGTTATTCTCTCTTATCATTCAACTATAAATATGAATTTAGCCTCTAAAATCGGTGTACAGTAATTCTCTCAAGAATCAGATCATATATTAAGAACATTTCGGATATAATGAATGAAGACACTCGACAACAGAGGTCATTAGTGTCTCATTTCGGATATATTAAATTTGGTTTCTGTAAGTAAAAATCCGTTAATTCTCCTCTAAAAATCTCTGCTAGTAAGTATATGATCATTTAATATTGTATTATGTAAACGGATTATTATATGTATTCATCATCCCAGGCATTCCTCTGTTCCAGGGAGAATACAGTGAGATGGGATTCTGTTGTGCAATGACAAACATCGTATTATTTCCATACACTGAGCATATTTGTGTATCCTCATCAGCATGCGATGTAAGATAATATTAAATTCTATACTACACATAGATAGTGGTATTAGCAATGTTCATCAAGATTATAGGACAATAAAGGATATATTATGAAGATTATAATATTAAAGCGTACTAAATTTGCTATAAAGGTTGCACAGTTTGCTGAGTTATTTTCTTCTAACTTTGAGAAAATTTAATTTTAATATTAGGTATTGTTAAAGAAAAAAACGTACATTGTTACTGTTGGCATACGAACCCAAAATCTCCAGTTTATGTGCCAGTAATAAAATAATATACCATCCCGTTTAATGCGAATTAATATAAAAAAATCCAATTAATGCGACTATTTTTATTATTCATTAAGGTCACGCACTGAATTGTCTCGGACCGGTCGACTCTAGGTGTCTAAACATTGACAATTAATAATAAATAATTGCCAATAAACCGCTGAAAATAATTATTGACCGTTTTACGTTTAGAACAATAAATATAAAAAATTTAGATGAGGGGGAAACAGTCACCTATACTAAGAAATCATTGTTAAACCTTTAATTGCAGACGTTTCGACCCTTAAAATCGTATAAGTCCTGAGAAAACCACGATTCTGGAAATTCTTTATTGTTATATTCGTTGACCATGGATCGCATTTCATCATAATCTAGCGAACAAATTATTGTTGTATGTATTTATTTGAAAATAGACATTAATTAAGTTATTAAGTTAATTGTGCAGATTGTGGATTCTCTAACCCTTGTTGAATCTATAAACACATAACACGTGACAGGTCACCAACCCCCTGTTACATGAATGGTGTTACTCAACACAGAAGGTTTACTATGTCTTACCCACATCAAATAGGTAGTAGGCACTGTGCATTCATTTACCTAATAATTTATTATACCTGCTTTTTCTTTACCGGTTGTGCAAGTAAAAACCTAAATACGTTATGTAATGGGCACAACAATAAAAATTAGTATAAATTATGTATAGTTTTGGTCAATTGTGTGTGAATGCCGACCTTTCGGAAAAATAAAAGGGCATTCCGGCTTAAAAAATAGCCGAAAAACTTGTTAATCATACATGTTAATAAAATATAATTTTATTATCATTAAAAACCAGAATGTATGATATAATTCGTCAATGAATTAAGTTCTTAGTACAGGAAACATATAATTATAAACGGCGTGCTGTTAAGAATTCTTCAATGCTATAAAAGACACTAGGTACTTAAAAAAAACGTTTTTAACTTATTTTCAAAAATCGAAACAGTTTTCGCTATTTTTATGTTTGTGGGCACATGTTGAAAAGAAAACATCCTGCGTATTTTGGCGATGTTTTGCAGAATTCATGATTGGGTTTTATTAGCCGAATATTCGAACTGTCACGAGTTTCATAATCATGAACATCGGTGACCTTACAGAATTTATTTATATTTTTATAATATTATATAGACTAGTAATTTGTAAATATATATTGAACAAACCGTTAGTAAAATCTGTTGTTGAAAGACAACCCGACGCGTGTGATCGTGGTGGTCCTAACACTACGCGTGTGATTCCATGGCAGGTTAAAAATAAGCTTTGTCAGTCTTTTTTAGCAAAACAAAAACCTTTTTGCAACTATTAGAAAATGACATGGCTGATTATATCAGTAGATGTACAGGCCAATTATAAACCTTATATTAAAAAAAAACTACTAGAATGTCCCCAGATAACGATGTTGTAGCTTAAAACTGGATAAATAAGGGCATTGTAAACATTTATTAACGAGGGTGTGTCAAGTCAATTTTTTAATGTTAAGATACTTTATTAATTGTACTTACGTAAAAATATGTATACTATGAATAAAATTCTTGTGAAGATTTACCTGCAACAAAAGAGAAGAAAATTATTAATATTGTATACAAAAAAATTATTTTTCGGTTTAACGATATCTTATACTTGCAAAAAAAAATCATAAAATTGCATTTTGGAAAGTTAAGCGTGATGTTATGACTAAAATGGATGTGTTATTTTTTGGCAATAGAATTGTAATAATAAAAAAAGACATAAAATAATGTTCAATTCACTTGTATTGACGGTTTCTGTAAAAATGTTTCCATGGTGTGTTCAAGATACGTCAGATTTTTTCTGTTCTAATTCACATATATTTATGACACCACATTCTTAAGTCTATTAGTTCAACATAGAGGTCACATTGCTAAAGAGACCGTTAATTATTGTTCTTAATTGCGTATCAATAAAAATGTAATGATTAGCATAATTAATGCTGCAACAAAAGTAGGTATAACCCATGATCACTTTTCACCTGAATATCGTTCGTATTTCGGACAATAAACCTCATCAATTTGATTTTTATCGACATCGAAACAAAACTGATGTATTACCAGTGTAAATTTACCTACATGTATTTTGGTCAGTTTTGAAGGGAACAGGGTATAACAGCTGTTGATACTGTAAGCTTGTTTACCAAGTTTAATTAAAATCGATCAAGCAGTTTTCGAGTGACGCTGATACAAACAGACAGACAAAAACTCTAGAAACGCATTTTATTGTCTAAACTCAAAACTCCAAAAAATATACAAGAAAACGAAACGACAGAAAGAAGCCCATTACAATTTTTTGAAGTATTTATAATGAGTTATCAAGTACCTATATGATAGAAAAGAAGATAAATAATATATGCAATGCAATCTACAATGTACACTGGATGTGGCTTACTATCCTTTCAGAATAACCTCTTCACCAGCAAGGATCTAATATCTTTTTATTGTTTAACCAAAATTTAGAATTTTTTACTTCCCACCTCTACTATGGTAGGGAAGTAATGGATTCAGTCCGAAAAAAATATTTCGAGATTTTAACAGATTTTCACGTTTTGAGACCCTAGCAATCGTTTAAGATCATTTTCTGACTGATGTCTGTATGTGTGTGTGTGTGTATGTGTGTGTGTATGTGTGTGGTCAATTTTTCGCCTTCGATATCTTAAGAATGGAACAACATACGGACATGCCGATTGTTCTATTGTGTTTATCAGCCTTTAACTTAGATCTGATTAGATTTTGAGTCAAATCGGTTCAGTGGATCCTGAGATATTCAAAAAAACGTCCTCAATGTCACGTATTAACATAGGTAAAAAAAAATATAAATGAATTCTAGATGTTATAATATGAAAAAAATGTAAATATTTTTTTTCTCTAAAATGTATAGTTTTCGAGAAAAAAAAGATTTTACTAAAAAAAATAAAAATTGTACGTAAATCAAGGTAACCATGATTTTTGCTATATTAAGTTAGCCATCAATAGATCACCAAACAAAAAAGAGGGCCATGCTTTTTTCAAAGAATAAAAATTAAATTGTGTTTTAAAGACCACCAACAGCTAAGGTTATTTGGGCCTAGTCAAAGAATAAAAAAAAAGAGTGTTTATTTTTTGCAAATATTTACTAGGTGGGAAGTATAGGACTGGTCATCAGTCGAATTTTTTTAAATGCGAATGGGTTACTACTGTTACAAAATTAAGAAATTAATCTAATATGTTATTATCGTTGTCTAAACTCCAATAAAGGGGATGAAGCATAAGTTGACTATTATTTTTTGTGACACTATAACTTATCTGTTTTCTTACAGAGATAAACACATTCTTCAAATTTATTCTAATTTTAGGGAAAAACACCGTTACATTCACGTTTAAAAAAATGTATTCTCGAAGGGTTGTATTTTTGTTGACAGAAATCTATTAAAATCAACGCATTAACGGTACAACACGTCCCTTTATGTGACGTTGTGAGAGATTTGTTCGCGTCTGAATGACATTTTTGCGGTCGTGCGTTCTCCCACAGGATGTGCTAAGTATTCGTTGCCACACATACATACGGATTGCACTTGCTACCAACTGTCAACTTGGGCGCAGTAAAACAGTTTGAGTTACTTCTACGCGTCACAAAAACAGAGAACCTATTGCTGAGCTCTGAAGTACTGCTTTTGTGCGTAATATTTTCACTTTCAGAAAAACACAATAAGACAACTAATAAATAATGATATGCAATGAGCCTCTTTTTGAATGATCGTCAAGGAATTAGGATAAGGTTGACAAATACAGTAGGTATAAGTTGAAGATTATTAGTTTTAGACAAATTTATATTATTTAACGACACCAGTCACTATGTGACAAGAGCGTTTTCAGTTTGGAATAACATTAATAAGCTATGCTATATAAACGTTCGGATATGCCGCTTTTATTAAATTAGAGTTCGTACTACGTATACGTTCTGCGCACCCAGATAAGCTATAAATCGTATAAATCTGTCTCATTTTTTACTGTTTTTTTCTCTCTTTAACACATTGATTTTGGTGCAAAATATAATGCAGAACGTGTCACGTGCGTAGTGAATTTACTACGGCTGAGGACGGTTTAAAGAATATAGGCCCTGCAGCATGCAGTCATTTATAATAATGCTATGTGATGGCTTCATAATTAGGCTTCATAATTATGAAATTAAAACATATTATGCAGATTTATAATACAATTTTTTTTAATTGTGCGTTATTTTCTGGCAGTGTGGCAGCTCCGCAGCTCTCATAGAGGAGCCGCCACTGCAGTTTAACTATAACCTCTAAATGGCAGATGCATTGTCTGCGAAATGCTAATTCGCTTTTATTGTAATAATTTACTATAATATTAGTGACTCAAAATATTATCAGTAATAAAAATGTTAGTACCAGTATTTATATTAATTTTTTAATTACATATTTACTTTAATTGACAATATCAAGCCATATTATGATAAGTACCTGGATCTGCGAAAATATATTTTATAAAACATAAAAAAACGTTAGTTTTGCTTACTCGTTGATTTTTTTAGATACAATTCTTAAATATAATAAATTACTAGCTTTCCTGTCTGGATTTGCCCGGGTAGATATTGGTTTGGCAACGTAATAATCAAGCCCAACAAATTTCTCAAATCATATCAAATTACTGTTACTAATATTTCTAATAGCATAGTTAGCGTGCGTCAAATTACCTCAGATCCGTGGTGGTACTAACACTACGCTCAGATCTATCGTGTGCAGGATTTTCAACTGCAATTACATTTTCACTCACTGCTCAGTGCTCATCCCCCCTTTTTGTTTTAGCGTCATCATACATAGCCTATCTTATTCAGTAAGAAGTAAGCTTTAAGTGAGTAAAATAATTTCTCAAATCGGGTCAGTAGTTTCTGAGATTATCCGCGACAAACAAACAAGCATACAAACTTTTCCTGTTAGTATTGTTGATCATATTTTTACTGCAACAAAGTAACATAGGCTTCAGAAACCGGTCATAAGAATTTCAAACCCAAAGACGTCAAGATGAAGATAACGACTGCTAATATTTTCCCGTATTGAATAACATAAATTATAAATACAATTTTCTGTTTCTAAATACAGAAGTTTTACAAGATACAAGTTTACATGCAGTTATAATATAATAAAATAATATCTTGTAAGTATACCTACGTACATTAAACTTCGCGATAGTCAATTACAAGTACCATAATATGTGCAATATTATTTACAGAATGGTGGTCGGGCAGCGTCTATTAATATTGAACTGACAAAGCTCTGTAATGTCACAATGGCATCCGTTGTCTGCACATAAATATTTAAATATAAGTAAACGCAGGCGCGTAACAAGAATACATTTCCACTAAAATGCTATACCGTAACAGCAACGACTAATTTCTACAAATCTCGACAGTCGACACTCAAACAAGAAAATTGATTTTCGACAGAGATAGACGATCCTCTTTGAAATTTTTTAAAACTCACTATGCTCGTACAAAAGGACACGTTGATTCCAAAAGCACAAGCAAACGTCTGATCTCTTCTGGTTTAAAAGTTGTATCCATTTAAAGTTTCCCAAAATTCACCAAAAAAAATTTCCATTGCCAATAGTTTCGAAACAAAAAGAGATATACAGAAGTTTGCTTGTTCTCGTTGGAATCAGCACAATTTTTTTATGAATCTCCTCGATAATTTGAAAAATATATATTTTTAAGGCGATTTTTGATAAAATTCTAAATCTCTCAAAACTTTCTTAAACTCAAAATACTTATAGAAAAGACTCGCTGATTTCATTGAGGACACGCTCACTTCTTTATCTCATCAGTAAATTCAAGCAGAAGTGGGATACTATAAAGATTCTTTGCAGGGTGTAGGGACTTTCAACAATCGAGTTGGATTCTCTAAGTTGCTTGTAATAAATTCACACTGTAAAATTTTTTTGCATAGTCCAATCCTCATAATGTATAAAATCTTCATGTCTTCAGATGAAAAGTGGACATTTTACATCATGACTGAAAGTCAGCGGGTTGCCATTTTTCCACTTTTTTGCAGTTACAGCTCTGCCCAGGTGTACTCAATATGCTGCGGGTGCGTTTACACAATACCTGCGTCATTGTGAGTGTGCTTCGTGTAACTCGGAGTTATTTATACCGACATATACACCGACACCAACACATACATGTATGTATAATATTGTTTGTGAAGGCATTCATTCTTGTCAGGTGATCCGTTGATGTATTGTCACACTGACATGCATTCTTTGTTCTTGTGTCTCACCAATTAGAAGACATTGTTCTCAGAATACGGCTTGCCTCTCGCATTAACACTCTCGCTTAAAAACTAAATTATGTATATGTGTGTATGGCTTTAACTAGTGATGTGTGCGTGCATTCTGAAAGCATGAAATAATTTACTTTCATGTTAATTTAGCGAGAAAAACATCTAAGATTTCAAGCGGTGCACGCGTACAATAATACAAAATTTTGTGTCATACGGTAGTATAGCTGGTGTGCGTAAAATATAGATTGTGACGTCAGCGTACAATAATGCAATATTTTATGACATATGACAGTATGTGGTTGCTATGGTAACGAAGTAAATAAATATTGGATTAAGGCCAATATTTTTAGTATATTATGCAGAGCTCTCAGTGAATTTAAGGTGTTTGACATTAATTCAATAAAGCTCTAAAGTTGAATGTTGTGCATAAATACTTATGTGTTACAAAATTAATTTATACATCTCGTAAAATTAAGTATAAGACGCGAGGGGTGAGTTTGGCACGCGAGTCGCAGGCGAGAGTGCCAATACCCCTCGCGTCTTATACTTAAATGTACTAGATGTATCAACTATTATTATTTTTCTACGAGGGTCAAAACAAAAAAAAATAATATCACTTCATATTAATTAACAGACATTAACAAGTTAGACCTATAATTAGAGAGTCAGGCAGTAGTAGTTTAATTTCATATATTAACAAAAATAATCTTTGCCAAATATCACGCATCACCGCTGTCGTTTGCAGCATTTCATTGTTTGATTTATTTTGGTAGTTTTGTTACGGTCAATTAATGAAAAAAACAAAACAAATGCAAAACTTTTCGAAAAATTTCGAACAAGATACAGTTAAAACTTTACATGTGCATTCAGATCAAATATTTTTATTTTTCATGTTTGAGATATTAAATCAATGTATAGTTTGTTTAGTTCCAGGCAAATGGTAATTATGCAGCAAAGAAATAATCAAGCTAAAATACGAGTGTTACATTTCATTTGTAAGGCGACAGAAGAACTGTCAATAAATAATATTTTCCACGGAAAATACAAAGTTAAACTTTTCTCAGACATCTGGAAAACATAACGTAAAGTTTGAAAATACAACTCTTCCACTTATAAAAGTAACAACTAACACTGAGTGTATGAAACTCAACAACACTTGCGAATAATTCATTTATTTCATGCGTCAGAGATTTCGCGATTGTAATACATGCATATAGTATTGCACGAACAATTTCTATGCTCATGTTACTGAATAAATTGGTTATTACTTTTTGCCATACCCATTATAAAATAGCTCCTTTACATGTATGTTTGTATGCATGTAAAGTGATTTTTTACAGACCGGTGTACGGGAACGTATCTTTCCCCCAGTAGTGTGGGAAAGAAAGCCATTTCCGCAGTGATTTATGTTTATTCGCCTGATCCGTCCGCTATTTCGTTTTGGGTTATTTAAAGTTGGAAAGATCAATCTTCAAAAAATTCGACTGATGACCAGTCCTATACTTCCCACCTAGTAAATATTTGCAAAAAATAAACACTCTTTTTTTTTATTCTTTGACTAGGCCCAAATAACCTTAGCTGTTGGTGGTCTTTAAAACACAATTTAATTTTTATTCTTTGAAAAAAGCATGGCCCTCTTTTTTGTTTGGTGATCTATTGATGGCTAGCTTAATATAGCAAAAATCATGGTTACCTTGATTTACGTACAATTTTTATTTTTTTTAGTAAAATATTTTTTTTCTCGAAAACTATACATTTTAGAGAAAAAAAATATTTACATTTTTTTCATATTATAACATCTAGAATTCATTTATATTTTTTTTTACCTATGTTAATACGTGACATTGAGGACGTTTTTTTGAATATCTCAGGATCCACTGAACCGATTTGACTCAAAATCTAATCAGATCTAAGTTAAAGGCTGATAAACACAATAGAACAATCGGCATGCCCGTATGTTGTTCCGTTCTTAAGATATCGAAGGCGAAAAATTGACCACATACACACACACACACATACACACATACACACACACATACAGACATCAGTCAGAAAATGATCTTAAACGATTGCTAGGGTCTCAAAACGTGAAAATCTGTTAAAATCTCGAAATATTGTTTTCGGACTGAATCCATTACTTCCCTACCATAGTAGAGGTGGGAAGTAAAAATACAAATAGTCGTCAATGGAGTGTTTCTGCCGTAAGAGTCTATGTATGATTTAAAAAATATTTTTTTTCTCATTAACTAGACAGTGGATCCAAAAATAATTCTGAGTGTAGTTTTTTCTATAATATTGTTACAAAACCGTTTTCTGAGTTGGCGGAATAAATATTTATTTACAATAATTAAATGTTAACAAAAATAAATAACAATAAATGCAACAACGAAAAGTCAATTCTAACAATAAAAAAACTTAAACGGTAATTATTGAACTAAACGAGCCACTTAAATAACACTTAACTATATACAATTGACACATTAATATTTATTTTAACAGGTGAATTTATATCACGGTATTTATATCAGATTTATTTCGCTGTTCAACACTGTCACAGTACAATCTACACTGACTGATTCCCATTGACTGACTCACCATTCACTGATTGATTCAACACGACACACTCCTGTTTATATACCTGCGTGCGGTGTACGCTCAGTGCGTCTAGTACGTTCTCGTATCTTCGATACCATTCCACGCTTTACTACTGTGACCTTTCTTTCTCGTGGTTTCTATTGGAGGCAGTGGCGTAACATCTTGGGGTTTGCTACAATATTGTAAAATTTCAAGCCTGAAAGTTGGAATGTTCGTTTACCATTAGCACAAAACTGTGCCATTAGATACGCTCGAACCTCCTTAAGTAGACTTACAAAATGTGTAATACTATAATACCGTTTGGCAGTATTATGTTGGCGACTGTCAAATGAAGTCTCCGGTTTAGCAGACCTACGCGTGTATATCATACTTGATATTTGTATGGAGGTTTGTTTTATGCAGTAGAACGAAGCAGGGTTACCAACGTAGGGGTTTTAGCCGTAAATTTAGGGGAAAATCATGCAGAATGAGATTTTTCTTGCCGGCAAAACGTTTTTAGGGGTATTTTTTACCAGTTTTACCAGAAAAAATAAAAATCGCAGAATTAAAAACTACTGCATTTATAGCAGAACATCGCTAATGACCTCTGTTGTCGAGCGTCTATAATCTACAATTCATTTATAGCAGAACATAGTGCTTCTCCGTATATTTTGAATATTTTGTAATAAAATGTTATTACTAAAACATGTTTTTTTATTTTAACCTAATTTTCTGTTATCTATATCTATAATTATATACAGTAGGTAAACAGGTAAGGTATACATAAGACATTTAGTATTGGGAAAAAATGATTGGATCAGAATGAGCCATGACTCATAATTTACGTGTTTATATAGGGTTGCTATGGTAATTTTAATGTTTCTATTTTATTTTTAATTATTTACTTGCCGCAAAACACTAAAATTACCATGGCAAACCTATATAAATATGTAAATTATGAGTCATGGCTATCATTTTTTCCCAATGCTAAATGATATGTACACCCTACCTGTTTACATACTGTATTGCATTTTCCTATATTCACAATAATTATTATAGTTTAAGGAAGTAACATAAAAGCTTGATAATGATGTTTTTATATGCAATGGTAGTTGGAACAGTGTACAATATTGTATTCTATTGTTATCAATTTTTTTTATATATTTGACAATAACATTTTTATCTATCTATCTGTCTACACACTGTATGTATAATATTTTACTGTATACTATACTATATTTTTAAATATATTCGTAATAGGGTTTAGTGCCTTTTAGGGGGATTTAAATTCAAGATTTAGGGATTTTTAGGGGTATTTGTTTTTAGTGGGAGAATTTTGGAGGAGTTGGTAACCCTGGAACAAAGATGCGAATGTCATATATGTGTCACCCAATGCATACGCAAAAATTCGACTGATGACCAGTCCTATACTTCCCACCTAGTAAATATTTGCAAAAAATAAACACTCTTTTTTTTATTCTTTGACTAGGCCCAAATAACCTTAGCTGTTGGTGGTCTTTAAAACACAATTTAATTTTTATTCTTTGAAAAAAGCATGGCCCTCTTTTTTGTTTGGTGATCTATTGATGGCTAGCTTAATATAGCAAAAATCATGGTTACCTTGATTTACGTACAATTTTTATTTTTTTTAGTAAAATATTTTTTTTCTCGAAAACTATACATTTTAGAGAAAAAAAATATTTACATTTTTTTCATATTATAACATCTAGAATTCATTTATATTTTTTTTTACCTATGTTAATACGTGACATTGAGGACGTTTTTTTGAATATCTCAGGATCCACTGAACCGATTTGACTCAAAATCTAATCAGATCTAAGTTAAAGGCTGATAAACACAATAGAACAATCGGCATGCCCGTATGTTGTTCCGTTCTTAAGATATCGAAGGCGAAAAATTGACCACATACACACACACATACACACATACACACATACACACACACATACAGACATCAGTCAGAAAATGATCTTAAACGATTGCTAGGGTCTCAAAACGTGAAAATCTGTTAAAATCTCGAAATATTGTTTTCGGACTGAATCCATTACTTCCCTACCATAGTAGAGGTGGGAAGTAAAAATAGTGTCAATGTATAATATGCACAGTACTCAACTGTGATGTGCGTATTTCTGAATGAAATGTTCACAAAATATGCGTTGGCTGGCGGCTCCGATGTCCCTGATGCTTGAAGCGACAAAAATAATGAAGGAAGTCAGGAACAGTTTTTCTTCAAATAATTGGTGTGCAAGTTTCATTTACAACTAAATTTTAAGTAAATTGGAAATAAAATAAACAGATATGAATATTGCACGAGAAGTACTGATTTTCAAACTGCTATCTGTCAGCACTTTAAAACAGATTAATTTTTGTGACGGATCGAAGACCAAAGTGTTTTGATTAACTAGTTAGTGTTCCGTAACCAAAATGGCAAATCGAGCCACTAATTATGGAATCACCTCAGTGTCTGTCCGTCTGTTGTCACAAGCGTTTCTATCAGAGACCGTTTTTTAGGTTTGCTTTACATAACTATAAAAATTAGGAGGGCTTGTTAATATGTAAAATAGTCTTTTTATTTTATTTAGTACAGCTTATAGACGCTCGATAACTAAAGTCATAAGCGTCTAATTACACAAAATTAAATAAAACGACATCACAAAACATCCATGCGCAGAGGTGGGATTCGATCCCGCGACAGTAATGTTTTATTTTTACTATTTCTTTTGATACAGTAAATAAATAAGCTTTTTTTATTTTCGGTGAACACTGGTCTTTATTAACTTCCCATTGGAAGTCGTTGTAATGGCCCAATGGGGCCGATTTTTTTTATCTTAGGTTTTAGTAGGTACCTATTTGTATAGATAAAGTTGGCATTACGACGTAAAATTAAAAAGATACCTTAACAAATACAAAATAGAATAAACCAATTTCTCGATATAAGAAAAAGATTGTATGTATATCCCAACTAATTATTATCTATAATTAATCGACTAAATTTATAAGCGAAAAAGTTTTGCAAAGCAAAGATGTAGACTTGTAGAGTAGAGTGTAGACTATTCTATGCATATAATATACAAATGAATGAATGTGAATGGAAAAGATATGTGACAGTTGACGAACAAAATTAGCCACAGTTCGTCTCTCGCGTCGTGTTTTATTTTTTATGCACAAGTGCTTAATAACTGTACTTACACACCATTTGAACATTTATTTAAAATCATTTTAAAAAAACTGGACATATTTTTACGACACTAATTAAAATACATTTTAAGGTCGATCCAATTTTGTACATAGGATAAATTCAATAGTATGATAACTGCCATATTGCTTATAAATAAAAATGTATTTTTAATGGTATTTAAATTCGTATCTACCTGTACCTATATCTTTAATTATAAGAGATCTCACCAATTGTTCTATTGATATTTATCCAACCGCTAGGGGTGCCAAAGGCAATATTCTGCTAGCCTAATACCGTATACATACCGCACACATCGTAAAAAGGGATAAATGAAATGTCGAATTTTACGGGAAGTGCCATTTATCGGATGAGTTTCTGTACCAATTTCCAATTTTTAAAGGTCATAATAAGTATCTGTCTTTAGTATTTAGTCATGTTGTTAAGCCGCAGACACATATAATGCAAACATGACCACACAACAAACGCAAATACATAGCATACACGAAACACAGAGTTAGTGTGGACGTGCTTCCAAACTACCACGCAGCGAACACATACGTATTTTGTGATCGCTATAAGAGCGGTACATCAAAGAGATTTATGACTACACTGGACGGGGTTTTTCATATTTTTATTGTTTGATCCAATGAAGATATTCAAAATAAAATTATTTCTTCAATCTATCTCTCAGTTGTCAGTTTATCAGTTTATAGTACGCATAGTGGTGTTGCTTTTTAAGTAAAATAATTATTTTCAAAATGGACTTAATAGACGATCAAATTTTTAAAAATTTCGCTGACCAAAATCGGCGAATATATTTTAATTTTCGTTTTTTTTAACTAACTACCTATTCATAACAACATCCTTTCATAGTCAGTATCGCTCATTTCGAAAAAAATTCAACAACCACTTTTCACAAAACTGCGAGTTCACCTTTAATGACAACAATTTAAAATCAAATATACTAAATGCAATGTGGACGGTGGTTGCATGTTCCATGTCGAATGTTTGAAAACATGACATTAATTCAAGCGTGTGTGCTGTATGCTTATGTTTGCATACTATGTGTCCGCGCCTTTATAGTATACTGTCCCTATAATAAAATACTAACTATTATACCTATAGATATTAATATTATATTCAATACTAACTGTCATATGCAGGATGCGGTTACAAATTCGCTCGCGTTATTTGGTATTGTCTTTTTGTATTTTGTGTCTCTTTCAACGCCCAAATGAGTTGGCATGTAATTCATATTCACAAAATTTTCGGATGTTTTGTCTACACTCTATTATCATCCTGTTTTCAAGAGCAATTTATTCTCAAAATAATGCGAATTCTTGTCAAATGGTTTATGATTTGTAATGTACACTGTGTCCAGGAATAGTTGAGTCACGTGATTAGTTTTTGTAGACAGGTTTCATAAGAAGTAAATCAACTTGTTTGTAATGCCTTTTATTTCTTTTGACAAATCAAATTAACACAGGCATATATGACCATTTATAGTTTTATTTAATAGACCTAAAATCAAACCGATATCACGAATGTTTTCAATAATAAAAAAATACAGTTATGACTATTATATGAGATATTATTAAAATGACTGCTCTCAAAATAATCAAGTGAAGGTAAAACAGTTGACTGTAATGTCCGGTTCACTTCGTTACCATCATTAAATCACATTAAAGTTGTCAAACTAATTTTACGACTTTGTCTATTCTAATCATCAACTGTATTAATAATTAGTAAATATTTATTATTTATATCTGTAATAAAAATAATAATTCAAGATCATTTTAGACTGTAGGAAATTTAATTATGGAAATCAGCGCTTACGGGCAAATTGTACCACTAATTTAAAAAATTACACAAAATTTAGCACTTTTTTTTTATTTAAACACTATTATAAGATATTTCATCACATTTTTGAACTTTTATGTAGGTAAGTAAATAAAATTTATAGCACTGGGTCATTTCCATTTTATTTTTTGGAAGTGCATCATGCATATTCAGAAGGATACTTTTGAAAACTACGAGTGAATATTTTTTTTATTTATTTAATTTTTTTTTTAGTTGTCATGTCCATCGTAACTATATATAAGAGATTAACTGGAACTTGGACCGTGGGTTGATAGAAACTCAGTTAAAGTTGTGAATTAAAACTTTATCTGAGTTTCTATCAACCCACGGTCCAAGTTCCCGTTAATCTCTTATATATTTTTTTTATTTTAAAGACAAAAAAACACATAAAGTACAATGAAGAAGACAGCTGAGATAAAGAATCATTTTAACTTTTCGATAATTTGATTCTTAATTTTCCTTGTATATTTTTTAAACAGTCAAATAATCACAATTTTTTTTGAACAGTAGTGTTGTGGCTAGCACGGGCTACTCTCTAGTTAAACAATACGTATGATAAAACAAAAGATCAACAAGTGGTTACGAGCATGAAAACGGTGGTCCGCAAAGTGCTGAAGGGAGAGGAAGTTGTTCAAACAAAAGACAGGTGTGACAATGGAGCGTTTCGCTTTTGTTTGTTATACATACTTTGTACGTGTGTTGGAATGTGTTAAACGAAACAAAAGACGACAAAACTAAATTTAGGATGACTAAGAATAATGTATATACATAATGAATGTGACGAAATAGTCAACGTTTGGACGGCCTGAAAAAAGTTACGTAATCCTAGTAATTAATCAAAATAACACAAAAGATGTCTTGTATGTTTATTCTGGATGCTGTTATAATTGTCTTGGATATACTAATCTTCCGCGAATTTCACATTCAATTTAAAAAATAATAAATAATAACGAACCGACATGAATTTTGATGTTGATTTTTAACATAGTATTTGAAGGATTTATTTATTGCACTATCTATTTTATGTTAAAAAAGTTTGGCTTCGACTTTATAGGAAAATTATTGTGGAAGGTGGAAGGAAGACAGTCATATATGTCCAACTGGACACTAAATAAAATTTAACTACCATTGTTCATCATACAACTTAAAAAAATTTAGGTATATAATAATTAAGATTGTCTCTGTTCTATAGAAATCTGTATCACAATTATTATATAGTTTAATGTTATATTACGGGATTTAATTATCGAATGTGAGAAAAACACCACGCAACTCATGGAACACTATAAAAAAGAACCGTTATTTGTGATCCATTGGGTTGATTCTGAATGCAAAACCAGTGTTAGGAGTTTGATTCCTATCCTCTAAATCCTACCATTTTTCAGATTTCACAGATTTAAGTAAAATGTAAAAATTGTAAGTACCTAGTTGAAATTTGCATTTTCAATATTTCTCACAGATTCTAGTGTAATAGGTGCAGTATTTTAAAAAGATATTACCGTAGATAATAGGTAAATACAATTAAAAAAAAATTTTTTTCAACATATTTATACATGTAGGTAGATTCATATAAATTTCGCACCATACAGTTTAAATTTTAATAAGACAAGCTGTAACCGTGTCATTTTGGGACGAAATTGAATATTCTTAAAACTATAAATATAATAGTTTAATTAATTTTGATTCGTATTTTTAGCTTTTAACACCTTGATCTGTCAGAAATGACATAAAATACACGTGTGTTGTCTAATTAAAATTATGTTGTAAGAAATTTAGTGCCATCAAGACAGCAGATAATAATTCAGTTTGAGATATATAATATATTCTACAACATTATATATAGAAACGTTTTGCAGCATCTTTAGAGCACTTAAGATTTAACCAAAGCGAAACTCAGCAAGGAATTTTTCATGGAACTGCAACGTAAATCAATAAAATATTATTTGATTTTAAAGACTACAAAGATTCGCTGGTGGTCCAGCGGGATAGTCGAATAAGCATCAATCGTGTGTGAAAATGTTAATGAACCAATCTGTATACAACAGTGAATGGGATACGGTCTAAATAAACTCCGGTCTACGGTATTTGCATTACACGAAGGTGTTGGATCTGTTAAAACAAAGAGATCAGTGTCACAGTGGCATGTCTGTGCGGCTGGCTTTACGTGCAATGGTTTAGTGACAAGAGGGCGGAGTACTAATGGATTGTCTTTAGTCCCTCTGATGGATAGAATGGTTAAAAAAATCTTTGGTAGGGCTTCAATCAGTGAATTATGAAAAAATATTATTAATGGAAATCATAATAAAAGAAATAAGCGAATTTTTTACTTCCCACCTCTACTATGGTAGGGAAGTAATGGATTTAGTCCGAAAAAAATATTTCGAGATTTTAACAGATCTTCACGTTTTGAGACCCTAGCAATCGTTTAAAATTATTTTCTGACTTATGTCTGTATGTGTGTGTGTGTGTGTGTGTGTGTGTGTGTGTGTGTGTGTGTGTGTGTGTGTGTGTGTGTGTGTGTGTGTGTGTGTGTGTGTGTGTATGTGTGTGTGTGTATGTGTGTGTATGTGTGTGTATGTGTGTGTGTGTATGTGTGTGTATGTGTGTGTATGTGTGTATGTGTGTGTATGTGGTCAATTTTTCGGCTTCGATATCTTAAGAACGGAACAACATACGGGCATGCCGATTGTTCTATTGTGTTTATCAGCCTTTAACTTAGATCTGATTAGATTTTGAGTCAAATCGGTTCAATGGATCCTGAGATATTCAAAAAAACGTCCTCAATGTCACGTATTAACATAGGTAAAAAAAAATATAAATGAATTCTAGATGTTATAATATGAAAAAAATGTAAATATTTTTTTTCTCTAAAATGTATAGTTTTCGAGAAAAAAAATATTTTACTAAAAAAAGAAAATTGTACGTAAATCAAGGCAACCATGATTTTTGCTATATTAAGCTAGCCATCAGTAGATCACCAAACAAAAAAGAGGGCCATGCTTTTTTTGAAAGAATAAAAATTAAATTGTGTTTTAAAGACCACCAACATCTAAGGTTATTTGGGCCTAGTCAAAGAATAAAAAAATAGAGTGTTTATTTTTTGCAAATATTTACTAGGTGGGAAGTATAGGACTGGTCATCAGTCGAATTTTTTTTCATTTTATTGCAATTTAACGAAATACGTGAGTTTTAAATAATAAGAAGTACTTCTGATAAATGGTTCTCTGTTTAGTGAATGTATCGCTCCATCTTTCAATTTTTCGGATTACGCAACTCCGTATAGAACTCTATTACCCTGTCTACGATGTCTGTCTGTCCATCAGTTCGTCTGTTACACTTCTCTGCCAGCGTTTTATGTAAGGACTTATTGTGATTAATCAGTTTTGTTTCTAATTATTCAAAGCGTTTAATAGCTTATTAATCTCCAGTTTCTGAGGTATATTTTTTCGCTAAGTTGGTGCTGTAATGAAATATCGAGATCGGCATATTTTATATAATTTAACTGTTTTTTGTTGTTACGAAAATACTTTATTTGGTAGTAGTGTCTGCAGATTAATTAAATGTTTTAATTTTAAGAGTATTCTCTGCACTCTTCATTTCAAATCCTTTCCCCTCGCCTAAAAGCGGTTATCGCCCTCCTGGCGCTATTTTTAAAGTTCAAGTGTTCTGGTAAACGCCAAAGGAAGGACCAGAAATCAAACTATAGATCTTACAGGCGAATTTTTTGAAAAAAAAGTTTTGGATACGTGTGAAAGATTACGTAATTTTTTAAAAAGTTGTAAGTTTTTCCCGGAATTTTTTTTTTCAATTTTCTAGGATCTGTAGTGTGATTCTCGGTCCTTCATTTGTCGTATACCCGAACCTTTTAGCTTTAAAAATAGTGTCGGGAGAGCGGTAACCGTTTTTAGAAGAGAGGAAAAGATTTGAGATGAAGAGTTCCTGCACTATTCATTTCAAATTCTTTCCTCTCTCCTAAAAACTTTCTGAGTTGGCGGAATAAATATTTATTTACAATATTTAAAAACACAATAATAATGAATGCAACAACGAAAAGTCAGTTCTAACAATCAACACAATAATAATAACTAAACAGTAATTCTTAAACACAGCGAAACACTTAAATAACACTTAACAAATAACTTTATATACAAGGATTATTTATTTGTAATTATTTATGTCAGTGTATTTATATCAGATTTATTTCTAACGTTTATTTATGTCGGTCATTTACTCAGTTACTTCAGTACTATTTATTTATATCCACTCCACTATTTATATCACTGTACTGACTGATTCGACCGTTGATTGACTGATCAATATTTATATCACTGGTTCACTTGATGGCACGACTCACCATTCACTGATTGACTTCCTCGCACTCGCTTGCTTATATAGGCCGCTTGACTTAGGCACAGCACGTTCTAGCGTTCTCTAGAATGTTCGTGTAGGCACCAGTGTTCAGCATGCAGACCCCCGTTTTTCGGAACTCTTTGTTTGCCGTTTATATACAGGGCGATTAGTAACAATACTCTTAATATTATTATAAAACATTTATCGTGTTCCAATCTCTCAACTAAAAGATCTCTAAACTATCTGTTTGTTTTGTCGTGGACTGGTGTTGAACAGGAATGCGAGCGCCACAAATTTCCATTGTTCTCTGCTTTGAAGTCAACTTCACTACAAAATGTGTGTTATTTTTCGTTAGGTTTTAGAACTTTATAAATACAGATCTGTTGACGTTTTGTTGGCGTGTATTGTTTTACTTTTAAATAAACATTCGTAAAATTAATTGACTGTGTTCCAACATATTTATACTGAAGACACTTCGTTTTCTTTCTAAAAATTAGAAATAGATTCAACAATAAATGCCAAGAACAATTGAATTTTTTTAGAATGAGAACTAATTAGTGTCATTAATAAAACTCTTGTAAGATGAATGAAGATTTTCTAGCCAAAAATACGGACTTCCGACTTATTAAACCATCCTCTATAAATCGATTTCTTTTACGTTACTATTTTTCAAAAATATTTTTTATATAACACATGCACACTTTTAGTGATTTTTCGTATCTGTTTTGCCGACCTTAAATAGCCGTTTATTGACCAGTGATCATTATGTAACGCTTTTCAGTGCTATAATGGTTCATTATGTAACTAGTTACATAATGATCCATTATGCAACGCTTTTCAGTGCTATAATGAAAAACAGTTGCATAATGAACCATTATGTAACTGTTTTTTTAATTCAATTAAAGTCTAAAATCATGCATGTGTTATATAAAGTATAATGTGCAACGCGTGTGCTAAATCTTTATGCGTCAAGCGCGATGTTTTCAGCACTCGTATGTGGCTCGCGATGCACACTCGCCAAGGCTCGTGTGCGCTCGCCCACTACTCGTAATAAAAACATCAGCACTCGTATTCGGCTCGCGATACACACTCGACAAGGCTCGTGTGTATTCGCGCCTGACGTATAAAGATGTATTTAGCACACTTGTTACACAATATACTAATATGCCATGAATTTATAAGTATAATATTATAGATAAATAAAATATAGGTTATACGCTTGAGATTATTGTGTTTAAAGGTATACAGGCATAGGTATTAATCCTAATATTATAAACGCGAAAGTGAGTTTGTTTGTTTGTTTGTTCCGCTTTCACACCTCAACTACTCAATCAATCTTAGTGAAATTTTGCACACGGGTAGCTTCCGTAATGGAGATGAACATAGGCTATAATAACTATCCGGCCCGGCATCGCCCGGGTGAAAATCGAATTTTTCACTGTTCGATAGGCTATAATAATCGGCCGCCTCGGCTTCGCCTGGGTGAAAATCGGGGGTAATCTCAGAAATTGCTGACCCGATTTCATTTTTTTTTTTAATAGGCGATACTTTGCTATAGAACATATATAGGCTATAATAACATTTTTGGAAAAAATTTTTGCAGCCAATTTATATTTAGAAATTTTTTTTTTAATATAGACGTTTCGCCTTTTTAGGCACCTTCAGTAATTCTAGACAGAATTTTACATGTTAAAGATATATACATTAAATTGGAAAATATAGTATTATTACTGTACATTGAAAATAGAGATAAATGAAAAAATCAGATTCAAAATACTTACAATTTTTATAAGGGTGATATTATAAACATTATTTGAACGACGTTGTTATGTGATAGTTTTGGAAAACTGTTTCTGTTTTTAAAAATGAAAGAAAGTGTTATGGGCTATAATAACTGGCCGGCCCGGCTTCCCCCGGGTGTAAATAAGGGGTAATCTCAAAAATTAAAGAACCGATTTCATTTTTTTCACTGTTCGGTAGGTGATATTTTGCTTTAAGACATAGGCTATAATGGCTATATAATAACTGGAGCGAACGAGCGAAGCCGGACTGGGTTGCTAAAAACTTTATAGAAATTGTGATCCATTAGTCAACTGATGTATGCAGAGGAAGAAAATATTATCTTCGTGGCTTAAGAATCAATAAAAGGCGATACTGATGTTAAACATAATAATATATGCATTTAATACCAACGTGATATTTAAAAATCTTGAGTACATAGTATAAGAATTTTTTTTCTTTTAAATGTGAATTTAGGAATACCGAGTTGATATTTGTAAATCGTAATATCATCAGGTCGAATGTTAATTCACAGCTTAAAGATCATACCTTACTTAAGTTTATACATTATTGATTATACAATATACCGCACTATTGAAAAATTGGGTTAGTTTTCTAATAGTGTCTTAAAATAAAAATAAATTACATAAAGCTAGCACATAAACACTGTTTGAAAAACAGGCGTAATCTTATTGACGTTGGGAAAACAATCACGCGAATGAAATCAATTTACTTTATATTTATTGCTAAAATGTCTTCGACACAATAAGACGTAAAACGTTGAAAAAAGTGGAAAACAAATAACAGTTACGTAAGCTTAAAATACAATGAAAATAAATAGTGAAATCAGATATACCACTAAGCAATATTATTCGAAAAAAACACAAAAATTGTAATGTTCGTCATAGTCATAATTCTATCAAGTTGTTAAAAAAATAACATTAAAAAGATTTATTATTGTGATATAGAACAACAAAAAAATACATTTATTTTTCAGTTTAGAAAACAAAAGAATTGTATAAGAGAAAAATTTAAACGATCATAGAAAGCTTCTTTTAAACCGACTGTTGTTTTTTTTTTTTTTAATTAGAGAGTACCTTAGTATCTATGTTTAAATTTCCTTGTCATGACTAGTCAGCTATATTAAAAAAAGTGGGTGTGTGCTTATGACCACACGACAGAAGTAAAAACTTGATTATATGAAAAACATACATAATATTATAATATTATTTTATTATTATAATACGTATTAATAAAAACGTAATTCTTGAAAAGATGCACTCCTTGTTAGACAGTAAACGTGGTCACCGACCCGAGCGCGTTTGATGTCGAGTGGAGCCGAGTAAACCCGATTCAGCGTCACCGACCCGAGCGTAACGGTTCACTTTCGTTCACTATTCAGAATGAACGAAAAATGCGCCTAAAGAAGTTTTCACCTCAAAAATTAAAATTCGGAAATTTGAAAGTGTTGCTTATTTCTAATTCTGTGAAGCATTTTAAGCGCATGTTAAAACTGCTAAAAGCTTATCTACTGCACATCATGAAAGCAAACCTGCGAAGCTATGCGCATCGACATAATCCGAGTGAACTCAATTATAGTTCTATTTGATCTTGTACCACTGCGCATTCAAATGCTCCGGATAAAGAAGGGATGATTATGAGAAAATCGTCTATCTATCTCTGATATTACTTCCGACCTTGTGACTTATTGATAGCGTTGCTATTGGTTGCGCGCGTATTCAAACTTCCGTTGCATTCTCAGCATTTTAGTCCTCAAAATCGGCGAGCCAGTGCCGCCTAAAGGTACGTGTAGTACGCAGCTGGGATTCTAGATGGTAGCGTAGATCATAGCAGGGCTTGCTTAAATTAATGCATTGTTACATAATATGCGAGCGTGCACAACGAAGCAGTGAGTGCAGCAGGTATAAGCGCTGTTACAAGAGCTGCTAGATACAAGAATGTATCTCACCATTCTTTCAGCGCGCTGACTACTACAATCAACGTGTGATAACTGTCAAATGGCCGTTACAAGTTTCGCAATGGATGTGACTAGTTTAATAAGTGAAATGTTGCCAGTTTTTATTTAATTTGTTTTGAGTTTTTTCTAAGACGTATTTAAAAGTATTAGGTTCCATATGTAAATATTCAAAAAACCGGCTTGGGTAAAATTTTAATTCTTGGTATAAATGATGAAATTCGCCATGTTTAGATCATTTTCTATTAATAGGGTGGATATGATAGCTCCTATCCAAATTTGTATTTAAAATATACCACTTTGTAGCAAAAGAACACAAATATTCGTCTTCGCTATCTAACATTTCAAACGCGATTTAAGCTTGTATCAATGCTAGTATCAAAACTTCGTTGGTCAAACCTAAAAGTGCTTATAATTTCAGACACCATCTACCATATATGCTACCATCTAGAATCCCAGCTGCGTACTGCACGTACCTTAAGAAGAATTCAGCGCTAGAATCATGCTCTGGATCCTAAATTTTTCTCTATTTTTGTGCAAACATTCTTATTAGGTATTGTACCTATATCATTTGTTATACATAGATTTCTAAAGGAACAAGAAACGTTTGTTTATTTTTGACGAATTTTCGAAGTTTCTATAATTTAAATTATAAAGAACTATTAAAATACGAACCCGCCCTTTTTCAAACTCCTTTAAAAAACGTGTGCTTAATGAAACGAACCCATTCATAATTTTATAACTATTCTATGATTGTATTGTGTGACTATCTATTTTAAAAGTGTACGCGAATAACCGTTGACAGGTTTGTAATTCCAGACCGCGCGACAACAACGGCTTCTGTCCGCTTTTTTTTTGAATACACAGATACGAACGCATACAATCACACTAGGCGGCTGTTGTTCTGAAAGCTGTAAGTTTTTCACCAAGTCACACATCTCTTAAATCCCGCAAGGTAACAAAAGATAATACCACCTACATTGTAAAACGACTTTTTATTTGTTGATACGTCAAATGTATATACAGCACATTAGATTAGACGTTTTAAAAATAGAAAATTTGTACTCCAATTCAAAACAATTTTCGAATAAAATTTAAATGGATGCTTAAAATCTTTGATTCGTGATTTGAACCTGAAATTTTTATACTTGCGCCAAATTCCAACAACTAAAATGAAATATGCATTAAGAATTTATAAACAATTAATATTGTTAAATAAACGACCAAGTGCGTATCGAGCCACGGAAAGAGTAAGGTTCCGTACTATGAAAGTTATGCTAAACCTACAATTTTGATAAAATAAAAACACATTCATAACCTACTCAAAAGGCCCTTTTCAATACCCCACAAGAATCAGTACAAAAAAAAATTTTTTTTGTCCCCCGTCTGTTAAAACTTAAAATTTTCTAAAACGGCTGAACCTACAAAAAATGTTTTAAACAAAAATGGAAGAGCATGTTTTTATTGTCTAGAACCTCCTGAACACGAATCAGAAGAAATATCGCATCCCTCAATGTATGTTCCAGCTGCCAGGGTTATATTTCATTTGTTAAATATTATTATTTTAATAATAAATTGAAAATCCAGATCATACTTTTACACACTGGGCTATAATCTATTGTCCTCGTCTATGAAGTCAATTCGTAAAGGATATTTAAAAAAACTGTTTTTAACAGTCATAAATTAATTGCATGATTTTGGAGACAACAATCCTAAGAAAGCTATTTTAGGATAACTTTAAAGTACATTTTTATATTATTTAATAGTTAGGTAGAGCTACTATACCTACATCAAGTATACTAAATTTGAAATTTCACTGCCCAATTTACATTTATTTCATTAGGACATAAATTCCGATGACAGTAGTTATAAGTGAACCATTAACGAAACGTAAGAGTCGAAGATGTATTACCAACACAACGGCAATAAGTCTTTACACACGCAAGTAATATAGTAGTACAATGGATTGAGCATCCTACAGTTGGCAGGCCGTCAAGAAGATAAACTCTAAAGTCGTCTTCTCCCTCACACATTCATCGTACTGCCACACTATAACGCTTCGTTCACAGAATTAGAATTATGGTCTCTGAAACACGCCATTTACCCCGGTCGAGAGAAAACAAAACCAACAAACAATGATGAAATTAACCTCCCAGAAGCTTGAGGAGTTCATTAAATTAAACAATAAACATGTCCGTCAAACACCAACTGACTTTTGCTTTGTACAGGACACGTGTATAATTCACTGTTCTTCTGTTTTATAGTATTCAGATGTTGTTTGGCTCTCGTTTGACGATTTATTTTTTGAACGATGAACCAAGCCACTCTAGTGCACATAAATTCATTGACAAAATTGATTTGTCTTGATATTTTTGTTTTATGTTTTATACCCAATAGAGATGAGCACTGACAAACTTGACCGCTATATAACCACCTCGGTCTGTGGGCAGTTCATAGTTGTGATACAAAATAAGTTTATTTAAAACAATAAATCATTGACAATGCTGATGTGCTGTGTTCATTAATGTTCAAATCAAAGAGGCTATGTATTTCCAAAGGATCCGGAACTGAAAAGAAGTGGTTCCATGCTATCAGAAGGGAAAACACTTGATTTCTCGCGCGTTTTTCTACGAAAAACAATGATTAGGTGATGTCATTTATATTACGTTTCTCATGTGCACATATAATCCATAGGATTTGAGAATTAGACAGTCATATATCACAAAATTTACCAAAATAAAATATTTAACAATATTATAAACAATCCTAAATGTTGTGTCGATTTTAGAACGAGCGTGCAGAAAATCGTATAAAAGCTCACAAATTATTATGAATCAATTTTTGTTACAATTTAAGGACTAAATTAGCCTATTGTTTCATGATGACAAATTTATTTCCGTTCCACATGATTTCGGTCTTACAGAAAATGATAGTCGTCTAAGCTAAAAAATAATAAAACTTATAGGATCTATTTAATTTTGGAGAGAAACAACAGAAGAACAGAAAAAAAGACATCAGTAGGATAGTATTAAAAAAAGCTCTAAATCTTGGCTCAATATATTGTAAAATATATGGTTACGACAGAGATTCATGGGTTCTGAAAATATAAAAGCATCGAATAGTATAATTTAAAAACGTAATAAAAAATGTAAGTATCACAAACCGCATCAAAGAAAGAAGTGGTCATATTCTAAGGAATGAGATTTAAGAGATATTTAAAAAAAATATCGTTAGAGTGCGAGATGCCGAGAGTTAATGTAAGAACAGTTTAAAAAATAAATTAAAAAGAACAGAAACAGAATTAAGGAAATCGAAGAAATAAATTTAGTAATCCAAATAGGTACTAATAATATTTTTTCCGTGTAATTCTAAAACACTCTGTATAACAACCCTTTTGTGGGTCAGGAGCCAAAAATAATTACTGAGTCATAAGCACCACTTCTTTGACGTCTAATGTCTCATACCTGGGGTGGCATTTGAGAAATATTGGATGTTTCGGAAATAAAAGGAAGTAGTTATCATGTGTTAGAGTCTATGTTGACATTAGCCCTGTATAGCTGTGGGTAAAGTATTTGTCACTACCGACAGGTTTAAACTCCAAGCCAAGCTTTCCGAAGGCTTTTATTATTATTTTTTTATAGTGTAAATATACCTATTGGATAACAATTTAAAATATAAAAAAATAAAATTACAATTATTTTTTTATGAATATTTGATTTTATAAGATAAATAAAAGTGCAGAACCCGCAATGCAGACATATCAATTTTTTGATAGAATAGAATTAAATAGTTTCCAGTGATCATTCATCAAAATATCTTCATTCTTTTCAAGTTAAGAGATTCGAAAAGCAGTGTGAATCGCATCTTTTTATATTTGTTTGTATACAGTTCACAAGAATCAATGTGCATGCTACTGTTTTATGTTAGCTATCGGTAGGTATGTTAAAAAAGCGTGTTTTACACCTTAGTTTTATTTATTATTCACTTTGATTTTATGTACGTCTGAGCTCTTTGTACTCTGCTTTCATTTACAAGTAGTAAAAAAATACTGTGCCTGGAGATATTAACTTCAATTACATCACATCATCAGTCCCGACTTTCGACTAGGGTTGACCAATGGCGTCCTGAAATTTGCGTAAAAAACAAAAACTAACTAAATCTGTGAGAAATTACGGTACCTACTATTAAACTAACAATGAAAATTATTAATAATCAATATGATTAAATTCCTCACCGCAGATAAACTCATTTATATAAGAAAAATTAAAATAGCCTACCGTTGGCATTGTGGAGTAATTGGATCCTCATCCGACACGAAATTAGGAGTTTCGGGTTCGAGTCCTGGCAGTGGCATTTACATTTTTTTTCTATATAGCCTTCTATAAAAATATCATGGAGACATTGTCGTCTGATGTAATAATGTTAATTCACTAATGTAGTGAATTTATTTGCGGGAAGGTTTAATATTGTTACAGAACTGTTTTCTGAGTTGGCGGAATAAATATTTATTTACAATAATTAAAAACACAATAATAATGAATGCAACAACGAAAAGTCAGTTCTAACAATCAACACAAGTAAACAATAACTAAATAGTAATTACAAAGCAAAACAAAACAACTATATACAATAGCTCGTAATTATTACCACTACACTAGTATTTATTTTATCATAGTTTATTTATTTACATCACGGCACTATTTATATTACTGATCCACCGTAGACTTGAATGCGTGACTCACCGTTGACTGATTCCCTCACTCACTCGTACTGGCTGTTTATATATGCTGCGTGGCGTAAGCCTAGTGCGTTATCGCTTTCTCTAGAGCTTTCACGCAGGTACTAGTTGTTACAGTAAGCAGACCCCGTTTCTCATAACTCTTGCCTGCCGTTTATATACAGGGTGATCCGTAACAATATATAAGGAATCTAAAATCTGCATAAACTGTGCAAACTGGCATCTTCGGTGTCTGCACTGGACATCTATTTTTACCTGACTTCGGTAAAACAAAAGGAGGGTTATGTGGTCAGTGAGCAGTAGTTTGTTACCTCGTACAGCCTAAACTATACTGTACCGATTTCAACAAATGAGGTGTCGTTGGATCCAGAGTGTGTCTTAGACTGCATGACGCCACAGTAAATTCAGTATGGCGGACGATGGACGTTATGATATGAAATCGTAGGTCGATTCGGTAATGTAGGTAAAAGTCGCATCTAGACGACAAGTACAAAACAACCTACGGACTCAAACCAAGGCGCCACAGGTAATTCGCCTATCGAGGGTGTTCTTTTAAAATGTTTTTTATTATTTATTAAGAAATTATAATAAACAGATTATTTCAGTATTTTTGATGTGAAACATCTTATGTCGGGCAGTGAACAGCCGCGTGAGGGGAAATATGCAACGAAATTTGTAGTCCGCTCCTTCGCTGCTGTTCTCCCCACCACTGCGGCACTCTCTCTCTCTCGGCTTCCGCGCGCTCGGACACGGGAAGAGAGAGAGAGTATACATACGAACGTACTGTAAAGCAAAAGTATATGTATACACGTGTAGGCGGTGTAGGTATGTAATATAGATACTTCGCTGTGTATTTAGTTACGTTTCTGGCTCAGGCGTGCTCAAACGCCGCAACCGCGTGTGTTACAGTGCAGTATATAGGATTACGTCAGCATAACAGTTAGTTGCTGCTTTTGAAAAAATATATCCTACTATATAGTGAATACCACCGAGTTCAATAACGTTTTCTTTGATGTTTCACATCTGTCGGGGGTCCCGAGACCCACACCCTTTTTTTATTTGTTATTTGTATAGTGAGGGACCTATTCGAGAATTGAAGAAAAAATTTCGGTATTCGAGTCCCCGACTACTGATAACAAATAAAGAATACTATGTCTTACGTTTTGATTTGTTTGTTTTCTTCATTTACGTAGTCTGGTTTTAGTTTTTCTTAACTTTTATTTTTACTTCCCACCTCTACTATGGTAGGGAAGTAATGGAGTTAGTCCGAAAAAAATATTTCGAGATTTTAACAGATTTTCACGTTTTGAGACCCTAGCAATCGTTTAAGATCATTTTCTGACTGATGTCTGTATGTGTGTGTGTGTGTGTGTGTGTGGTGTGTGTATGTGTGTATGTGGTCAATTTTTCGCCTTCGATATCTTAAGAACGGAACAACATACGGGCATGCCGATTGTTCTATTGTGTTTATCAGTCTTTAACTTAGATCTGATTAGATTTTGAGTCAAATCGGTTCAGTGGATCCTGAGATATTAAAAAAAACGTCCTCAATGTCACGTATTAACATAGGTAAAAAAAATATAAATGAATTCTAGATGTTATAGTATGAAAAAAATGTAAATATTTTTTTTCTCTAAAATGTATAGTTTTCGAGAAAAAAAATATTTTACTAAAAAAAATAAAAATTGTACGTAAATCAAGGTATAGCCATGATTTTTGCTATATTAAGTTAGCAATCAGTAGATCACAAAACAAAAAAGAGGGCCATGCTTTTTTCAAAGAATAAAAATTAAATTGTGTTTTAAAGACCACCAACAGCTAAGGTTATTTGGGCCTAGTCAAAGAATAAAAAAAAAGGAGTGTTTATTTTTTGCAAATATTTACTAGGTGGGAAGTATAGGACTGGTCATCAGTCGAATTTTTTATATCTACGTACTACGCTCCAATAGATTTGCACAGGCCACCATCACCTTGTGGCACGCATATGATGTGAGCGTTTAATTTTTCAAGTATAAGTTGAATCGTGGTCCTAGTTTTGTTTGGACAGCCCAGTCAAACCTCTCGCAGACATGTTTTTCTGTTTGTGAATTAAGCATCGCTACTCTCTTTGCTATTTAATCGTACATGTTTAGTACTTAAATGTTTAATATAAACAATAAATTGTTACAGCTCAAATGATTATTTTTTAGTGGATAAATCTTAAATACATCCGTTTGAAACAAGAACAAACATTATTTTGTGTATACTTGTGAATGTAGGTTTATACGGAAATCTACAGAACACAGTACGATTTTATGTATTACTAGCTTCACCAGTGAACATTTTAGTTTGGTACATCACAGCTTCCTATAAATACCTACTTATAGCGGGATCTCATCCACTTCGGTCGTTCAATTCAGTTAACACGGGACCCATACGCTTCGCTCGATTCGTCGAATTAAAAAAGGACTTAAGTTCATCTATATCTAATTAATTTTTAATTAGCATTGACATTATGGTTTCCGATGTCGCTATTTTCGCTCACTGCTCATCCGCGTATAATCCGCCTATAATTATATACGACTATTAACCTATTATCATATTTCTGCATTCATTTTTTATTATTATTATTATGCATAGCCGCGGTTTTATAAAAAATTAAGCTTCATATCATTGCGGTCATTCCTGTCGTTCCCTGCACTTATACTAATAATAAGGACATGTGAATATTGATCTGGGGGTAGGCTGTCAGTGACAAGTTGGTTAATAGGTACAAAAAGGGACTGCACATGTTTTTTTTGAAAGGACAGGTACGTAACTGGTGTTGTAACCATAGTTACTATTAATAGAACTATGACAACATCACCAGTATCGTGGCAAAGTCCTTTTAGAATACATGCATAATTAGGTATTTAAGTTTAAAAAAAATGATTAATTTTTTAATTTTTTCTAATAATTTAACATAAATAATATTGAAAATCGAAAAGAAAAATTTTTTTAAAGCTATAGATAAATTACAAAAAATTAATTAAAATGTATAAAAATTTAAAAAATATCACGTGACTTCAAAACGCGCCAGGAATGTTTGTGACGTCGTTATGTTAAAATGTGTCTGCATTTGTTGGTATTTGTGTATATGTATTACACATACTATCAAAAATAATAAATTTTTAACTTGGTAACCATGGATACAAACACCACAGATAACATAATGACGTCACACGCGTTCGGATTCTTTCGGCGCGTTATCGGAACTGAGTTTAAAAATTAATTTTTATTTAAATATAACTTTTTAATTAGTAAGCAAAAAAATTAAATAAAAACAGTTTTGCTATAAAACTTGATGTGGTCCTTCCATTTAAGTAAAAAAAATTCGTTTAAAACCCAATTATATCGAAAAAATATCTACTCGTATAATGTTTTGTTGTCGCGTAGTGTCGCTATATGAGAATTGGCTTTTAATGTCGAAAACAAACTAACAAGAAATGGTAAAGGTGCAGTGCTACTCTATTATAGTATAACTGCAATTCAGCAGTTATTTCCGACAGGAAAAAGATTGTCAGCACTCTTTGAAGTCTTAAAACATAATTAAATAATATATTTCTTCATTAAGTTGATAATTTAAAGCAACGTTGAATGATTAATGTAGGATTGTTTTTTAATTGATTCGTTTATTAAAAGAAAATTTCAAAATAAATGTTTCCGCGATTTATTTCTTTGAACATTTTTATGTAATAATAATTCTTTGATAATTTTTCTGATTAAATCAATATAGTACCTGTATATAAAATACGAATGATTTTGATCCGTTATGACAGTTTACTTAGCCTCTTTTATGTTGATAATAACTGAGAAAAAATAATATTCTTTGATCAAAAGGTTTTTGAACGTTTATTTGGTTTGTGTCATTCCATGAGTTCTTTGTGAACTGTATGCGTATGTATATAGCTATATATCTTTGACTGACCACCCCATATAAATAAACTACGTCCTTCGCTTTTCTTCTGTAACTCATATTTTATGTATACAGATGTCTATTTCCATGAATTATATAGTTTTATCATAATATAGTACACAGTTTTGTTTGAATTCGGTAACCATTCCTTTTCTTTAATGTTTATTTACTTATTTTGACTCAATATACACCATTTTGCATAATCATGCATTTATTATCAATTTCCTTACAATATTATCACGAAAATATATTTCTCAATATTATAGTTTGTTTTTAAAAGAATCGGAATTTGCAATTTTAGAGCAACACAAAAACTTATAAAAATCTGTCAAGTGGCAATTTCTGGTACCTATAGATACATCTCATTAAAAAGCTCGGTACATGTCGAAGTTATATTATTAAATTTGTTACAGGGTACACTTCTGTTATTTTTTGCTTTTATAGGTGTTTCTTTTATTAACAATATATACCTAGGTATATCCATTTATTTTTATAACAGTCGTTAGTGGATTCACTAAAGCTAACAATTAGCATTTTAAATTATTAGTAAAATTAGCCTTTGGCAGAAGCAATTAGTAGACTGTTCGATATTTGAGTACGAATATCCGTCGATAAATACGGCAGCCATTCTTTAATCCCACGGGTACACGGCGGCGTGTCAGTTATCACAGTGTGAAATGACGCCTGCAGGCTGCTACTGTACTGTGCTTCTACACTATTATAGGTAGAGGTATGCGTTATCATCGTACACACACAGGGGTTTTCTTTTAGCGCCTTTTACACGTTTGACAATAACGCCGTGTTTGTCAATGGCAGTTAATGTGTTCAGCCATTAATCATTGTGTGGCGTTCGGCTGTCACTACATAGACTCGTTCTGTCTTCGTCTCGTTCGCGCCACTTCTTGCCTCAATTCGTTTAACTCACTGTGCTATGCGCGCGATCAAGGGATTGGACAATTGAAGAATGTCAAAAAACCAGGAAATTGCTTAGAAACATAAATTTAAATTGTGTTCTAAGTTTTTATTTAGCAATCTGGCACTATATGTGACTAGTGATTCTCAAACATTGATATGTAATTGTACAGGATTGTCACCTTTAATAGAAAAAAAACAACATTCAAATTTTAGAAATATTACATTATTATCTCTATTCAAGTGTGAAGTTTTTACGGCCAGCGTTGTTCCAAATCTTGATAGTTTCCGGACTTGTATATAGGTCATGGTCCGATGGTAGCCGCCAATGATGGAGTAGGACACTTCGACCGCTGCCACATCGCCTTTGAAAATGTCTACCGCAGTCGTAGAAATACCATCGCACCACGGCCTACAAGCCCGGAAACTATCAAACTTTGGAATTTTCTCTATAATTGTTTAAACAATTAAGAACGCAACAGTACAACGAAATTTTTATTCTGTGACATTTGAAAAGCGCGCGAAACGACAAAAACATACAACCACAGATCCAACAATGATATTCTCTGATCCTATAAAGCGAACACTCTGGAGAGTGTCCCCCTGCTTCCCGCACACCCGTGCTTTCAATCGTTCTGCGCTCGCCACACTAGTTCTGTCTAGCCACGCCTGTCGCCTAGCACTAATAGAACCACAGGCGGTATATGAATCGCACACATTCTAAAGTGTCACAGTCTGCACAGGCTTGGTACAGGACCCAGGAATTACACTTACATGGATATAACCGTGTATAACGAGTATAACCTACACAAAAAAAAGGGTGTGGGTCTCGGGACCCCCGACAGATGTGAAACATCAAAGAAAACGTTATTGAACTCGGTGGTATTCTCTATGTAGTAGTATATATTTTTTCAAAAGCAGCAACAAACTGTTATGCTGACGTAATCCTATATACTGCACTGTAACACACGCGGTTGCGGCGTTTGAGCACGCCTGAGCCAGAAACGCAACTAAATACACGAAGTATCTATATTACATACCTATATACGTGTATACATATACTTTTGCTTTACAGTACGTTCGTATGTATACTCTCTCTCTCTCTTCCCATGCCCGAGCGCGCGGAAGCCGAGAGAGAAGTGCCGCAGTGGTGGGGAGAACAGCAGCGAAGGAGCGGACCAGAAGTTTCGTTGCATATTTCCCCTCACGCGGCTGTTCACTGCCCGACATAAGATGTTTCACATCAAAAAAAATAAACGGCCCGATATAACTCGGACTTCATTTCCCATGATGATTAAAAACATTTTGTCAACAAAAAAATACATTCAATATTTTTTCCATCCTTTGATATGTTTGTATATAGAATTAGAAAACAGTGCATTTCTTGTAAAAGGATCCAAATATCTCTCACTGTGCCCATCTATACATCCTATATTATCTGTGCATACATAAGAAAATGCAACTTGAGCACGATGTTATCGCACTGGAATGTAATGCGATCCAGGAGAGGGTGGAAATACATCGGCGTCGGCGTCGTCGTTGCCGCTGCTGATGATGATGACTAATAATGACGCTCTACTCAAAACGTTTACCTACCTATACATAATATAATGGCAATGCACTGAACAAATTATTCAATATAATTGTCGCGGTTTTTTCGATTCGTTTTAAATGCCACTTACGATTATATTCTGTAAATTTGCATTATATCCCTATATTATTAATCCCTATATTATTAAACGAGCAAATCTTGTATATATGTACCTATGTACCTATATAAATATTTTCTAGAAAACAGCTCTAACGATTTTGATCAAATTTACCGAAAAGGGGTTTCGGGGGGCAAAAAATCGATCTAGCTAGGTCTCATCCCTGGAAAAATTCGTTTTCTTATCGATTTTATCATTTTAAAAAACAGTTTTTTTAACGTTATAAAACAGTGTCGTATGGTGAGTAGGCTTTGGAAAAAACAAACTATTTTCATTATTTATGTAAAATTACTCTGACAGTCAATCTTTAATTTATTAAAATAATCAGTAATTATTTGAAAAGTAATATTTAAATAAATAGGTATATTACTTTTATATTACCTATATAAAATATGTAAGTACATACGTAATGTAGAATGACGTATACTGACGTATAATAATATTATGTACTTATAGGTATGTAATTTTTCTTAAAAACGACTAACGATTTTGATGAAATGGGAACTTCAAGTACTATTTTTTTTGAACTCATCCGAGCAAAGCTCGGTCATCCCGATATTTAACTCTAAATCTGCAAATAAATATTTAGAGAAATAACATTCTGAATTAAGAATATTATCACGAATTATTGAAATTATACGTATCGTAATAATTTATAGATATATAATTCGGATATAATAGTAATTAGGTTACTGATGAGGTAAATAAATATTTAATAACTGTTGCACATTTTATTTCTCTAGTCCACTGATTCTGTGCAAAATTAAATATTACTCATTTTCTGGGGAACAACTAATAGAGTAAATTATCTTCATCGTACCCGTCTCGTTAGGATGGTGAGTACAGTTTTAGAAGCGATAGCAAAACACGTAAATGTATTTATGTATAAGTTATTTTCAAAAAAGTAACTGTTTTAGTGGAGACGAAGACGTATTTCCTTATTTGAAAAATACGGATATCGGAACCAGATCCGGCTCCGGAAATGGCGATCCAAATACGACTTACACTTAAACAAATTTTTACTTGTCTATTGTTTTGTCACTGAAAGTTTACAGTGTTCAATCAGATTTGGTATTATGGCACAAATTTTGAGCAGGATACCAGATACCATTGCTAGTTTTTAGGTATTTTTTTTTATATTTTGTGTTTTTTTAGGTGTAATATCACGCTTTTTTAATTTTCCATATCTGCAGTAACTGGTATACTTTTAAACATAAGAAATACAATCAATATGATTAGACACCTACACCGTAACTAAATTCACTATATTAGTGAAATTAACATAAGAATATCAGACGAATTATCGCCATGATATTTATATAGAAGGCTATATAGGAAAAATGTAAATGCACCGCCGGGAATCGAACCCAGAACTCCCAAATTGGGAGTTCTGGGTTCGATTCCCGGCGGTGCATTTACATTTTTCCTATATAGCCTTCTATATAAATATCATGGCGATAATTCGTCTGATATTCTTATGTTAATTTCACTAATATAGTGAATTTAGTTACGGTATAGGTGTCTAATCATATTGATTGTATTTCTTATGTTTATATTAAAAACCGTATATAGATTTCTCGTTATAATTTGATGGTATACTTTTCTTTTTTGAACATTCCTACATCATGCTTGTGCTAAATGTCATACTAGCGAATTTAGTTTATTCTAGAATTATTACTAAATAAATTAAAATACAACGGTTTAGTCACTTCTTACCACGACAATATTATTAGTGAATATACATTTCAAGAGCTTAGCTCTTGAAATGTACATTCACTAATAAATTTGTTGTAGTAAGAAGTGACTAAACCGTTTTTTTTATATTTATTTTGTTTTAAAACTACAGTTCTCTTAATTATTCCCATCTAGAATTACTATTAAAATTATCAGTTCTGTTCAAGTTTTGAAAAAATAAACTACTACATTTTCAGTTTATTATTAAAAATAAAAAATATATTAAAAATATCCCCCTGAGTTCACTTAACCCCGAAAATTACCATAGATTACTGAACTAAAACTTGGTATGGCTTCACGAAGCGAAGTACCTTAAACGCAGTTCGCTACCTTAAACACGTGTACACCCGTTCCACCGTTATTATTTCGCCGTTCGGTTTTCTCTTCAATCACCCTGTGACGTAACACTGACATCTAATACTATTGCGTACGGCCAAAGAAAAGTTCACAAGAAAACAAGATTGCGAAATGAGAAAAGTGTCCGAACGATCGAACGACCGACCGAAGAACGGCTATGCTATAGACGAGAATGCTCTACTGTAGATAAGAAAATAAAAGTTTAATGAAAAAATACACACCCTGCGGATGCCGCGATATATTCTACAACCACATTCAAAATAGTTTTTGATGATTTTTTTTAATACTTTCAGTATTCTTTTACACAAATCTTATGTAAAATTTAGAGTTTATCAAACTAATTAATTAATTATTTAATTTTGTAATCTCAAAAGTCAAAACTCCCTTTAAATAAGTTTTTTAATTGCGGGTTCTCACTCACTTAATTGTTTGCTTAATGGGGTTAATTAATGTTAATATGGCTTGAATGCTATCCGTCGGGAACAGTTTTCCGGGATAAAAAGTAGCCTATATCCTTTGTCGGGCTTCAAGGAATCTCTTTGTCAATTTTATTCGAAATCGATTCAGTGGTTAAGCCGTGAAGAGGTAACAAACAAACAAACAGACAGACAAACACACTGTCACATCTATAATATTAGTTTAGATTAGTGAAAGCGTTTTCACAGTTTCGAGAAATTTTCGATTTTATAAAATCGTAGAACGCTTTTATTGCACGTTATTTCAGATGAAATAATTGAAAAGTATTCTGCAATTGTTCAATTACCAACTATTACGAGAATTATAAGGCTGACAAGTAATACGATTTATAGCTCAATTTATATCGAGATCGTGACACAAATGAAGATAATTTCAATTCGCATCGTCAGCAATGAACGCCGTTCCTGCAATTATTATGAAATATAAATTATCTTATAATATGAACGTACATTATGTGAGATATTCGCTTCTTTTATCCAATTATGTTACAAACTTCCGACATTATTATGAGTATGCAGAAATTTGCAGTTTACTGGGAATAAACATGTATAGAAAAATTAAAATAACTGTGTTTATTATAGAACACATCAAATTTTAAAAATTTAAATGCATGCAAGGAAAAGTTAAGATTCAATAGTTACTAAAAGTTATTTTAAATAATTATCAACAATGTATAGGTACATGACGACTGTTCACAAATTTTTTTTATCAGGATAAAATTATATTTCCATCGAGAGACTTTTTTTGTTTTCTTTTCAGAGATGTGCATCGTTAAGCTCAACTATTAAGTCCAAATGAAAGCCAATTTTCGAAAACAAGTTTTTCTGAGATAAAATGGATCAAAATAAATTTTATAAAAAAGAAATTTTAAGGTATAATATTTTTATCTCAAATAGAGTGTATTAGATATAATATAATAATGAAATTTTATTCAGGTAGAACTAAAAAATTAAGTTTTGATTCTTAAGTGGAACAAATTTTCAAAGATTCTTGGATGTTCTAAAATAGGAGGATAGACTATAGTGTAACTGTAATAAGTATGGAAGAATATTACGAATAATGCAGTACATGTAGCTTATAGGCATTACATTGATCTTCTTTCAATGTGCAATATCGTGATCAAATCAAGTGGAGATCAATATGATGTAATACATATGTGCAATAGGTGTCTATCTTTCAGGTTACACTGTAATGTGCAGGTTTCAATTACGTCGTTTACAAGGCTGCAACCGTAATATTATTATGACATTCATGCAGTCTTTTATAAAATAAAAAGTCATTTATGCTGTGATCTCGTTAAATTTACACTCCCCAGTTATTATATTTTTTAATGAGCCTTTTTCCTGAAGTACGAAAAATGTGTCACTAGCAGCGCTAGTGGTACGGTAGGGACAAACATTATGTAATGTCCATTTAAATACATCTAAAAGCAGGTTTAAAAAATTCGACTGATGACCAGTCCTATACTTCCCACCTAGTAAATATTTGCAAAAAATAAACACTTTTTTTTTTTTTATTCTTTGACTAGGCCCACATAACCTTAGCTGCTGGTGGTAAAATATTTTTTTTCTCGAAAACTATACATTTTAGAGAAAAAAAATATTTACATTTTTTTCATATTATAACATCTAGAATTCATTTATATTTTTTTTTACCTATGTTAATACGTGATATTGAGGACGTTTTTTTGAATATCTCAGGATCCACTGAACCGATTTGACTCAAAATCTAATCAGATCTAAGTTAAAGGCTGATAAACACAATAGAACAATCGGCATGCCCGTATGTTGTTCCGTTCTTAAGATATCGAAGGCGAAAAATTGACCACATACACACACACACACACACACACACACACACATACAGACATCAGTCAGAAAATGGTCTTAAACGATTGCTAGGGTCTCAAAACGTGAAGATCTGTTAAAATCTCGAAAAATTTTTTTCGGACTAAATCCATTACTTCCCTACTATAGTAGAGGTGGGAAGTAAAAATGTTTTTGACAGAAGACGACGTACCAGGAGCAAAATTAAAATTTGCAAATGTCAAGAATAATAATGCAGTAACATTAAAACGTTGGCTATCTTGTCGTAATTTAAAAATTTCAAGAAAAAAAGGATTAATTGACAGGTCAGTAAGCAGCGTATGTATAGTAGCAAACCCCAAGATGTACGCCACTGCCTCCAATAGAAGCGACAGGTCACAGTGGTGAGGCATGGAATGGTGTCGAAGATACGACTACCTGCCGGAATGTTCTGGAGAGCACAAGAACGTACTGGGCTGGGCAGCGCAGGTATATAAACGAGTGAGTGAAGCGAACAGGCGATTCAGTGTACGGTGACTCGTGCAATCAAGTGCATCTGATATAAATATTAGGCAGTCAATGGTGACTCGTGCGGCCGTGCCGTCAAGTGGATATAAATATTAATCAGTCAATCAGTCAGTACAGTGATATAAATAGTGCAGTGGATATAAATAAATAGTACTGAAGTAACTGAGTAAATGACCGACATAAATAAACGTTAGAAATAAATAATCTTTGTGTATATAGTTAATTATATATAATTAAGTGTTAATTACTGTTTAGTGATTGTTACTTGGGTTGATTGTTAGAACTGACTTTTCGTTGTTGTATTTATTGTTATTGTCGTGTTTTTAATTATTGTAAATAAATATTTATTCCGCCAACTCAGAAAACAGTTTTGTAACAGTATTGATTTTACGTAGCGATATTTCGAACCGTAAATATTGCTGATCTTAGTTTTAGAAATGAATAAGTAAAAATTTTGACAATTAGTTTGTGGATTGCTTTTGTATTTCTGATTAAAATCCGTTTCCAATTCAAACGTATCAGTGTATAGCTAGGTGTACTGGATATAAAACTGCTCTGTTAACATTGTGTCGAGCTCGAACGAGTGAACGTGTCGTCGAATAGCATGGGGGAATTGGAACAGACTTTGAATTCAAAATCCTTCGATTGTCTCGCGATTCCAATTTAAATTTGAAGAGTACAAGGATCTCTATATTATGTCGTCCTCTTATACATACATATTACCTACACATATAAAAATATGTACAGTGAAATGTCATATAATGGAAAGGTATTCAATAAACAACACTAGACTCGCATTGGGAAGGTACTGGGTCCGAATCCCGGCGGGGGCAGAAGTGGTTAGGACTTTTTCCTACTGCCTCATGCCGAGAAACGGTAATTCCTGTACCGGCCATCTTGTTTGAGGTTTTCCATGGTTTCTGTCAATAATTCCAGATGAATATCGAGATGGTTCCTTATTCAAGGCCATGGCCGATTACCTGTCAAACTCCTATGGTCCCAAAGTTGCCTACCATATCCTAATTTCCTATAATTCCTCCATTCGCATATTGCTAATAAAAAAAAAGTTGAAGTTTAAAATATGTAGAAAACAACGGGAAGTGCTAAAATGGAAAACAGTAATGGTGATTGGTGCGAATAGCGTCTGTTATGACATAACGGACGTTAAACGCATTATTATTATTATTCAATAAACAAAGGGGCAAAGAGTTTATCATTTATCTTGTCAGCTTTGTCTTTTTACAGCACCAAGAAAACAATATTTTATCGTCTTACATAGAATATTTGAAGTGAAACTGCCTTAGGCGCGGTATAGGTAGTAGTGATTCCGATCGGATATGGAAAAAGTGTGACGAAAATAGTGATGGGGGGAGAAAGAAAAACGATCATGCGGTACTAGTATTGAGGAATTTTAACTCGTTGACATGGCAGTAAACGTAAATGAAACAGTGTCGGTGCAAAAGATAGAGATGGAGAATAGAACAGTTCTTCTATCTTTTTCTATCACAAATACATAACCATGGTAACAGATGTAAATAAACAATACCTACTATAAATTTAAAATTGGAAAAAGAGAACCGATTCGTTTTTTGTCTCTCTTTTCCAACCTGACACTGTTACTTACAGTTGTGCCAATTCTATCTAGTGTTGCCGTCTAGATCTAGACTTTCTAGACTCTTGTCTTGTCTTGTCTAGACTTTCTAGACTCTTGTCTTGTCTTGTCTAGATTTTCAAGACAAGACTTACAAAAGTCTTGTCTAGAAATTTTCAAGACAAGACAAGACTTGCTTTATCTAGATCAAGACTCTTGCCAAAACTCTAGACAATTTTCAAGAGTCTAGATCGAGGTCTAGATAAACTAAGTAGTAGTATGTAAAGGTTTACTTTACCTACTACTACTAATCTAAACTCTTGAAAATAATCTAGAGTCTTGATATTAGACAAGACGAGAGTTTGTTAATCTAGACTTAGACTTAGTGAAGTCTTGATATTTCAAGACACTTAAGTGAAGTCTTGTCTTGATATTTCAAGACAAGACAAGACTTTGAAAGTCTTGTCTTGTCTTGTCTAGACGGCTTCTCTAACTCTATCTATGATATCTCTATGGTTAAAGCACGAAACTTTGTCCATTAAACTGAAATCGTAGCTTCAATATTTTTACATAAGTTTTAAGGGATGTGTTAATTTAGTCTGTTTTAATGTTGGAGATGGATAATTCGAACAAGGCTATAAATGATGTTCAAAGAAGTTTTCACCGATATGATGTTTCGGAAAATATATTTTTACGATATCCACTATTAAATAGTTGCTTTACATGCATGTATGTATGCATGTAAAGGGATTTTTGACAGGCCGATGTGCAGGAACGTATCTTTACCAAATTCCCACACTAGTGCGGGAAAGCAAACCATTTCCATATTGATTTATGTTTGTTCGTCCTGATCCGCCCGCTATTAGCTACTGACAGCCTACTATAGAAGTGACGTTGGTGACACAAATGAACTGTCAAAATTTGTTGAAAATACTAAAAATGATATGAAAAGCAACTATTTTATAGTGGGTATGATAAAAAATACCATATATATCTCGTGCGTAATGCGATAATATGACTCGTATGACTGTTGAAACTTGCTATCGCTCGTTTTAACATACTGTCACTATTCATTACGTTATACTAGATATACAATCTACTATTCCTTCCTCAGGGCTGTAACTGAGAAACGTCGACAAAAACTTCTTTGGAGGGCAGTGTAGCCTAGTGGATAGCGTAATTGGTACCAGCTTCTAGACTTGACTGTCGTGGGTTCGAATCCCACCTGCGCTCATGGATGTTTTGTGATGTTATTTAGTTTTAAGTTAGTTATTATTTAATGTAATTTAAGACGCTAATGACCTGAGTTGTCGACGCGTCTATAATCTACAATAAATAAAATAAATAACTAAAATACTTCTTCAGACATCATTTATAGCCTTGTCAGAATTATCCATCTCCAACATTAATAAATAAGTGTGTGATAGTTGACATTGAAATAGTTAGAATCCTGTATTTTGTACAATTCTTCAGCGACACATTTCACTGTACTATTATGTATTTCTATGTAATATTGCTGCAGACACACAAGTCCCCTCACAACTGTGTATGTTCCGGCTCATACTGTCTCTCCGACCTCCGTTCAAACTTTTCTTTATACTTTTTAACAATTGCAACTGGTAAAAATGTTAGTAGCATACAGACATTCAAAGATAAATAAATTTAAAAACAAGCCGTGAGGTGGGTCGTTTATTAGGACTAAAGTGCGATCCTTGAGGTTCACACGACGAACTTCCCAGTTTGATAAATATTTAATAATAATAATTAAATTAGATATTACACAGAAAAGTAATCATTTTAATCATTAAAACATAATTATCATTTATTTTTAACAATAATTAAAAAAAAACGGCTGAACTGATTTTTATAAAATTTATGTCGGATCAAAACACACATACACCACACAGATATCTTTCTAAAAATAGTTTAGTGACCTTGAAACATAAAAATGTGTTATACATTTTGATTTCGATTTTCGGACCCATTACAATAACTTCCAATGGGAAGTTAAAAATACTGTTGAAGATGTATCACAAATTGTGTTTAATTATTTATGTTAAACTATACTAGGTAGTCGTTTATTATTTTGAGTTTTTAATAATTAGTAAGGTTCGCTACACAATGAAGGAAGATAACATAATCGCATGCGGTGTAATGTAAAATTTCACGAAGAATCAAAATTTGTAAGAAAAAGTAGGGGTTGTCATAAAATAAAAATGTCGATAACGTCATTGCGGAAATGGGTGACGGTAGAAAAAACTGACAACTACCAGAAAACGATCAAGAAATAAGGTTTACGTGTTCGAGGATCTTGGTCGTAGATAATTGGGGAAGTTTTTATTTGTAGCGTTCCACAGTCAACGTTCGCACTGTATAAGAAAATATAGAATAAACTATATTTCTCCTTAAAAATGCATAAAAGTCAGAAGCTGTTTGGAACGTCTATGTCCCTCTGAATACTCGAGTCCTACCCGATCGTGTTGTACAGAGCCAAGAGATAGGGTATCTAAACCCCCTATTGTATAAGTTCACGGAGTTGAAATGTATTTTAATTGAGATTGTGGATTTAGATTTTACAGCTCGTATACATTTCTATTATCGCCTGCTTTGTCACTGCATTGCAAATATATATAGGTACCTACCTACACAAAATCTGTTTCACACTTTAGAAAGAAATGTTTTCTATATTCAAGTTTCATTTTATATTGTGTCATTACACCAACATATGGAAGTACGGAAATGCTCATTATTAAAATATTGATTTACGAAATAAATTTTAAACTAATGTAGGTATATAAATAAAATTGTAATTGTGTCTGTTAAGTAAACACGCAAAAACGGCTGGACCGATGTCACGCCACATATTTTACGGTCGATGCTACATGTCAGAATAAATTCGACTGGAAGTCTAAATTTTACATATTTTAACAGGTTATGGGCCCATATCTTTACTTTTCTCTCAACCATTCCAAAAGAAAAAGCACACACTATTTTTTCAAGGTATGCAACAATTTTAATACAGCTTAATATTGAGAACAGTCGAAAAATGTTTTGCTAATAAAATTGCAGACATAACGATTTATATTTTTTCTGGACGAAATAACGCTATCGCCGGTAGAGGTAGGTAGGTACGCATAATGTTTTTATGGCTGATGACTGTTGTCCATTTTTTTACAAGTGCCTTGGCCAAGCAGGAATACACATAGATGTGATTTGATTAACGGTCATCTACTTGACTTTAGAATATTGTATGGAGCTCGCTGTTTCATTATATATGTATTTCTATATACCTATAATACTAGAGATGATATAGGTATATTGTAAGTATTATCAGGAGCGGTTCGTCACATATTTTGCAGACAGGAATACATACGTAAGGGCGCAGGCACGAAAAAAGGACTCACGTTTACCATATTTTTAAACAAAAATAATGTTACAAAACTGTTTTCTGGGTTGGCTGAATAAATACTTATTTACAAAAACTAAAAACACAATAATAATGAATGCAACAACGAAAAGTCAGTTCTAACAATCAACACAAGTAAACAATAACTAAACAGTAATTACAAAGCAAAACAAAACAATTATATACAATAATTCGTAATTATTACCACTACACTAGTATTTATTTATCAATTTGGTTATTTATATCACGGCACTATTTATATTACTGATCCTCCGTAGAATTGAATGCGTGACTCACCGTTGACTGAATCCCTCCCTCACTCGTACTGGCTGATTATATGCAGAGTGTCCACGAAAGTTCTTTACAAATGGAATTTTTTTTTTATTAATTATTGGAGCAAACATTTTTTTCTGTGGAAAAGTTCTGCTTCGTCCAAAACCTCTAAAACACCAAAGAAAATTTTTGGAAGGAGAACTGTTCTTTGTATGGAGAGAGATGGAGGACATGTTGAATTCTGATTTATATTTCTGAGTAAATAATTAGGTACTTAGAAGTTAATTATGTTATAATTTTGAATTAAATTTGATTATGTAACTAATTTTGCGAAAATCTTGAATATCACAGATAATTTTTATTTTTAGTAAAATAAACTTTTTGATTTCCCTCGTATAACTTTAGGCCAAAAATATTTTTCTTTGGTGTTTTAGAGGTTTTGAACGAAGCAGAACTTTTCCACAGAAAAAAAATTTTGCTCCAATAATTAATAACAAAAAATTCCATTTGTAAAGAACTTTCGTGGACACGCTGTATATGCTGCGTGGCGTAAGCCTAGTGTGTTCTCGCTTTCTCTAGAACTTTCGCGCAGGTACCAGTTGCTCAGTAATCAGACCCCGCTTCTCAGAACTCTTGCTTGCCTTTTATATACAGGGTGATCCGTAACAATAATAAAATTAAAAAGTTAGATTTTTCAGTTTAAGGTTGGGATGTTACGGAGTTTCGACTCCGAATCCGAAATGTTGGAACCTTCGGTTCTAATTGTACCTCCGAAGCCGACTCTGGTTCCGATACTATCAAAACGGAGATTCAGCTGAACTTAACAGATCGCCGACGAACGACAAAGAGTGCTCAGCCGTTGTCAAGACGTGTCAGACGAGTAAGTTTGTAATTTAGTATTTCTAATACACACTTTGTAAGTTTTGCTTTTTCAATTTTCATTACTTAATGTATCTTTTTTTTTCCTATTTGGACTCCGATTCACCTCCGACTTCGCGGAGGTTACTATGAGACCTCTGACTCCGCTTCCGATAAAACCACCTCCGTAACATCCCTAGTTAAAGGATGCAACAATGCATGAGACTCGCGGGACTCGCGGGAAGATTTTACGAGCACTTACCATAATCAGTTTTTGGGATACGCGCTTCGCATTGCGGCCCTTTTCTCGTTTTTCTCTTTCCTCTATGGGCATGAAACAAATACGGTTCCATGACATTTGATTCCAGCAATTTTTACCACGACAAGTGATCCCACGACAAATGATCCCACGACAAGTGATCGCACGACAACTGATCCCAACGACATTTGATCCCAACGACAATTGATCCCACGACATTTGATACCAAAAAATTGTCTATAAACTAACAGAGCCTGATAAGTAATAAAGTTATTAAATTTTATTAATTTAATGAAATAATTTAATCGATAGAAATTTGTTTGAATTAAATTTGTAGACGTTATGATATATTTGTAATTACATTGTTATTAGAATTCTAACGAATGTAATAGTAAATATAATGTGTTTATGAGTTAATAATCCTTTAAAGATTATGTAAAGATCAAGTTGAATAATCCACTTTTATTTATCATTGCCCGGGATACGTCGTAATTTTGTCAAATATTGTATTTTATGAATTATAATAACAAATTATCACACTGACTTTTCATAAATTTTAATGACAAGTTTCTATCTACAATAATTTTTCAACAAAATTTATAAAATAAAATATGTTTTATAAATTTTGTTGAAAAATTATTGTACATAGAAACTTCGAAACATCAGGTGTGCAGTCAATTTGGTCTTTTGTGCTTTTCACATTATAACGAATTGTTAAATATGTCATTAAAGTTTATGAAAAGTCAGCGTGATAATTTGTTATTAATTCATAAAATACAATATTTGACAAAATTACGACGTATCCCGGGCAATGATAAATAAAAGTAAATTATTCAACTTGATCATTACATAATCTCTAAAGATTATTAACTCATAAACACATTATACTATTACATTCGTTAGAATTCTAATAACAATGTAATTACAAATTTATCATATCGTCTACAAATTTAATTCAAACAAATTTCCCGACAAAGGGAATAATCGATTAAATTATTTCATTAAATTAATAAAATTTAATAACTTTATTACTTATCAGACGCTATCAGTTTATAGACAATTTTTTGGGATCAAATGTCGTGGGATCAATTTTCGTTGGGATCATTTGTCGTTGGGATCAGTTGTCGTGGGATCACTTGTCGTGGTATAAACTTGCTGGGATCAATTAACGGCACACCAACAAATACCACGGTTATTGTGTAATTAATGCTCACCATGATAAAATCGAGTGTTTCAGCAGAACCTGAGCACGAGTCGTTTCTGAAATTCAATACGCGTGCAATGCAAGTGTACAATACGTTGGATGTTGGTGGCGTGGTTGTTGAGTGGTGAAGTATAAACATGCGCCGGGCATGGCCATAGCTATTGTAAAAAAGCACCCGCTAATAAGTGGGGTGGCCACAAAATACAATATAAATGCAACTCGACTTTTAAATAATACCTAAATTTAATATTTCCAGCTACTTCACGACACTTAATTTATTCCAACAGAAAAAATATTAGAGCTTTTCCACTTATATTACAAAATTATTCCCGCCGAATAAAACATTTGATATGCGACTTCGAAATAGTATATCTACTGTCAGTGTAAAAATATTGATGCTATTTGGACTATTTAAAAAAAATTCGACTGATGACCAGTCCTATACTTTCCACCTAGGAAATATTTGCAAAAAATAAACACTCTTTTCTTATTATTTGAAAAAAAGCATGGCCCTCTTGTTTGTTTGGTGATCTACTGATGGCTAGTAATATAGCAAAAATCATGGTTACCTTGATTTACGTACAATTTTCTTTTTTTAGTAAAATATTTTTTTTCTCGAAAACTATACATTTTAGAGAAAAATTAATATAATTACATTTTTTTCATATTATAACATCTAGAATTCATTTATATTTTTTTTACCTATGTTAATACGTGACATTGAGAACGTTTTTTTTAATATCTCAGGATACACTGAACCGATTTGACTCAAAATCTAATCAGATCTAAGTTAAAGGCTGATAAACACAATAGAACAATCGGCATGGCCATATGTTGTTCCGTTTTTACGATATCGAAGGCGAAAAATTGACCACACACACACACACACACATACAGACATCAGTCAGAAAATGATCTTAAACGACTGCTAGGGTCTCAAAACGTGAAGATCTGTTAAAATCTCGAAAAAAAATTTTCGGACTAAATCCATTACTTCCCTACCATAGTAGAAGTGGGAAGTAAAAATATTATCTGATTTTCTTCAGTTTTTAAATGTTAGAATACTTATTGTTAATGTATATAGGTACACTATTGGCGTCTATATAGCTAACGTCTGTGAAATGTACAGTGCTGTAGAGGTTGAAACTTTGCCATTTTTCTGAAAATAGGTACCTATGTAATTTTATGTTGACTTGTCCACACTTTGGTGTATTATAGGACCAATAAAATTATCTATATCTGTATCTATCTATCATCATGTTTTATAATCAGAATTCGGGTATAATTGCCTTAATCTGTCTCGTCTAAAATGTACCAATAGCAGTATCTATAATACATATTTAGATGATTCAGAAAATCAATATCAGTATGCTGATCTCCCTCTTTAACATTTACGTTATATTTCTTAACCCTAACAAATTAATTTACAGACAAAATTTTCGCAAACTAAAAATGCTTCGTGACCTCTGGTTGGTTGCTCTGCAATCTATAGGTACACTATATAGAGATAGACATATACTATATATTATATAATACTGAGTATACATCATAATATTGTTCAAAATTGGGAAGCTCTCCTTGTTGTTGGTACGGCAAGTGGAGATTTAATGAAACGAAATTAATTCATAGCGTACCACTACAAGTTGATGGAAAAATGACCAACTGTAAAAATGATAATATTCTACGTCAAATTTATAATGCTTTTTATTTTTATGGTTGTATTTTTTTCAATTCCTAATTCCGGTGGATCTAAATATATGTTACAGTAAAATTGAGTTGTTTTGTTCGAATTAGAGCATCTATTTCCACTTATTTATTTCCAGAAAATTAAAGGAATTGGTTCTTATCATATTTTCATAAAATGTTGAAACTGAATGTTTAGATTTAAAATTTAAAATTATATGTATCTACTGCACTTGAAAAAAAAACTAAAAAAACTAAAGATATAGGTAAGTATTAATACTTAATTAATTCATTCAGAAAAATCAAATAATTACAAAACATGTCTTTTTTATATTGTTTGCCTATAAATACAGAATAAAGCTTGTAAAATTGTAAAAAGAGGTACCTAGCAAGAACAACAGATTCGGTGACAACTGATATCTATAACAAACGGGGATTTTCAAGAAAAATTACCTAAAATAAATGTACGTGGAAGATCTTGGTAGTATTTAAAGCAAAATGAAACGTCTCCGTCAAGTTTTTATATCATACCATAATGATAAGCTGTATTTGATAATAAATTACATTTCTCCAAAAATAAAGAATAACACAAACGTTCAGACATTATTGTTTGTCACAGATAAATTGCATTTATTTTCCAACTCAATAAACGATGTAGTTTATTTTAACGATATATATGCGTGCTTATATGAAATCACTGCTACCACCATATCTAAATTACAAATCTAAATACATTGTGTGGTTTTAATGGTTCTTAGAAATTTAATCCAACTAATGAAATAGTGACATCATATCGAAAAAAAATTTAGATATCCCCCGCTGAATCAAACATGTTAAGTTATATTCTCAATTCCTTATTAGCTACCGTTTCTAGATATGAATAGAAACAGTACGCTAGTGTTAGAGTGTTAAAAATATGTTTATAAAAGAATTTTACTGTAACGGTATTTATATTTACGAATAAAATAACCCGGTATTATATACATTATTATTGCCTATTTATTTTTTACCACCGTTACAACTTTAATGATGATACATAACGTTTAACATTTATTTAATATTTTTCGGATTCACAAAAAATGGGTAATTTTAAATTTGGAAAAAATATCTCTGGTTTTTGTCACAATTTGCTTTTTGATCTTATGGTCTCTGTAGTATGTAGTAGATTATGCTATGGTTATAAGTTTTTATTTTTTGTCATTGGATTAATACTCGGATTAATATTAAGGTCAATTAACTCTTGGCAAAAATATTTTTCTCTTATTTGGCTTCTCTTAGAGGGAAAAATTCAAATTTCCTTAATAAAATCTGTTAAAAAATTAAATTAAATCATTCACCAAAATATTGCGACAAACTGATTTTTAGCCGATCATTAAAAAAAATTAGACTAGCATATATTTTATAACTTTTTTTCATAAAACGAGTGAATCAGACAAAATGTTTTTCAAAATATGCACGCAGTGCTGTCAGTGAATCTAAGGTGTTTGACATTAATTCAATTAAAGTCTAAAATAAACCATACATGTGTTGAATAAAGTATATGTGCAACGCGTCATTTAAATCTTTATGCGTCAGGCACGATGTTTTCATCACTCGTATTCGGTTCGCGAATCGCGATGCACACTCGTCAAGGCTCGTGTGCGCTTGCCATTACTCGTGCTGAAAACATCGCACCTGACGAATAAAGATGTATTTAGATCATCTAGTTACACAATATAGCTACTGGCTATATTATTTAAAAAATACATAATCGAAAATCATAACTTTAACGTACTATATTGTCATCTTTTGTATAGTCAATGGTAAACTTTCGGTAACGTGTATTTAAATAATTAATTCGTTGTATTATCCATATTAATGATTTTTACCACGCGTAATTTAAATGTCATAGAAAAAGAATGAGAGAATAATGGCGATGTATGTTCCCAGGTTTAAATTTTTTTTGGTAGTTTGTTTGTTTTAACACCTGCTGCGGAAATCAATTTTTCTATATATTTCAATGTTGAATAAAGAATAATGTTTTAACATTACAAATGCTATGCTCTGTTTCAAATAGAGACATTTCTCCAAAGGCCGACAACTATAATAATCGTTATACAAACTAAGAATCGTATCATATTTCCGATCAATTAATTGATCCCAATTTAAAAATTAAAATATAGGTAATAGCTTCTTTTAATCATGTAGGATTGTTATTTAAGAGCTATTTCGAAACAAGTTTCTTGACAAACCAAGAGACACGTGATTTGCATGTATATGAGCGCTCCCCATAAACCTTTTTAATCTTTTGTTATTCTCTCCGTGTTTGAACCGCGGTAATACATATTATGTGTGAATTTCAAGTTCCTATCTCATTTCGTTTAGAAGTTATAGGCCTGTGACAGACAGACAGACATCGTTGACACAACACTAGGATTCTTCTGGTACGTAACCCTAAAACGACCAAGAAAATATTTCATTCTATCAATAATCACCCTCTAGTTTCGCACGCACAAAATGAAATCGGAATTCTCACCCTACTTGATGTTATTCCACTTGCACCCACCACCTTCTTCCCCTATTACAACGTTCACGACCACTAACTGTGCACAATACATAATACAGTGGCTCACAAGTGTTTACGCTAACCTGCCTTCTTGATTATTATTTTTTATTCCGCCCTACATAATAGATTTGAGGGTCGGAAACTTTGAATTGTTTTTTAATTGAATTATACGATTTTTATTTGCCAATCGTTTTTTCAAGGAGTTTGAAAAACGTCGATTGCTTTAATAAAACTTTTTTATTAATTAATCTATTAACAAGAAACGTGTTAATATAAAAATATAAAAACATATTTTTTGTATATAATTCATTCTTTAAGTTTGATCGTTGAAACTTTCACGACGATCTTTTTGTACTTTTATTTTAATACCCAATTTCACACAAACACAAGTCAATTTTAATTAATTCCAGTTTAATATTTTTGATCTATATGCATTAGAAATTAATTCTAATTTAATATTTTAATATCATTAAAAATAAGAAATCAGGTGTTGAAAAGATGAAAATGTACATCAATCGCCTTTTTTGTACATCAACATCATGTGAATGCAAATAAAGTGTTTTTTTATTTTTGGGTGTTCGTTTTCAAAGACGCTGAAAGAATTAAAAATATACAGGGTGTCTCAGATAGACCACCCATGGATAGTACAGTTAAATAGAGTAAACAATTCTGAGCAGAAAAGTTCTTTGACACATTTTGATCCGATGTACCGTTAATGAGATATTATCACCAATAAGTTGAGCGGAACTGTTAATAAACTATGCCTACTCCCTCACTTTTGCAGGTGATAATTATTATATTAATTAATATCTCATTAATGATACATCGGATCAAAAAATATCTAAGGACTATTCTGTTCGGAATTGTTTTCTCTATTTATAACCCTTTAGAACAGTTACGAGCAAATCTAAACGCAAAATGAACAAATTTAATAACATTTTTGTTGCAAAATTAAAAAAAAAACTGAAAATGATTACCAAATTCTATTTCGTCAATTTTTTGTATTTATGAAAACTGGCCATTATAATATAATAGCTACGTTTTGGAATAACACGAAACTCGTATACTTTTGGTACAAATTTATATTTAATACTATAATAATTATTGATAATAGGTATTAAAAAATAATCTATACGTAGACAGAAACAACAATATTATAGGGACTGTCAGATTTATAAAAATGATTTCTTAAAAGTATGAAATACATCTCAACTGTTTAAGTTAATTATACAAATATCTCGTACCGTCGATGTTGCAAGATAAACCATTTATATCCATCATTGAACATTACTTAAATGTTTTATAATAATTCAGTTTAATTAATTACAGCAAATGTGATGGGAACAAATAAATGAAACCACTTTATAATTATGTCTTGACGCGCTGATCTCCTACGTGTTCCAAATATCACGCGTCCACATACCAAAATACATCCCGCACAGCGACTGGCAGGGGTGGATTAAGTACATATTAAAACTATATTACTGTCACTAAGCGGAAAATTGTTCAGTTTTTCAATTTTTAACGCAGTGTTCAACTCAGAACTTACTTATTACAAAAAAGGTAACCACAAAATGCTAACACTGTTGTTGGGTTGCAGAACTCATTGTCAGAAAGTTTTATTTCACAATGACTTTAGATTGTAACTGTTTTTATACATGCCAGAACAGTCTAATGTTTTCTAACCCTTTGTTTTGTAGAACATACTCATAGAAAAAAAACGATGGTTCTACATAGAAAAAGGAGAAAAAATTCTAGTCAGCAATTGAATACTTTTTTAGTTTTTTCGAATTTCAACATTTTTAACTTAATGGTAAATATTGAATAAAATAACTTCATAACTTATCGAAGAATAATTAAAATGCAATTCTTTAATGATTAGTACTACCTACTAATAAATGTAACATCTCAGGGGTGACAGTTGTGATTATAAGCTCTTCTATGTGAACTATTTGGTAGATTTAAGGTTGAATAAATTAAGATTTTAATAGATTTATTTATTTATTTTAAATTATAGACGCGTCGACAACTTAGGTCATTAGCGTCAGATTTTAATCGAAATGGGCTAGGCCAGCCCTTATTATTGATTAGTAACAGACGTGTGTTTTATACATAATGGCGCGTTCTTCTAATTAGACAGTGTTGGTTCCTTGCTGATCACAAATTAAATAAATAGACATATGAGTATAATGTACATTGTTTTGTGGCAGATTGGAACGTCTTATTGTCAAGAGTATAGGCGTTCTTACTGAACTTAAAGTAAAGGTAGATTTACACAATTTCAAATTAAGTGTTAGTTATCGAGCTTAATATATTATATTATTGAGAAAATCGAAAAAGAAATCGTATATGCTTTTAAATTATTTTACTATTTTTTCTTACTATATAGTGTATGCATAATTTTGTAAAAAATAATACGCATAAAATATATGATAATTTCAACACAGTTCTAAAATCTAAGAAACATTAAAGTTGCTGTGCAGACTCTATTTAAATATGTGACGTCACTTATTCGCTCTGACGTCAAAAGTGCTTTGGCAAAGCCCTACTTGGTTATGTACTTTTCAAAGCTGCAGGGCATGTATTCTTGTTCTTTTCATATTTATAAATATTTAAAAATAGTTTAATTTTCATTCTTCTATATGAATGAGCATTAACTCTAATGTTTATTTTTAATTAACGAATTGATTAATAATAATGATAGAAATAATTTTTTTTTCGATAAAAAACTGAAACTTAAAAGTGGTTTGTATATTCCTAATCCATGAGGTATCAGTCTGCAAAAAATATATTTGTGGTTGTCGAGAGAACCACAACACGTTTTTAAGTCGGGCTTTATGTCTGTATAGAACCATTTAAATTCTCAGTTTTTTTAAACATCTGTTGGTATTCGTGTATTCTTTTAAAAAAAGGTAATTTATTGTGGACACTATTTATATTGTCTAATGCTAATGCGTTCCGTTAGAATATTGATTTGAAAAATGTATTGTCATTTTACTTCAGCTTCGGAGCTCGGAGGTTTATTAAAATTACTTAGTCGAAGGTTCAAATTAAAAAATGTAAGTATTAAGAGCTGTAAATCAAAATTAGTTAAAAAATAAATGTATCCACAAATTCTTTGAAATAGAACTTTGTCTCTAAAACACAGAATTTTCATTTGATTTCGATTTTTTTATAAGAAAGTACAGAAATCATGAAATTTTTTGACAGAAAGTTTTACAAGTTCTTTCCAAAATTAGGGATATATGTTAATCCAATGAAATTTTATTCATTTATCGTATTTTTTTAATGTAAACGAAGTGAACTATCATCACAATTATTAACTTGTCCTGATTTTTTGCGTATCATATTGTATAAAAAGCTAAAGTGACTCTCAGCACAATATCTATATTCGATAGCTTTGAAAAAAATATAAGAATGTAATTTCTTGTTTTGATTTTAATCGAATTTCCATAATCAAAAATTAGAATTTATATCTATGTACCTATTTTTGACTAATTTTCGAAAAGTTATAAAAACGTTTCTTTGATATTTTTAATTTATATAGCTACGAGTTTCATACTGAGATTTTGTATGACGTTTCTCAATATTTTAAGTGTTTGAACTTTGAAGCATTGAAAATGCAAACATGCAATTTTTATAAATGCATATTATTCGGGAGCGAAATGAGCATTAACCAAGTAGGGGGTAGCAGTACGAAGTATTCCCTTTTTTAGGAATCGTCTTGTCCGGGAGGCATTCCAGTCTCTTGGAATTATTGTACACCTTAACAGGAGTTCAAATTAAGATTACAATTATTACTTCATTTGAACTTTTTTTTTATCTGCGAGTAAATTCTAATCAACTTGTTCAAATTGATGTTGGTGCAAACAGCCATAAGTAATTTTTATATATCGGAAGATGTTTTCTGTTGAGAATGGAATTTACTTGTCGTGCGGCAACAACAATATTCTAACAAAGTTAAATTCCTCTCCGAATAAGTCTTAAAATATAGATGTTATCTGATTTTTAATATAAATAACACAACTTGAATGAAAATATATTATAGGTATATTAATATAGAAGACTGATATCTTATTTAGGTATATGTAAACAGAAAGACGTCGCGTGCCTCAATAGTCATGTGTATATGTCAAATAATAAAACCGATAAAAATTATGACTTTAAAAGGTCTTCTTAACGGCTCTATGATTATAAAGATTCATTTCAATATCATATTTTTATACAGTGTGTAAACGGTTGACCCAAACATAGGGAAAATAACATTGAGAACATTTACAATGTAAATAATATGTATTGATTTTTTTTATTTAGCAAGTTAGGAGTTACTCTTATAATAGTCAACCGTTGCTATGGAAAATTGTTTAAAAAATTCACTGTACCTACTATTTATTTCAGATACTTGAAAACAGTCATTTTTGGAATAAAAAAATGTTATTATAAATTTGAAAATTAACAAAATTTCGAACAAAATGACTTTGCAGTTTGCAACGCAGCATTCAATATATTGAGTATAATGAATGTTAGTTTTTTGCTTTTTTATGAGAAATTATCTTCGACGTTCCTTCTAGACCCATGGTATGGAACGATAAAGTATTAATGTTCAAAAGTTGCTTATGATGAAGAATTCGCTGTCAAACCAAAAACAAAAAGCTCAGAATTTAAGATATATATCACAAAATTTGCAAAGCTAACATATAAAAACACAGGCTGAATATATTAATACGACGTGAACAATTTAAAATGTTAAATTAATCATGAAATATTTTTAGATTTCAACTTTTAAAACACCTGTAATATTCATTATCTGATGATAATACGTACAGTTATATACCTACAATAATAATTTATTTATATAATATGTATCTCACGGTTCGATCTTATAAAATTATACGAAAGAGCAAAGCTGAGAATCAAAGAGAGCTTTGCACTTGTCGTTGCTATAACAAACAAATAAAAAACGGTCGAGCGCTCTAATCAATCTCGACACACATGACGTATCTATACCGATCATATGTTCATTGTCAAATATGACGGGCGAGCGGACATGCTGCTTGACAGGACATTGTGTAGCGTTCTAACACTCTATTACGACCGCTTACATATTCTTATACCTACATATAACTACAATTTTTCTGGTCGACGAGGGATGCGAAATCTACGACGTCATCACTTTTGAGTGTAGGATACTACGGTAACTCTTATTAAACTCAAAATTTTAGTTCATTGTAGCGGCGCTGCAATCAGGAAGGCAAATATAAGACAGATAAAAAACATGTGATAAAGAGAATTGAACAACTTTTGAATTTATTTACGCATTCTCTTTGCTTTACGTATTTTCTTTGATCTTTTATCTCTTTTCAATAAAATTATTTCGTTGTTTTACTTTGCCTTTCTAATTGCAGCGCTGTTATCATGAACTAAAAGTTTGACTACAATACGACCTTCTAACCATATTACAGTGAGTAGACCTGTCGATATGACCATGCTTTTGAGCGACCAAAGAAGTGAAAAAGTCGTCATGGAGAAAAAAAATTGAATTCGAGATTTTGACGGAGTTAAACGCTTCGTGGTCCCTACATAGTACATAGTATAAAGACTATAAAGAGAGTTTTGAATATAGACCCGTCCGTGTTTTGTTGTAAGAAAAATTATGCATCCAAATTTTATTTTTATATTTGGATGTAAAATACTTTTAATATAAATATTAGGGTCCTGATGAATTAATTTGGTTCCAAAACGTTGGCCATTCAAAATTGTATTAAAAATTATCAAGAGCCAATATTCAGTAGTTTAATATTATTATTTTGCTGTTCATTTGCAACATTTTGATTATTATATTTTCGATGGTCAATTAATATGATTTAGGTTTGCAAATTTTGTAATCAAATTGATCTTGAAATGCTTTCATTTCAAAAATGCCTCGTTTTAAATTTTCTAGGGTAATGTTGTTTGTGATAATAACGTTACCCAACTTTTTACACAAAATTTAAAGTTCTTTTAAATTACCTACTTATATAAATTTAAAAGGAAATTGTAATTTCTTATTTTTTTATTTTACCACTTATATATAATTTATCAATAAGTACGTTTTAATGCAAAAAATGTTGATGCTAAAATTGTTTTATAGCACTATTTAAATTTTAATATGTTTTATATTTTAATGTTTTTTTAAGAAAACAGTACCTATATGGATGAGATAAGTACATTTATTACTTATAGGAATAAATAAATGATGATTACAAGAAAAAAAATATTTACGAAAATAGACCCTTAATATTTAGTGTATTCATGTAATATTAGTCTAGTCCAGGCTTGAACTCAGGCAAAGTTATGTTAGTATGCCCATGATAGATCTATATTATACAACTTTAGTAACTTAAGTCACGTTTTGTTGAGTATTCACAGTTAAAATACTACTAATATTTAATTTCTAATTGTAAACACTCTTTTAGAATTTTTTATGCTTCTCAATTTTAATGGTTGTGCTGCAGAGAAGCACAAGTTATATTAACGCAACATGAAAATAATAAATGAATTTTTCTCCATCCTTGACACAACCGATCATTTAATGATGCGTGTCCATGTGTCATTTAAACTGAACATCATTTTAAAGTTAAATTTAAATGATCTCGATTATTGACCTTTTAATTATTTTGTTGTAATTAATGGCTGATATATTTTAAACCATTATCTTATTACGATAATAAAGTGATTTAAAAAACAAAACGTCAAATTAAAATTAAGATAAAATATTAACAATTATATTAAAGACAGTCAAATATGTCAAGGTGATTCCGATGAAAGTCAAAATAGAATAAAATATTTTTCTTTTATCTTTACAAAAGAAAGAATTTATATTAGTTGGGCATAATAGATAATTTATAGTATATAATTCTTTAGAGCGAAATTACAGGGGTGGATTTTCCGCGAAGTTTTTAATGCGGCGGATCGCGCGTCCAAATCGCAATCGTACCTACAAACGAGTGAAACTAGACAAACGGAATATTCTTCGCATTTTTTTTTAATTTCCATCAGCGTGAGTGAGTTCAACACGCTAGAAACGAAAAACGTTATTTAGTGCGGGGAAAACTAGACGAGGCGACGTATTACCGATGGATGTATAGCCTGGGTAAAACAATTTGTGTGGAAATATCCTGTTGATAGTCTGTCTCTTAATATTGGATGAACCGACCAACGTCGTTTTTGCCTTCTGTTTTTTAAAAATAAATTTGCACATACAACAGCAGCGCAAACTAACACAGTGATATCCATTTTGTAGCTAGCAAAAAGTTGTATTGTTTTGCGTGAATGTACTCAACGGAAAAAACGCTTTCTATTTTGATACGTAAAATTCAGCGGAAATCTCGTCGCGAGAAACACGCCGCTAAAAATCCGCCCGTGTATAGTTTCGCTCTTATATATAGAGGTTTGATTGTCGCTATATTCAAATTAACCCTTTGAGTCACCAAGTAAATTTTTTTTTATACAAAATTGAAAAATTTCTACAGTAACTTTGTTCGTTTTTCTGGTTTCTACGGTGGATTTTATATACTTTATAGTTTAGAGGTTTATTTCGACTATTCGACAACACCGAATAATTCAGAAAACCCTTTGTCATGGGGTGGATACTACATTTTAGATGAATGGTATGCAGAAACACACAAATTACAAGTTCTCTCAAATCCCCATCTGACATCAGCACTTGTTGACCTTAATTAAAAGATCAAACAAAAAAAATTTAGTATATTTGCTCCACTTCAAATTTTGTGCTTTCGTGGTTATTACATTAAGGAACCGCTGTTTTATACATTATTGTGAGTATAATTTAAGTCAAGAAGAATTAGAATAAAACTCGGGTCGCAGTGCCAAAACCCTGCTGACAATATAGTGTATTTGCTAATACTGGCATTGTGGCATTATTATGTGAACTTAAGTTTGTTTTTTGACAAAATAAAAAATTTAACCCCTTAATACATCCCTTAAAATAATTAAATTTTTCTAAATTTCAATATTAGACATGGATTTTATCAGTACACCCAATTAAATACACCCTTTCATAAGTAAATCCGTATCAACAAACTAGTGTTTTCATAAAATTTGAAAGTCCGGTCCTGTCGGGCCGATTTTATTAAAATTTTAGCAGCACATTTTAATCTTTACTAAAGAGTTAAATTTCAATTTTGAAACGATTCTGACAAATTTTTCGATATTTTTGGGCCCAAAAACTTTTTAAAACCCCTAAATACAACCCTGAAAATGGTCCGATCGGGCCCATTTTAAATAGGCTTCTTGCGGTGATGGGTTCCAATGTGTGTACCAAATTTCGTTTCAATCGATTAAGTCTGTCGAGAGTTATCGTGTACACACATATATATATATATATATATATATATATATATATACATACATATATATATAAACATTTTTAAAAATGGTGCCAAAGTGTTCAGGAGGCTATGAAACGTCGAGAAATTTTGGTCCGACCCCTAGGTCCCGCCATCCGACCGACGCCAATAGTGTATGTGCCATATGGCAAATACACTAAAAAGCGTCATGTTTAACACGTGTGCAGGTATTATTTATGTGTATAAGTTAAGTGTAGAAAATAGTGGATCGTGATGTTCCAATGTAAATAAATCTCTCTAGCAGAGGAACTAAGTAAGCATGATTTGTCTACAATTGACGCGGCATGGGGATAATTGTACTGAATTATCCAACATAAGGGGTCAAATAAACACAAGATGCAGCCAAGTAAAACTCCCGTCACTCTAATAGGCACGACCAAGCTAGTAAAGCCTCTTTGTATAATTACGTAATGTTTGTTTGGCATCATAATTCATAATCATAAAAATAGTACAGAGCTCGTTATTAAAACATGATAAGTATCTGTGTGTGAAGAGTTTTTATTTATATACATGTTTTGTGAGTGTAATTGGAATCGATTGCATTTCCCAAGTCTCATTCAAAAACGTCCATCAACAATTATTATAAAAATATTCTTATGGGTAAAATTATTTAATTAATTAATTGTAGATTATAGGCGCATCGACAACTCAGGTCATTAGCGTCTTCAAGACAACAAATAATCCATTTGTGTATTAGAATCCACCAGCCGGCATACACAAACCGACTAGTACGAGCTCGGGTCCCTGGGAGCGCTAATTCCCAAAGAACATTGGAATGCAATTTGCGATAGCAACTACATTCCAATGTCCCCCCTGGGGGCCTTATGGGTATAATATAATATGACATTTATAATATCCCGAAAAGTGGAACCAAATTAGTTTGTTAGCGTAAATAAATTTATTATTTTTTTTTAAATATTTTGTCTTATTTATAAAAGTTGTGTACAAAAACTCAATAAACATTTAAGTGGTGATGTGTTAGGCCACCTTTAAATCGGCAAATTATTGACTTTTTTATTTTTTCCGATTGACCATTTCTTTCTTTGCTGTCAAATCGTTAGTTGCACAATAATGTAGTAGCGAGATAAACTTTCCGGGGAAACAATCAATCAAAATATTATTATTTCAAAGCGTAATAAACTCGATAATAACAGTGTCAGTTCTTGAACAATTCGCTATACATGTGATAGTTAATAATAATTATTTTTTACTAATGTTTGTATTTAACACCACAGAGAGCTGTCAATAGCAAAAACAGATTATTACTAGATGTAAGTACATATGCAGGTATGTACAAATCATGTAGACACAATAATATATAAACGTGACGTCCGGTTAAATAATTGTTTTAAGTTTGCTTTATATTTGTATCAAATTAGAGCTTTGCATGAAACCGACGTGACGCTTAGAAGAAAAATAATTAAAATTACTTTTTTGAGCTTTACTTGATAGGTATCATTTTAAGCTTTAGTTCATATAATTTCTCAAAACTATAATAAGTATTAAGTACTATATTATGGTACCAAGTAACCAAATAATATTATATTGCGTAACAAGTGTAAGAAGGTGCCTTTTTTAAAACGAGTGCGACATTTTGAAACAAGTTGGAGGGCCCCCTCGCCGGGAATGAGTTTCAAAATCATCCTACGAGCTTTAAAAAGAAGGCATCTTCTCACACTTGTCACGCACGATACTTTTTTACGCACGCCACACGGTTCGTTACCATGGAAAAACACCATTTTACATGTTCGTGTCATACATTTTTTTTTATTTTCTTTTTATATCTTTATGAAAATGCCAACATTTTTTTTCAGACTACAACAGAACCCTGCATAATTATTAATGTATTACATTTTCTAAAAATATTTCGAATATTTTGAAAACTTTTTTTTTGTTTCGACATTGCCGCATAGTTAAAATTATAATTTACATACAAGCTATAACTTTAAAACAATGTTTGTATTGAAATAATAGAACACTGAATGCGCTTAAATAAGTTTTTCCATTGTTTTCATAATGAAAATAATAATTAGTTTCAATTATTTGCGAGAAAGCAGAAAGCAGAATTCATTGTAATGTTGTTATAAAAATAAAAAAATAATATTAGCTCTCGCAGTTTGTGGATTTGCTATATATATAGGAAAGATTTAAGTGTACGCCGTATGGGCACCGTGAAGTAACTGGAAACTTTCCCGACGCGATATTGGGTGTTCCGGGTTCGATTGCCGGTGGTGCATTTAAATTTTTCTTATATAGCCTTTCTACAATAATTAATAAGGGCATGTTATGGCGATTAATATCGTCTGATGTCTTTATGTTAATTTCACTAAAATAGTGAATTTGTACAGTGAAGGAAGTAATAACAAAAATTGATTGTTCATCTAATTGTTAATTAATAATTAGTTGTTCGAGAACTTGAGAAGACAAGGTTAATTTGAGAACAAGAAAATATAAAATAAGCTTTAGTTAAACTGAAATCAATAGGCAAAGTAAAACCAATCAATTGTAACAATGCATAGCAGAATATGTAGATACCATATCATTATAATAAATAATAGTTTGTATGCAATTTCCGTTGTTTATTGTGTATGTATCACAAGATACCTATGTTCAATGTTCATTTCGTATCAACGGGATACTTCAACTGACAATTATTATTTCCAGTCGATATTGTAAGTGTATCATAACTTGCAATAAGTGATTTTCCAGGTCGAAGATTCTGAGTTATTGAATAAAAAAAAAAACACCGCTGATCAATTTTTTTCCGATGCAGCTCGCGTTGCCAGTAATATAGATTATAGAACAGGAGTGGCAAACTTATATAAAACGCGTGTCACAAGTGAAACGCAATACTCAATTTCGTTCGCACATGGACAATTCACAGGAATAGTGTGAGAAAGATAGGGGAACTATTCCTGTCTGTGTCAAATTCATGGTCATACTGAACCAATCTTTTATTAAAATTTTGCATTTCCAGATTTATAACTTACCCGGCACGTCAGCAACATCTTTTTTTTAAATATTTGACATTGTATATAAATAATTTTTGATAACTTACATATTATAGTCAGAACATAGTTTTGGATTACATCTATTATCAATTTTTATGACAGTCCTATATGAGATATTACTCGAAATATTGAAATATAATGTGACAATACAGTATAGAAGGAGCTATAGAAATAGTAAATGTAGTAAATGTGCCTCAACCATAATCAACCATTTATCAATACCAAAGGAAAAGAGGGCACAAAAAATCAGTTATTATTTATTAATAATCTAAACAATTACCTATTTAGAATTTAAAAATATAAATGTATTTTATACTTTGAGTTTTTCCCACAGCATCCCCTCAGACAACTAAATTTCTGAATCGTTCATCTCGATAGATGTTTTGAATGACTGTCCTCAATAATTTAAAACGAATTTTGGCTTGGTTCTTAATACAGAATCATAACCGAGTTACCTAATTACGTTCTTTGGTACTTCCCGTCGTATCCAAATTCTACATCTTGCGCTGTACAAAAGCCAACAAAAGTTTTAGTAGCTGGGCATCGTACTTATGACAATACTAAAAACTTTTATATTTACCGAAAATAAAAATAATACAAAGTTTTTTCTGGGTATTTTAACAGTTTTGTATATATTTATAATCAGACATAATAGGTAGAGATAAAGCGGCATGGCGGGTTAACTGAACATGTTTGTGTTAGGTTAGTTTGTATATTTGGAAATGTTTATAAACTAGTAGGTTTGTGTATAAATGCAGAGCTGAGGATGGCTGCGTTATGTTCAGTAAGGTGAACAAGGGGTGCCGAGATCTGAAGTCAATTCCCCAAAACAAATGAACCAGACGCGTTAAAACACAGTTAAAGCAGTTTAACAATTCAATAACTATTAAACTATTTAAGGGGTTGTTCATAACGTTTTTTCTTGAGTTTTTTGATTCGGACTCCATGTAACATCAGGCATTCAGCTCGATTCCTCTCTCCCTCCTATTAAAGGCTACGTGACAGTTCACATCCTCAGTATTCAAATCCGACGACCAATTTGCGTCACAGAAAAGTGACAAAAATCAACTTCAATCAACTTTTTAAGAGAAGAAATAGTGTAAAGTAAAAAATGATAATGACTTTGGAGGTAACCCCTCTCTACTCCTCAAGATCGTTACGTAGTTTATGAACAACTCCTAAGATTCACAGTAATAAATATTAGTGGAAAGATTGATGCTATTATACCCTATTGAGACAAATTATTTAATTCAAACTGAAGTTATTAGCATAATAAAAGTCGTATACTTAATTGATAAACACAGAAAATTAAAAAAAAACCCGAATCTTTACCAAAGTTTGTAGGTGGTGTCTGTATAGTGAAATAATCAATCAAATAACTGATTATTACTGATTATTATTATTATCGAAATGTACATAACACAGGATCTTTGAAAGTTTTTTTTATCATCAATGATTAATTTCAGCACTTTTTCTATTTTACACATTTGTTTTAGATTTTAAAATTTACACGTTTAGTACGTAGGTACCTACCTAATTATTGAAATCAAACAATGAAAAATGTAATTCCAAAAAAATTATCTATCTACAAAACCTGACCGAAAAAAGTGTTTCTTTTATGCGCAGTATACTAATTTTTACCCGACTGCGCACGCGAAGGAGTGGTAATGTGTTTAACAGCCTATGTATGTATGTATGTATTTATGTATGTATGTTTGTATGTTCCTTTGAAGCACTATACAGACCAAACGCCTGGGCCGATTTTTATGATTCACACGTCAATCGATTCCCCTTAGTCCGGCGAGTGTCACGAAAGACATGACGTCACGGAAAATTCAATATGGCGGACGCTAGACGCCATTTTGTCAGAATGCAAAAGTAATTTTCCTTCTTTCTAAATACATTGATATAGGTATCAAAATCAAAACAAACAAAAAAAAAAAAAAAGTTTTGTCGACATTTCAAACAGGGTACATGACGTCACGGAAAATTCAATATGGCGGGCGCTAGACGCCATTTTGTCAGTACGCAAAAAATCTGTAAAACCTTGTGTGTGGGGTATCAAATTAAAAGGCTTGATGAGTAGATTCAACTAAAAGGAAGGAAATAAAAAATTTATTAAAGAAACAAAAAACCCGACTGCGTAAAAATCGAACATAAAAGATGGAAACAAGATCAAATGATAACATGCAGTCGGAGGCATAGTAGTAACAACATGCAGTCGGAGGCATAGTAGTAACATTTGTTATTACTATGCCTCCGACTGCATGTTATCATTTGATCTTGTTTCCATCTTTTATGTTCGATTTTTACGCAGTCGGGTTTTTTGTTTCTTTAATAAATTTTTTTGTAATACTTACAGTTGTATAGGTATAACAATAATGACTTTTGGTGACAAGTTGAGTTGTATAAGCTATACGTAATTAAAGTAAAATGTTCGTAGCTATATTTTTAACAAACTATTGCTGTACTGGAAGACCAAACATCCTCTTGTACTTTAAAAACCGAACGAAGAAGAAGAAAAACAGAACAGAAACACACTAACAGGTTTAATTATTTACGCCGCTTCGTCGTAAATTGTTGTCTCCTAAAACACGTTAAACTACAACATACTATGAAATAAGGGTTTGGAAAATATCTCCGAAATAATACAAGGTATTGTTAAAAAATTGTAGTTAGTTCTTAAACCGTTAAAAATTAATGATCCAAGACCCAAGTACGCTGTTTGATAACAAAACATTTTGTTTTTTTGCAAATTTTAAAAAATACTTATGATGAATAATTATTTTCATTTAAAGCGAAGTACACATTTTAATTGAGCTGGGGAGATATAGCTGCACTATGTAGAGTTATCAAAAAAGAAGAAAACAAATTGGGATATAAAATGTATAAAAATTATTAAATATTAAATAAATAAAAATTCATGAAGTCAAAGCTAAGTATAAAACACAAACAGAATTTAAATATCTTGGAATGAGCATTGTGTAGGTTAGTTTGGTTCATTTGTCTTCTACACGGCCCAATAATAATTGTAAAACGTTTTTCAAAAACGCTTAGAATTTCAATAACAAATATTATTTATCGTGTCTCTCAATTAAGTTCAGACCAACTCTTCAAACCAATATTTGTATTTTATTTTTGTAAATTTTAAGATTAATAATGCTGAATTAAAGGAAAACAAATTGGCTAATGACGCAAAATTTATGGAAAATAATATTAACTAGGCACATTTAGAACTCAATTTAGTAGCTCATCCTTGTATTTTAAGTTAATTTTTCTTCATACGCTACCGTTTCCAGCCAAGTACTGTACTTTGTCTATATGCTTTTCGTTTTCTTTTCAAAATAATTACAGGAAACAGTACCTAACGTTAAATAATATAATATATGGCATAGTTCACGAAAATGAAGATATTTCTTGTAATTTACTGCGGTTAAACAATTATATTTTTTAAAGTTTTTGTTTAAATTTACAATTACAGGTTTAACAACAATTTTTGTGATCTGATATTGCGTTTCACGAATTTTGATTAGGTTTTTATTTATTATAATAGACAGTTGAGTAAAAGTAGTGATTATATACCTGCATACTGTATGGAAAAAAACACAATTAGAAGACGTCCCAATCTGTTTTACTCATCTAGGTCACTAGCCACTACTTATTTTCTTAATATACCTACGTAAAAACTGAAATTTGTATTGTAAAAGAGAACTTTTTTAAATAATGTGCAAAGATTCAAGAAAAACGCGCTATGCTTTTAGAAAATTAGTTCAAGTAGTGAACTTTTTTGTGCGTAAATAGCTGCTATCATACTATATTTCTACCACAAACACATCTAAGTATTTTTTGTGGTGATCGATTCTGTGGAAATCTATCAGTGTCTAAGATGTCGACCGAAACACATGACTGTGTTTGAATGTACATAGTATGCTCCTGTTATACAGAGTCATTCAAATCTCTTTTGCTGAATTGTGAGAATTATATAGGCTAATAGCGTCTTTTGTGTCCGGACTTATTTTTCCAGAAGAATAATATCTGCAGGTTTCGGGTACGAACCCCGACAGTGACATTTGATTTTTTCTTAGATGTAGCCAACCAATCAGGGCAGCCGCAGCGCTGCCTGATCTTATTCACCATGTTATTAGTTGTGAATATTATGTGGACATTTTTGGGAGAAACAATATCGCTATGATTTAATTATTTAAATAATATAGTTATTTAGTTATATTGTGTTGCATCAAATTATACACAAGATTACTGAACATTTTTTCATTAGAATGTAAAATGAATCGGCCTGTATGCACGAAGAGCAACTCACACGCGAGTTGGCATATCGTTTCGTTGAAACTACAAGAAAAACTTCCGACTTCCTTTTGAACTGAATTACCGCAAAGTCGATACTTTGTACTTATACCAATGTTCTTAAGGTGTACGTACATTTTGTTTCAATATCTACGAGATTTTTTAAAAATATATCAACAGTTTTCTACCGTAACCTTACAGAAGAATACATGTATAGCTACTAAAAAATAAATTAAATAATTTGAGTTGTTTTTTGAAATAAAAAATATGAATTGATGAAAATAATAGTAGATTGTATTTCTAGTGTCGTAATGAGATATACTTATAACTGACGAGTAGTGACAGTATGTTAAAACGAGTGCCAGCGAATTTCAACAGTCACACGAGTCATAAATTTTTACAGCGTTTTCCTTAAATGAAATTACATAAGCTAACGTCCACTGCATGCATGAGAAATCTGAACTCTTCAGGGGAAAATACATAGGTATATGTTAATGGACAACCATCCTTTTAGTAGTGTTGTCCAGTAGACTTATATGCTGGGAGCTTGGACTTTAAGACGTCCATAATTATTTTATATACCTATACAGTAAGTTTCTGAGAAATTTTGGACTATGAAAAAATTGACATTTTTCTAAAATAAAACCTCTCATGTCCGTTTGATATTGGTATTAATACTACAAAAAATAATTTCAACTATAGCTACCTCTTACCGTTTGTGAGATACAGCCTTGTGACAGACGGACGGGCATACATCGTAGACTCAGTAATAGGAATAATAAGAAGTATTAGAAATACCTTGTATTTTGGTGTCCGTCTTGTGACCATGTGTTGTTAACACTCTAAAAATGTATCAGTAATAGGGTTCCGTTCGGAGGTACAGAACCCTAAAAATTGCTGTTATTAACAAAAACAAAGTGTTATAAAATCATTCTACCCTCCATTTACTCTGCGTCATAAGAATACACGATGCAGGATAGCGTCAACAATTTATTTTCGGGCGTTGATTTTCAATAATAGATTCAGGAAAACATAGCCCAACGCTCAATTAGTTAATCCGTTCACTGAGCGTCATAGAGTTAGTATTAGTGAAATCTTTATAAGCCCGTGTTTCTCTACATATATAATACACTATGGCAGATATCTGTGAATGTGTGTACAGTGGAACACAAAATGATATAGACCCTTTATATTCCTCTGTATTAATATTATGATGGATTGGTGACGACAATAATGGACTCGGTTACAGAGGTGTTATTATGTGCGAACACATAATATTATGTGAGCAATATGTACGCCGTTTAGAAAATACTCACTCTTCTCAAACATGTTGATCGAAAAGTTTCTTTACCATACCGACATTTTGTTCTGCAAATTGAAATATATGCTTAAAACAGTCGCCGTAACAACATATTAAAATTTGAACCTTGAACTAATAATATAAATTTCGTCGGGTACATGACACGTTTAGGGTGATCTGCCACCCCTTTAATACCGACCAATCGATCTGCAAATATTATAATGCCATCATTGAGTCACCGACAAGCTACACAAACAATTTCAGTCTTGAAGCAATAATAATTGTGACCATTTTTTGTTACATGTGGGGGGTGGTCTGCATCCCTCCCATACCGTTATCTAGCAAAATCCCTTACTCAGGGCACGTTAATATGCCACCCTCAACATCTTCACAAAAATAAGGCCTTGAATAAATAACATCAAAAAATTGACACTAGCGCTCGGTCTATTATCTGTAGTTGTGGGATTTTAAATTACATTTCAAAAATAAGTTTTCCTTTGTGCTGTATGTTATGATTTTTCAGGTGGTTTACGCAGTCGTAGTGCTGTGATCATGGTTTCAAAATTTTAAATATTTTGTACACATGTAGTTTTAAAATTGGATTGTTAAATTCTTTTTTCTAGTAAATAATTACTTGAATTTTCATATAATAATTTCTCGTATTTAACTCAATTTTAGTTCACATGTACAAAAAGATACCGGGCAACTGTTTTTTACTTAATTTCCTCCTACAAATTTAACGATTAAGCATCCTATACTTTATTTCTGCCACGATTTGCCATTAAAATAAATATCAAAGTTTAAATTTTAAAGAATCTAATTATTTTATCAAGAAATTATTAGTCCTATCCGTAAATAAATTCACATATTAGTGAATAATACAATATATCAGACGACATATTATCGCCATGATATTTAATAGAAGGCTATAATATTATAAGAAAAATGTAAATGCCACTGTCGGGACTTAAATCCAAAACTCCCGATTACGCGTCAGGCAAGTTTCCATTTACTCCACAGTGCCAACAGTAGACAATTTTAATTTCTCTAATATGTCGTCTGATATATTGTGTTGTTCACTAATATGTGAATTTATTTACGGATAGGACTAATAATTTCTTGATTAATTATAATACCGTAAAAAAACCTACAGATATTCTGTATTTTGATCTAATTATTTTGTTACGAACACGTGTATAGTGAAATTATGAGTAATGTTAATTGTGTACTTCAATATCATTTCAAGTACACAGCAGATTTTATAATTATCATGATCAAAATTAAGACCAAACATGCATAAAATCATAAATTAAATCTAATAGTTTAATGTTTAATTTTGGAATTTAATCGTATTTTAACTACGACTTCGGAAGAACTTTGCTGACATGGATTACACTGTGACCATAATCATGAAGTATAATATAATAGTAAAATGACTTTTGAACAGACCTAGGCAATTATGGTACGAACTACGAATAGATCGACGGTTGCCTCCTCACAACTCGATGCCGGCGCTGATGATGGAATCTGGTGATCCATCTTTGTACTGACGTATTAGCGTCGGTGAACAAAAGGGCGCTGTGCTCTGTGTACCTACTCCATTCTATTCATTCACTTTTTGAATGGTCTCGAACCGTAATAGATGTGTACGTACATACATATACAGGGTGTTCATCTTTTTACGTTACATAGGCTGCCTGATAAGATTTTCATTAATTCTCTCAATAATTCATGGTATTATACTACAAAAAACTTTTAATTTTATTTAATAGGTACACATTACACATAATAATATATTATGTTGTACATTAATGATTCACAGTGTAGATTATAAATAAAAAGGTTATATAAGAATTATTTTTTAGTTATATGTATTTGTTATTGAAATGTAAAAATTCCTAACTGTATAAATTCCAATATTTTAATCTTTAAATAATTACATTAAAACTCTGCAACATATCTACTGTTTATTAGTGAGGTATTGTAATCAGAAATATGACTGGGAAGTGTTTTTTTTATGCAGTGTGGTTTTTCCATTAAGGGGTCTGCCTCATCGGGCTGCCCTGCAACGGTTTTCGAGATATTTAAACTTTTTCAAAATATTAAAAACGCTTGTCCCCGGCCATAAACTTGAGTAAGATTCGAATAGCTGGTTATACTCAAAAATGAGACCCTGTTCAATTAAAATAACAATAATCATTCCAAAAAATAATAAAATATGTGTTTTATACCATTTCGAAATCTGGATGAAATAAGCAAGTTTTTGAGACTATGGGCACAACATGCGTTTAAAATTCTTAATATTTGCGAGGTTGTTACTGGGGTAAAGTTTTGTTATTTAGATAGCAGCGCTGCACATGACCTATCACCGGTTAAAGTCTTACATCAGACGATTTACTGAACACCCTGTATACACAATATATACATACGTATCTACCGTGGTGTAAGTACCATGATGCTGTACACACACTTAGACAGACCCATTGTATGTACGAACTTCATTCTCTATATGCTATGTTCTGTTCGCCGAATTGATATTTCGCTAATGAAATAACACGTCGAACGATACTAAATGAGCGCGGCGCACCGAAATAAGTAATCATAGGCGGCGAGCATACTGTGTGACCGACCCAAAGTAGTTGATTGCCCGAATGATCGCGGTGACACATTAAAAGAATTGAAACATAATGACATACACACAATTGTTTCCGCGACTAAACAGTTCAGTCGAGTTCTGTACGTGTCGCGATTTCAACTCGACTAAACTGTTGTTGAGGTGCGCATACAATCAATTATTTTGTGCCATAATTTCACTATTAATATTTAATATATTTAATAGATTCACTTGTACATTACACGTACTCTAGAACTACATCGAAAAAAATTCGACTGATGACCAGTCCTATACTTCCCACCTAGTAAATATTTGCAAAAAATAAACACTCTTTTATTTTTATTCTTTGACTAGGCCCAAATAACCTTAGCTGTTGGTGGTCTTTAAAACACAATTTAATTTTTATTCTTTGAAAAAAGCATGGCCCTCTTTTTTGTTTGGTGATCTACTGATGGCTAGCTAAATATAGCAAAAATCATGGTTACCTTGATTTACGTACAATTTTTATTTTTTTTAGTAAAATATTTTTTTTCTCGAAAACTATACATTTTAGAGAAAAAAAATATTTACATTTTTTTCATATTATAACATCTAGAATTCATTTATATTTTTTTTTACCTATGTTAATACGTGACATTGAGGACGTTTTTTTGAATATCTCAGGATCCACTGAACCGATTTGACTCAAAATCTAATCAGATCTAAGTTAAAGGCTGATAAACACAATAGAATAATCGGCATGCCCGTATGTTGTTCCGTTCTTAAGATATCGAAGGCGAAAAATTGACCACATACACACACACACATACACACACACACATACACACATACAGACATCAGTCAGAAAATGATCTTAAACGATTGCTAGGGTCTCAAAACGTGAAAATCTGTTAAAATCTCGAAATATTGTTTTCGGACTGAATCCATTACTTCCCTACCATTAGAGGTGGGAAGTAAAAATATTCCGTACAGTAAAGCTGGAAAGCCTTAGAGCCAGCGGACAGATGCAAATACAAAACTTCTCAGATTACCTGTAATAACATACCTATACATTTGACCATTTTAAAACGTAGATATGTTGATTTGGAAATTACCTGAAACAAAACAAAAACAAAATTAATATAAATAATAGTTTTATACGGCTGAAATGCAATTGAAAAAAATTTTTTTTTTCGTTGGAGAGCAGCCAATTATATAATTGTTTCGAAACATATTGGAAAAAATCATTTTACCAACCAGTGGTCAGTCAGGATTCTAACCTGAACCTTTCCACTTTCGCGGCGGAATGAGCTTACAATACTCAACCGTGACATGATTGTTAAATTAATTTTCTCCTTATATGCTTCAGAACCAATAGATTTTCTGAAGCATATCAGGAGAATATTAATTCTAACCTGAACCTTTCCACTTTCGCGGCGGAATGACCTTACAATACTCAACCGTGACATGATCGTTAAATTAATATTCTCCTTATATGCTTCAGAAAATCTATTGATTCTGAAGCATATAAGGAGAATATTAATTTAACAATCATGTCACGGTTGAGTATTGTAAGCTCATTCCGCCGCGAAAGTGGAAAGGTTCAGGTTAGAATCCTGACTGTGACCACTGGTTGGTAAAATGATTTTTTCCAATATGTTTCGAAACAATTATATAATTGGCTGCTCTCCAACGAAAAAATTTTTCAAAAAAATTAATATTTTATGCATATAAATACCAAATAAATTTTACCAAAAATTATCACAAATCACAATGTCCTTTATTAAACTATTTCTTTTTAATTTTTAAATTTACGATTGACAAATTTTTTGCCATACAAAATAGCTACTTTCCATGTATGCATACCGGCCTGTATTGGGTCATTTAACAGGCAGGCGTGCCGAAAGTGTTTTCATATAACATATAACTAATGCGGTAAGTAAACGGCTGCCATAGTAACTTATGTTTACTCACTCTGTCCGCCTGCTATTACATACTACGTCCTGCTGTAAATGTAAAGCTGTCGACGGACGAATATGAACTGTCAAAATTTTTTGAAAACATTGAAAATGAAGTGGGTATGGCAAACAATATTATATATCTCTCGTGCGTAATCGTGTTATGACTCATGAGACTGCTATAATATAAGTATTTTTTTCAAAATCACAATAAAGAAAAACTATACAAACAAAATTAAAGATAGTTACTTATTACCACAACAGTTGTGGTAAGAAGTAACTATCTTTAATTTTGTTTTTATTCCATCCACAGTGCTAATATATTTTTTTTTTTAAAACCATACAATACCCGCAACAACAATATTGTTTTAAAACATGAAAAAAAATTATAAACAAAACAGAACAAATTAAAAAAACACTTTTGAAGGATCTTTTTTAATATGTATTATATTTTTTGACGTTTGTACCCACATTAGTGGCATTTTTATAAATTATTATTATTATCATTATAGCTCGCTTTTACATACTGTCACTACTCGTCAGTAATATACCTCATTACGAATCTAGATATACAATTTGCTATATAATATGATAGAATTATACTGATTTGAAATGGACGAATTCTTTATTGCCCCTCAATTATGTTTAACTTGGTGTGTAATTTGTAAAATAGGTTACAGTATATAAATCACATTGTAGATTGCAGGTAATGTTCAATAGCTGAGCGCAACAAAAGTTGTACAACTTTCTTTTCTGTGTGGAAAATTGAAAAGCTCTGGCAATGAATATTACCACCGTATAGTTTATGTGCAGAAAAGAGAAAATAATGGTATCGTAAACATGTGTGAGAGAAAGAGAGGAAAACGAAGGAGAATTGTGATGAATTGAGGAACGCGAGAATTCAATGAAGGCTGCATTATAAAGTTATGGGTTAAAGCTGAAGTCATTAAAACATTATTATTATTATCATTATTACATTAGAACAAAAGCGCATAAATTTGTTTTGTTAATTAGAATTCATTGATTCTAACTTTAAGGACGAAAAAGTTTTGCAGTTATATTTTAAAAAAGACGGACAAATGCGAGTAGAACTCGTGCCCTGAGGGTTCCATACCGCTACAATTTAATAAAAATTGCGTTTGTCACGTAATCATTCCACATAAAGACTTAGAAATTACTAATTTTTGGATTTTTTCCTTTATTTGTGCTATGAGACATTCCATCGTGGGAAATATCAAGATTCTAGGTCAACGAGAAGTACAGCTACCCTATCCTAGGTTTTGATGAGTGTAACTCACTCATAAAAACCTGTAGGGTACTTCCCGTTGATCTAGAATCTTGAAATTTGGCACGAAGATAGAAGTCTCATAGCGCAAGTAAAGGAAAAAATCCGAAAATCATTAATGTCTAATTACGAACTTAATTTTTGTTAAATGTATTACCAAAATATGTGATTTTTGAAAGGCCATATCTTTTTTTAAGTTAGGAGCTTTAAGTTTTTAGAGGACTATGGGGTTGTAGACTTTAGTATTTGACTCGGTATTTGATATTGAATTCAACTTGATACCTCTACCCGTTCCTATGAGGGTTTCTTTTTTTTCATTCTGAGGTACAGACCTTGGTATTTTCTGGTTTACTCGTTTTTTCCAAAATGTCCAAGTAAGTATATTAGTTAGTGATACTAGATCCTCATAAACCTGGCATTTGGTGACTTTAAAAATAGTTCAAATGAAAATTGTTCATAGCAACAAACCTGACAATAATGCTATAACGATGAATGTCGCGGTTTTATGGATATTTCAGTCGATTATTTTTATGTATTCAACTGCCAGGGGTTATTATTAATTATATATAATGATGATAATGATACTTTCACCAGTTCTCGGGTTACAATTTGGGAACTTAGGCTACTTGCATAGGTAAGCAATGAAAACATCATATAAATAATACTTGTATTTTGAAAATTATTATAATTAACGTTTGTAAATAATTTAGGAAAACATTTTGGTGGATAAAAATGTTGGGTTAGAATTATTAAACGAGTCATTCACCTCACAAATCTTGATTAAAGATGTTTATCCTCCTATTAAAAAGTTTCACAATAGACCATTGTCTATAGAAAATACATGTAAGGAGATTGATTAACTATTTTATTAAAAGATTTTTTAAAATAATTAAAATATAGGTACCTTCTATAATATAAGTAGTACCTATATCCAAAATAGAAGATTTTGTCTGTGCTTACGTAAACCAAATACGTGTAAAGTAAGCGTGGGTACCGTTTCTTAATATAAGATACCTATCTTAAGAAGCAGTTTAATTTAATGATCCATTCAATTAGGCAAATCATTACCGAGCACCTGAATAATGATAATAGATCGTTTTACTCCGGGCGATTCATTTAAACAACGGGAACACCTTAACTGAAACTAACTACCAAAGTATGCTACTTTAAAATGTATAAGTGGAATGAGTTTACATTTCATTAAAACTGAACTTTAGATACTGATCAATTATTATTTATTAATAACTATAATAAATACTTAAGTGTGATAAATAAATTCTTGGGTCTGTAGTGTCGTCATGAATTAATACGAATATAAAAAGTAAAATAATAAACAGTGTAATTTTTATTTCATTTTACTTTTACAATCTATATCACGACAAGGTGTATTATTGGAATATCTTACAATTCAATATACATTTTTGGAAATTTATAACGTAACCCGATTTCTTTTGAGTTAGTTTCAAATACATATGTATCTAGTGTAGCTTGAACTCCTGCCCTAGCACTGGTTCTGGAAATTCTTATGTAATTATCAAGTAAGTAATAAATAAAAATAATTATAATAAATAAAAACTCGGGTCGCAGTGCCAAACCCTGCCGACAATATAGTGTATTTGCTAATACAGGCATTGTGGCATTATTATGTAAACTTAAGTTTGTTTTTTGACAAAATAAAAAATTTAACCCCTTAATACATCCTTTAAAATAATTAAATTTTTCTAAATTTCAATATTAGACATAGATTTTATCAGTACACCCAATTAAATACACCCTTCCATATCTAAGTAAATCCGTATCAACAAACTAGTGTTTTCATAAAATTTGAAAGTCCGGTCCTGTCGGGCCGATTTTATTAAAATTTTAGCAGCACATTTTAATCTTTACTAAAGAGTTAAATTTCAATTTTGAAACGATTCTGACAAATTTTTCGGTATTTTTGGGCCCAAAAACTTTTTGGAACCCCTAAATACAACCCTGAAAATGGTCCGATCGGGCCCATTTTAAATAGGCTTCTTGCGGTGATGGGTTCCAATATGTGTACCAAATTTCGTTTCAATCGATTAAGTCTGTCGAGAGTTATCGTGTACACACATATATATATAAATATATATATATAAATATATATATATATATTTATATATTATATATATATATATATATATATATATATATATATATATATATATATATATATATATATATATATATATATATAAATATATACATACATATATATATAAACATTTTTAAAAATGGTGCCAAAGTGTTCAGGAGGCTATGAAACGTCGAGAAATTTTGGTCCGACCCCTAGGTCCCGCCATCCGACCGACGCCAATAGTGTATGTGCCATATTATGGCAAATACACTAATAAACGTAAAAACTAGTAGTCACATCTTTACGTTCACGGACAGCAAAAAAAATTTTTAAAAATTTATATAATAAAAACGCGAATATTAATGTACCTACATCGACAGTTAGAATGAAGAAAGCGGTGTAAGCTGTTCGGTGAAGAGTCGGGTGAAGATAAAAGAATAATTGTGCTGTATGACGACGAGTTTTCAAATACCCAACATATTGTGCAATTCCCGTAAATTAAAATAATATTTTGTTGTAAGAATTAATTTTTTGATAGAATGACGAAACGATTACTCATAAATAGTTTTCTTCAAAAAAATTTAAAAAAAATCATTTTATATCAATATGTTAGAAAAAGTATTCAATTTCAAAACATGATATTTTTTCTGAACAACAAATAACTTCAAGCGTTACTTGCAGTTAATCAAACATAGCAGGGTGTGTACTTTTGGATTTGCAACGATTGCGAAGTGGATGCTGGTGCGATGGCGTTTTTTGCGTAGTAAAGGTACGTGCAGTACGCAGCTGGGATTCTAGATGGTAGCATGTATGGTAGATGGTGGCTGAAATTATAAGCGCTTATAGGTTTGCACAACGAAGCTTTGATAGCATTGATACAAGCTTAAATCGCGTTTGAAATGTCAGATAGCCTAGCGAAGACGAATATTTGTGTTCTTCTGCTACAAAGTGATATATTTTAAATATAAATTTGGGTAGGAGATATCATGTCCACCCTATTAATAGAAAACGATCTAAACATGGCGAATTTCATCATTTATACCAAGAATTAAAATTTTACCCAAACCGATTTTTTGAATATTTACGTATAGAACCTAACACTTTTAAATACGTCTTAGAAAAAATTAAAAACAAATTAAATAAAAACTAGCAAAATTTCACTTATTAAACTAGTCACATCCATTGCGAAACTTGTAACGGCCATTTGACAGTTGTCACACGTTGATTGTAGTAGTCAGCGCGCTGAAAGAATGGTGAGATACATTCTTGTATCTAAAAGCTCTTGTAACAGCGCTTATACTTGCTATTCTCACTGCTTCGTTGTGTACGCTCACATATATAACAATGCATTAATTTAAGCAAGCCCTGCTATGATCTACGCTACCATCTAGAATCCCAGCTCCATACTGCACGTATACCTTAAAAAGTGAGTGGGATGCAGGAGGGAGTTCCCCAAAAACATTCGCGGGGAAATGCTCGTGTGATGATGTTTTTCGCGGAATGAAGAATCAGATAATAAATTGTTAGACGGTGTTCTCTAGAGTCTAGTAAGATTGCATTGACGGGTCAGATTCTTACAACGAAAGTGCAGTCACAGACAACACAGCGTATAAAGATGTGATGTGATGTGATGGGTGTTCGTCTGTCGTGCGGGCCCCGCCCGATCGGTTGCGTGTTGGCAGTGGTGCTGTCAGCCGCGAGGTGATTAATGAGGAATCTATACAGAACGGTACAGAGCGCGACGACTGGCGGCATGGCCACTGTCAACACCCCGTATACATAGTACCTGTACTATATAGTATGTGTCTATCTTTACTGTTAAGAACAGAGCACCTCACACCGCGCGTCATTCTACTGCAACGGGCAGCTCACACTATACAGTCAGAGTGCATTAACGGAAACTGACGTCAGGATACACTGACACCATGTACAATGAACAGGGATGGCATACAAGTGCGTCCGATATTCATCCTGACAGTCTCAGGTTGCCACCGATCGTATATTGGATCACAAGTATTGATCTTTTTCTGAAAACTAGTAACGCCTGGGGTCAAAATTCGACCAATCGTGTCTGTAAAGTAACGAAATTTTAATTTAAATTTATAACATCAACATAACTTTACCGACTACGAAGAAATCCGACAAAAGGATACCCTCTACATATTGATAGTTCATAGAATCTCCGTCTCAAATTACACCAAACAGCGAGAGAAACAATGCTATGTATTTGTTTGCATGTAATATTTCTCGTGCTGCAGGTAAAACAACACTGATAGCTGCTGTACACCTGCTATTTTTCCGACACGAGTATTTTTAAAAATTAAATTTTTTTTTACTGAAAATGCTATTCTTTTTGCTGTTATTATTCTTAAGATCAATTAATTATTACTGCCAATAAATAATGTATTAATATTTTTGTTTGTGAGGTTCAGTTTGTTACAAAAAAATGTAAAGGTAATTTATGAAACCCGGCACTTCCACCATAAATTCGCGATTTTTTCGTCAAATCAAAACAAAGATGAAAACTACACTTTTAACACTTAAAATGCACAGCTACTTATGTACTCCTGTGTGCTAATAGGTGCAAACGTATAAAAAATCGAATTGTTGGAATAGACAAGTTTGCATGTTTCAAATAATTAAACTAAACATTGAGAAACAAAACGCAATACAATCAGTTGTAAATTATTCGAAGACTTGAGTAATCCGCAGAACGGGTCATGGATTGTAGTAGGCTAAAGGCGTTATAATAGATATTATATGAATCTGATCTGCAGTATCCCTCAGCCCTGTTGACCGCATGTTTTTATAATGCGGCTCTCCGTAATGATGACATGCATGTTGTAATGTTACCTCTATCTAAGAATCGTGATATCTTAATATCGTTTAATGTTTTTTTTCTCATTTTAATACGAAAGTAGGTAAACAGCTACATGATATTTCAGATCTCGAGATAATTTTTTTCGATATAGTATTATAAAAATGTTATTATATATTCCTATAACATAATTTGACGCGATCAGCTTTTTTCAAAAGGAAGAAAGTGTAATATAAATTTCTAATACAATATTATCTTAGAATAGAAATAATAACAGTGAAACACGTTTGTGAGTGATGTATTATTTAACCTTGAAGTCAATTTAAACTATTTACACATTTTTCATAAGAATTACTTTTTTAACAGAAATATGCATTATGCAAGTGGAGAAATTGTCGGAAAATTATAATACAGATTGTAACCAACTATTTAATTAGTAGGTTAGGTAGAATTAAGGTTTGTAACAAGATTATTACAAAAATAAAAAAGTCGGGTTGAAGTGCAGAACCCTTCTGGCAAAATAGTGTATTGTGTTAACTTAAATTTACTTTTGGATAAAATAAAAAATTAAATCTCTTATGCTGGGTTTATCGTACAATTTTAACAGGCTGTTTTTTAATCACGCTGTTAAATTTTGATTGCTTATACGTGTTCATTCTTTACTGCGTTTTCATTTTGGCAAATTGTTGGTCGTTGCCATAGCAACCGTCATTTAACAGCGTGATTAAAAAATAAAATTGTACGATAAACCCAGCATTCATATCCCTTAAAATGATTACATTTTTCTTAATTTCAATATTCGGCAAGCACCAAATTATATACAGCCTTCAGTAAGAAAATCATTATCCGCAAACTATAGTGTTTTCATAAATATTATGTACCTATGTCGCCTCCCTGGCTGATTTTGTTAAAATTTTAGAGGCACATTTTGATCTTTACTAAAGAGTAAAATTTCAAATTTTAAACCATTCCGCTATTTTTTTGGTGTTTTTAAAATTATTCGTTTGCACTCGCTTGAAAATCTATTAAGTTTTTCGAGAGATATGTTAATATGACGTGTTAGCAGATATCTATAAGTACCTATGTTATAAATCATCGAAATATTTTGGTCCCATCCCTAGATCCCGCCATCCGACCGACGGATGTCATATTAAGTATAGGTACCTAAGCGCATAAACTTCGAAATTATTTTTGACCTGTACCTAGTTATATTAAGTTCCACAATTATTGTAGTACTGTAATCTTCAGTTCTAGAGCTTAATACAATAATTTCGTGACAGAAAAGAAGACCCTTTGTGTTAAGGAGTGATTATTGGACATTTTGTTGGGATTATGTAACGTCACAGTTCCATCATCATAAAGAAGATTCATACAATATTATATACATATAATACTTTTATTATGGTAGCACAAAATCAACAGAGCCGATATTACATTCTGCAATGGTGTTCTAAGTACAGATTTATGAAACCTGTGTAACATTACGATGATAGAAGAGCTGTATAATAATACAAGGGTCCTGCTTCCTGTTCTTGATACATATCTGCAATATGGGTTTACTCTTAGAATATCACAGTGGGAACAAACGGTCTGTTTAACAACCGTTAGCCTCTCTGCTGCTCTCTAATGGCTTTTACCATAGACGGCGTGTATTTTCTATTGTTGGAACCGTTGCGTTATAACCGAAACAATAGCCGTTGTCGAGTGATGACGTGTCGGTGCCATTCTTGCAGTATTAGGTATGTCTCAACAATACGGTGTACCCTGGTCGTATTTGGAAACAATTCGCCTTAGAACATGAAATTTGGAAAATATGTAAGTTTTCACCCTTTCGACTAACGACAAACAAATTTAATCAAAATCGGTCCATCCGTTTCTGAAAAACTCATGAGATATATATTTTAGACGCTAATAACCTCTGTTGTCGAGCGTCTATAATCCACAATTCAATTCAATTCATGAGATATAATAGCTGCAAGTAAGAATCCTGTGTGTACAGAGTTGGTATTTGGCCGATTTTTTACATACCATTTTATTACCGCTGTTTCAAAGGTTGTCAGTTTTTCATCAAATTTCGAATTCGTGAGTAATTCTTGTGTTGTTTTGGTTGCAGTTTTATGAAGTTGTTAATTTTACTAAACTGAAATTTTCTATTCCCGTTTTTCGCTGGGAATTAAAATGTGTTCCAGGAGAGTGTCCAGAATGTGTACCGATACCCCAGTTTACTACACAGTACACTTACATTTAGGATTAGACGAAAAGAAAGGAGTTCTTTGAGTGTGTGTGTATGGAATAGTGTGAACAGGGCACTAACACATATGCGTCGCATAGACTAGAGAGCTATTCATTGAATGGATGTTATAGCTCATTCAAGCCCTAGTGACTGACACGTCTCTGTTATTTGCAGTGCATGGTGTGAAAATATATGCTAGATAATAATAATTTCTTATCATGTTAAGACTCATAATTCGTGTTTCCCAGAATTTCTTCGTTTTTGTTTTTTTTTAATTTAAGTTCTCAAGAAGCTTTTAGTCGTGATATATAATTGCCTACATGCTCGTTTAAAAAATAATAACTACTTAGACGCTGATGACCTCAGTTGTCGAGCGTCTATAATTTACAATTCATTCATTTAATAATAACTACATATTATAAAAGACAAATCTAAATTAAAGAAAATATGAAAAAAAATGCCGAAAGTTTGGCCACTTTCACAACATATTGTTTTTAATGATAAAAGCTTTCTTAAAGCGTTTTTTAACACAAAAAGAATGTGTCCCCGGTACTCTAAAAAAATATTTAAACAATCAGATTTGAATACGATGACAGTTCCATATAACCTAAAAATAAATTGACAGCTAACCAAGGAGGGTTTAAACATCATAGATACACTCTAGAATCAAAATACAATGGGTTCTATAACTGTTCAAGCTTCTCATTACGAAGTCGCATCAGGAACCCAGAATTAGATGTTTAATATGTATAGTTTCTGCCATAGAATAGCTATATATTATTAAACATTTCATTCTAGGTTCCTGATACGACTTTCAACTTTAATTCTAGATTTAAGAATGTCATTTGTTTTCAAATCATTTAGTTAAAAACAAATAATTACAATCTTAAATTTAGATTTAAAGCTGAACGTCTTATTAAAAACCGAGCATAATTTTAACACAAGTGACGTTATATTTGGATGTCTTTTAATAAAAGTTTTAATGCACACATTTGAAGTGTTTTTGTGTCCATCTTTTATTTGAGTTTAATCTTGCGAGTTTCTAATATAACTAGAATCTTCCGAATGGCTTGTCAAAATGGTTATTATATGACATTGGCGTTCGCTCATCATCCACACTAAAGTAACATAGAGAAAGGGAATGGGGAGAGAACATGTATTACCCTTCTTATATATAATGGTTCGACAGCCGCGACTTAAGCTGTAAGACTGTTCGGTTGATTCAGGGATTAACGCCAAAGTTTGTGCTGCTCAGGGCTCGTCTTGTTGAAGCTTTCGACCTCTCATATTATTTTTATGTCAGCTATCCACATAATATTTACGTGGCTTTATATTACTTGTTGTATTAACGACAACATTAATAGTTATTGACTTGAAGCACACTTGATCAAAGAGAATTCGAATTTGAAGTATAATAATCTGTATTATGATCGGCTGACCTGTAACACTATCTGTATTACATTATAACAACCTTTTTAACACGTTTATATTAGCTCCACTTATATGTTGTTATTGTATGTATGTTTGTAAAAAAATCTTTCAAATCGATTTTCATCCTCTCCCAAATGTTTAATAGACGTGAAACTTTGCAACCGTATGCAGTTTTGATGACAATACAATATTCTGATATTTTGGATACAATAACATTTATATAACATGTTGAAAAATAGAAACAAAAACAAAGTTGAAAAATAAAATATGGTGGAAGTGACGGTGTTGACGGTGTGTAAACGTGTAGTCATAAAATGGACTGTTATCATGATTATTAAATTCCTTAACGTTATTCAAAAATCGTAAAATTTGATCATTTTCGACATGAATTGTTATGTAACACCAACAGATGTCAAATATCCATTTACAGAAGATTTGAGTTTACATTTTGCACTAATAAACACACATTTCATTAAATTGTAGACGTGTTTAATGTCAAGTGTTGACAAATATGACCAGAGTACTACTTTGCAGCATTGGTATCAAAGGTTTGTGATGAAGTAGAATTTAACGTTTATAATAGAAAAATCTGGACAAAGATTTTACACATTTAAAATTTTATAAAATTATTGGATTCACAACGATAAATGAATTTTATTTCATTTCATAGGTGTTGGTAAATGGTGACATCGGTAGTTTTTAGGCGCGATCTCAGCATAAATGCAAGCGCCTGACATCGCCTTTTCTGTGTTTGTGTGTCAAGCTATCATGTATTACGTATGCAGCTAAAACGGCTGAACTGATTATGAATTTTTTTTTAATATTTATACACTGCAGGAATTAGGATATTTGTCTATACACATAGTATATTATGGGTTATACAATACTGGCGTCGGTCGGTCGAATGGCGGGACCTAAACGTCAGACCAAAAAATCTCTACGTTTCAAATCATTTTGGCACAATTTTTTACATAAATAAAATAAAACAAATAATTATCATTAATGCATTACTCTTTAAGGTTGATTTCTCAACCTTCAATTTATCTTTCATTTATTTCGCTACGAAAATATGTTCACGATAATTACTTTATGGGTTACAGAAGTGTCTATATACAGGCTGTCTCAATAATAGAGGTCAGAACTTAAAGTTTACTACATAAAATGATGCTTACTTCAAATAAAAAATAATTTACAGAGACCCTACATATAATATTAAATAACAATATTATCCCAGTGATTTAAATCTAATTTATAGTTTGTTCTAAAAAAACCCTGGGAGAAAATAATGATTTTTACTGACTATAGATCTAGAAGAAATTTAAACGTAACAAATATGAATTTTTTTACTCTTTCTGAGCTTTTCATGGAAAATGGTTGATAAATGAAATATACAGTAAGTTGTCAAAAAAAAAAACAATTAAAGAAAAAATGTTTACGGTTATTAAGAATGTAAGGTTTTTTCTCTGCAAGTTGGCTATAATAATTTAACGTAGTTTTTACGTCTATTTTCAACACATCCTGTATTTCATTTTAATTTTGTTATTTTCTTTATAAACGTGAATTAATAAAATAAAAATAGAGGAAGCCGTGACAGTTGATTTGTAGTTAAACCGTTCGGGATTTAACAACTTAATTTAACTGATATAAATAAATATAAAACTTTGATTATTAAAGTAAAACATCGGTTATGCAATAAAACACGTGTATGTAATAAAATAATTCTTTGTGCATTTAAAAATCGTATTTCATTTTTATTTGAAGAGGATGTTTTAATATGATTTTTAAAACTTTAGCGGGTCGTAGTCTTGTGCTTCTTGTTTAAATCATAACTATAGTAATAAATTCTTTTTATTCATATAATATGCTCAGAGACACACACGTCTTCTACGACAAGAAATGAGTGACATTATGAAGGACGCTAATTTTAACCTGAATTATTTCATTTCAGACCACCAATGCTAACAGATCTCAAATCACTATACATCCCGTACACTTTAAACAGCATTCATAAACAGACATTTACATAAATTATCTCTTAATTGCATCTTTTCTCTTTCAACAGAAGAATGCAACCATATTGTGTATATTGTTAAATTTTCATAATGAAGTTAAAACACTTTTCTTAACTTAACTCGGAAATATGCAAATATTCTTAATCGAAATTATTTTTTTCCGAATAATTAAAATTTCAGGTACGTATTTCTTCATCTACTACTAATTAGCCGACTGTTTTGTATTTTCTTTTCTTTTTTATAATATCATCCAACATATTTGCTTTTAGATTTCATAACACAATCTAATCGCTTCTGACTACGTCTTTTCCGGCGCTATATGGGGGGGGGGGTTAAAATGATGCTAGACGAAACTACCATTGTTAAGCCATTACAAAAAATTCGACTGATGACCAGTCCCTATACTTCGCACCTAGTAAATATTTGCAAAAAATAAACACTCTATTTCATTCTTTGAAAAAAAGCATGACCCTTTTTTTTGTTTGGTGATGGCTAGTAATATAGCAAAAATCATGGTTACCTTGATTTACGTACAATTTTCTTTTTTTAGTAAAATTTTTTTTTCTCGAAAACTGTACATTTTAGAGAGAAAAAATATTTACATTTTTTTTATATTATAACATCTAGAATTCATTTATATTTTTTTTTTACCTATGTTAATACGTAACATTGAGAACGTTTTTTTTTAATATCTCAGGATCCACTGAACCGATTTGACTCAAAATCTAATCAGATCTAAGTTAAAGGCTGATAAACATGATAGAACAATCGGCATGGCCGTATGTTGTTCCGTTCTTAAGATATCGAAGGCGAAAAATTGACCACACACACATACAGACATCAGTCAGAAAATGATCTTAAACGATTGCTAGGGTCTCAAAACGTAAAGATCTGTTAAAATCTCGAAATATTTTTTTCGGACTAAATCCATTACTTCCCTACCATAGTAGAGGTGGGAAGTAAAAATGTGTGACGCAAGCTACCATAGTTACGCCAAAGTTTGTTTGTGTTTTGACAGATGTGACGTCATTTTATACTTTGAATACATAATATTAAAAATTATTAATTGTAAGATAAAACTATAGAAGTAGTTCTAAGTGTTTGGTTGCGGCACAATCGTAATTACTGTGTCCATTGTACTTTTTATTTATTGAAAAACCTTTTCGACATTATACTTTTTATAAAATCTTGATATAAATTAATTTATAAATAAGATCATTCCAGTTTCATTAATCAAATTTCTTTCGCATGAAAAAGTCCAGGTACTTTGCTCCTTTAGTTAATCAGCATGTTAAGAAACACTGGTATATTATTAGAAGCGTTGGTGGTTTTGTGTCTACCAAAAGTCCACTGCAGTAGCTTTGGTGATGACTTTATACTTGTATACTTCGCTAATCCTTTGTAAGTAGAACCGTTATCCTGCAGGGATTCAGTGCTTGTCTTTCCCATCTGCTGTCTTTATTTTCACCCATCCTCGATACGCCTAATATTTTTGAAGTTGTTGCTAGCGGTTATATTACATAAGTTTTATGTGTTTTTTTTCTTCTAAAGATTTTGTAAGTATGTTATATAATGTGCGCAATATAATAAGTTGTTGTGTTATAAGTATAAGGTAAAAATTTAATAATAACTTTCTGTATAACTGTGCTAATTTTCCAATTTAAAGACCTCAATGAACTTTACAAAATGCATCTATACATGGATTATAAGTTCAATGCTCACCGTCTTTTATAAATTATTATTATAAACATTAGACACGATATTTTCAATCATCGTTTATTGCCAAATTATCTATAATTAATTATCGTCTGTTACCTCATTAAAGTTATTATGTATTTCAACTGTGAAATTATACAAATAGTCAGGGTAAATTAACACAAAGCATATACAGAGTGAAACAATAATGAATTACACTTTTTGGGTTTTTTTAGTTTCATTTTTTTCCAATACTAATGTATAGTCGTTATATTGGGAACGCTGCTTAAGAAATTGTTTAATTTTTTGTAGGTACATAAAATAAAATTTTATCTTATCTTAAACAACACTTCATGGTGCAGAAGGTAAGCTCCTAAATCTTACATCCATATACTATTATACTCAATGTTATTTTGTTCTTTCTGTAGTAAAATATGGAACCTAATGTTCGCTACACCTTGAACAAAATAATTTACGGGTGTAGTGGGGGGTTGATTTAATAAACCAGTGATAGAACAAATTATGCTCGGAAAAAATATAAGTAAACAAATACCATAATAACTTTTGCCAAATAATAATTTATTTTACGATATTAGGCTTCGTTCCTAATGAAAATTTATGTAATTATGGGGGTTTTAACGACCGTCAATAGATATAATTTCAAGTGTTTATAGATTCGGAGGCAGTTATGATTGAATATATCTTAGTGAAAATATTTCCGTATTATTGAAAAACATATAAAAGTGTTCAGATAATACTTATATTATTATATTGATCATAATTCACCGTAAGCAAACGTTTAAATCATTATTACACGTCTTGAATTAATGCTTAATGGCTTTTATAAGTACGCCATGACAATGTGTAAAATACTGCGAGGAATTGCTAATAATTCTTATTGTAGCTAACTAAAAAATTCAACAAAGTCTTCCTACTTCATATCTTAGAAAAAGCAGAAAAGTAGCTATAAAATCTCTGTACCATTAATGGAATTAAAAATTTTAAAAGCAGTATGTTGACAAAAAAATATAAAATTATTTTAAGTGCAATATTATGTCATTACCACCTGACTTGTGTACATTGTACAGACTGATCAGTAATATTGTGCTCTCTTATGACAGTTAAAAAAGTTTTTGTGAAAATATATTACTTGCATATCTATATAAGAATATATTTGTGATATTGAACAGACATTACAATTTACAAGCGGTCACATTGTGATATTTTTTCTAGTATTTTTTCCCTATATGATATTTGTTGAAACAAATCAACAATTACAATTATCTGAAGGGCACGCTGGCCATGATCACAGACTAACCAGCTATATCACTCGGAGTGGAAAACCTAATTTATGCATAAATGCTGAGCAAGCGACCGCCATGTTCTTAGCAAGTAGAGTTACCAATTCTGATTCAAACTGTGTAGTAAAATTAGAGGCGGGCTTAGTGCACGCTTAATATACTAGATGTGTTCAAGGTCTTAGAAATTGGTTGACAAACATCAAAGTGCCGATAGTCAAGTGATTGTGCTGGCATTTTTACATGCTGTGTTTGAATGAATTTCTTCGCACTGCTTATAGAGAATGTTTCAAATGATCATCTTGTATGTTAACACGGAGAGTAGATAATAGTAAAGAATTAACACTATGTTTATTAGATATAAGAACACTTAAGTATCAAGTAATAAAATGATCAATTTCAAGTTAACGTTTCCTTTTTGAATACCTGCGTATGATGGTCATACATGTATTTAACACACCATAGGTACTACAAGTGGATACACCTACTGCGTCAAGAAATACATACATTTACTACTAAAAAACATTTAATAATACCTTTCATCTCATGTTAACCTTTGTTCATGTATGGTCCAAGAAGCCAAAATATCTTTCTTTCGAATTACATGAAGGTAGGTACGTAAAAATTCACACAAAAAAAACATTCGTGTGAATTACAAAAAATTTACAGTTACATTGTAAAATAATAATTTCATGTCACGATTTCGCTAATTTTAGCTAGTATATTTAAAAAGAAAATATTTGAAATTGGAGTAACAATTAACAGTAAACTATTCGTACCTACATAGTTTTTAAACTTCAATAATATGAGAAAACATTTTGATTAAAACATATTTTTGCCTGAAATAATTAGTCAACGTTGATCCGAAATTGGCAAATAAATGCAATAAATCGTGTAGTCTGGATTATTATTTTAAGTGGTAGGGGTGACCCCCAGGTATAACATATTAAAAGTCTCCAGCCGTGGGATGCGAGCTTTGGTCGGGAGGGGGGTGAAAAAGTCCCATTATTTAGTTTTTCGTAAATATCTCGAAAACTAAGCGTCCTAGAAAAAAACTCTTCATAAATAATGAAGCTGATTAAATTTCCTACAAAATGGTATATTATTTTTTTTTTTAGGAGCAGTACAAAGGGCGAGGCGGGGGGTGGAAAAGTCAAAAATTAATGTTTATTGTCCGTTTTACCTATAGTAGGGAACCTAAGGGTCCAACCTTGCACTTTTTCCTGCTGGGATGAAACTTGACACGATTCAAGTACATATCTATAGGTAACATTTAAGAAGTGGTTCCCCCCGGCCAGACGTGCAGGAGCCGGTTGCCTACTGTTCAGGGGCAAATTATTGCAACACTCTATATCTCTGGAAGAAATCGTCCGAGAACAAAATGAGGATACCGTCGGACTCGGCAGACACAGGGAAACTTTTTTGGACAAGATTTTTTTTCTATTCCCACCCCTGGACTCAGGAGGCGTCCGTAGGTCGGTATATGCAGAGAAAAAAACACTGAAGATAGAAACGTGAAATTTGGACAAGAGGTTTCTTTTGTGACAAAAGTAGCCACTAAGAAAGGATTTTTCGAAATTCAACTTCTGAGGGGGTCAAAAGGGGTCGTAGAGTTATTTGGCAAAATGGTCATATCTCACGTCTCGTTAAGGTGAGAGGTATTTGTATTGCTCCTAAAAAAATTAATACACCATTTTGTAGGAAATTTAATCAGCTTCATTATTTATGAAAAGTTTTTTTTTCTAGCACGCTTAGTTTTCGAGATATTTACGAAAAACTAAGAAATGGAACCTTTTCACCCCCCTCCCGCCCAAAGCTCGCATCCCCGGCTGGGGACTTTTAGTATGTTATACCTGGGGGTCACCCCTACCACTTAAAATAATAACCCAGACTACACGATTTATTACATTTATTTTTGCTTCGTTGATTGGGCTAAATCTACGAACATACTTATTAATTTTTTTACTGACCATTTTAATTTATTTTAAAAGTCTGTGAATTTAACTGATAAATCATTTTAAATAGTTCTATTTAAACATATAACTGACGACCTTACAATACATTGAAACCCTTTATAATGTAAAAAACTCGGGTCGCAGTGCCAAACCCTGCCGACAATATAGTGTATTTGCTAATACAGGCATTGTGGCATTATTATGTGAACTTAAGTTTATTTTTTGACAAAATAAAAAATTTAACCCCTTAATACATCCCTTAAAATAATCAAATTTTTCTAAATGTCAATATTAGACATGGATTTTATTAGTACACCCAATTAAATACACCCTTCCATAAGTAAATCCGTATCAACAAACTAGTGTTTTCATAAAATTTGAAAGTCCGGTCCTGTCGGGCCGATTTTATTAAAATTTTAGCAGCACATTTTAATCTTTACTAAAGAGTTAAATTTCAATTTTGAAACGATTCTGACAAATTTTCCGGTATTTTTGGGCCCAAAAACTTTTTGGAACCCCTAAATACAACCCTGAAAATGGTCCGATCGAGCCCATTTTAAATAGGCTTCTTGAGGTGATGGGTTCCAATGTGTGTACCAAATTTCGTTTCAATCGATTAAGTCTGTCGAGAGTTATCGTGTACACACACACACACACACACACACACACATATATGTATATATATATACATACATACATATATACATAAACATTTTATAAAAATGGTGCCAAAGTGTTCAGGAGGCTATGAAACGTCGAGAAATTTTGGTCCGACCCCTAGGTCCCGCCATCCGACCGACGCCAATAGTGTATGTGCCATATGGCAAATACACTAAAAATGCATAAAACTTTTCCTTTCAAGAAGATAAGAAAAATCTACATTAATAGTTAATTCATTCCAACCATGTTTTTTTCTTATTAAAGAAAGTTTTAAACAAACTCTTTTAAGTCTTTTGAAGCATCTACTTCAATAGTCAATTTGCAAGAATTATAAAGTTTTATATTTTGAGATGAAGCCATTATACATGTATTAGTGTATGTATTTTTACAAAAAAGCGAAAATTATAAATTAAAAGAGCTAGGCATAGTATTTATGTACTAAAAAGTGATTATAAAAACATTAAAATTGTGAGTTAACTTCTAATTTACAACTCAAATTTTCTATTCAAGGATGAAAAAATTCAACAGCAAAGGTCTTCAGAATCTTTAGGTGTGTTTGGTATCGAGGTGTAGTGTAGTGTAGTGTAGATAACTTTTCACTGAAAAGTGTAAAAAGTTCAGCAAAAGTGTAAACTAAATGTACACTTGTAACAAACGGGCTAGTGTACATTCTGAGTAGATTGTACATGCGCATTACAAAATAAATAAATGACAGATTGACTGAGTTCATTATTTCTAGTTTTTACAGTTTTTTTGGTCGTAAACATGTTAAACTCACTGCCATATTTATCTTGTACCATTACATTTTGAAGCTCATTCATTTTTAAGATGCAAAAATTGTAAAAAACAGAGTACGAAAAAGGTATCAAATCTGTCAAAGCGATTGTCAATTCAAACATATATCACGTGACCTCTACTACACTACGTGCACTTGCTCAAAAGCCGGGACTAATAGTTGTTACACCTTTAGTCCCACACTGAAATAACAAACAGGTCAGTTATTTTACACTTTTGTATAACAAACGTAATAGTGTCAAAAGTGTTTACACTTTTTACACTACACCTTGATACCAAACGCACCTATTATTATACTCACAAATTAGCTATTGTTGGCATCAAACAATCAATCTAATAATAAAGACTTTTTGACGTTTTTTTTTTGAAAACATTTAAAGAAATCTGGAGATCATAATTTTTAATTTGAAAACAACAGATATTCACAAATATTAAAACTAATAAATGCTTATAATTTCACATGCTATTTTTTTGACAAACTTCCGTTTAAAAGTTTTCTCTAGAAAAAGTAGAGCTCACCACGAACAAAATCATTACTGTTATTATTATTATAATTATGTTTTGATTGACGTTGTTCATGTATTTTTAAAACCACATTTATAGTAAATATATTACGTATTTTATAATTACATGTTGCATTTGATATGAGCATAGAGAAAAACGAATATATATCAACACTTATAGTAATAATTATTATTTGTATGACGGAATAATGAATGATTCGAGAGAAAGGAGTAAAACAATGTTATAATAAGTATTTAAAAAAAAATGTGGAGCATTGAAGGAGATACGCATAAATAGTATTTCATTATACCTATTATACAGTAGAGTTTCGACTAAAAATTGCAAAGCATCCAACGTTGAAACCTCGGTTGAAACAGACTTCCGATTTTTTTCACCAAAAATAACTTATTATTAAAAAATATCTGCTAATAGTCACATCTAGTCCAGCAGTCAGGTACTTTTTACCTGGAAAGTATTCCGAAGTTAATGATATTTTGGTATGTTGTTTGTGGGTACTCTGTGGAGTAGAATCTGAGTTTTCGACCTGGTGGGAGCCAAAAAACCACGAAATTTTACCACCTTTTTTGCTTTTTTCGAAATCTCTCAGAAACAGTCGACTATAAGCAATTCTTTCATTATGTAATGTTTTAAAGAGGATTACATTTCCTACAATTTTCATTGCCACAACTTTTCTGTGGTACTAATGGTAAGCGCGCTGCAGCTTCTTGAAAATCACCCGCTCGGCTTTTTGTAACCTTGGTAACCAATGTGTAACATGTGTATTTTCAATTTAAAGTTCGATGAAGAAGAAAATAAATAAAACTATTGAAAAGAACATTACATTTTAACCATTGGTTACCAAGGTTACAAAAAGCCGAGCGGGTGATTTTCAAGAAGTTGCAGCGCGCTTACCATTAGTACCACAGAAAAGTTGTGGGAGTGAAAATTGTAGGAAATGTAATCCTCTTTAAAACATTACATTATGAAAGAATTGCTTAAGTCGACTGTTTCTGAGAGATTTAGAAAAAAGCAAAAAAGGTGGTAAAATTTCGTGGTTTTTCGGCTCCCCCCACGTTAGCACAGCTCCCCCCACGTTAGCACAGGGTTCTCGAGGTCGAAAACTCAGATTCTACTCCACAGAGTACCCGCAAACAATACACCAAAATATCACTAGCTTCGGAATACGTTCCAATCAAAATCAGAATAATAAACGATTGGTTTTTCGTTGTCATGATTACACCATTAGCGTTGTCTATGCACTATTACGTCTATGAAATACAATCTGTCTATAGCAGTAATTGCAATTAGTATATTATAGAACTGGTGGTATGGAGTATTTTATAATCCCGAGAAAGGAAACACAAGTTCAATTTTGCCTATCCCTTTTGGATGCATATAATCTCTGGACTTGTATGTAGTGTATTCTATGAAGACGACAGTCATCTATATGTAACACATATACAGGAAAGGTCGGTTCATCAGTATTCCAGTCGTGTGTGACGTCACAGACAGTGCCACGGGCAGCCCTCGACAAAGAAGATCATCGACAGAATATGTAAGAATACATAATGCCCCTTCGATGATGAGAATAACGTCACTTTGTATTATGGATAACGCAGATGATACGACGCGACGACGAGAAAAGAAACTCAATCACATTCTCAACTGCACTACCTGTGTTGATACCGCCAATGTTCCGTTTCAGAATGTGCTTTAACCTTACACGGTGCTGACAAGAATTGTGTGTAAATCTATTTTTTTTATTGTATCTGATCGTATTGGAAGAATCCGACAAAACTAATTAGGTATATAGGTACCTACTTTAGTCGGAGTTCATGAATTTTTAAATAATGTAAATTTTAATTAAAAATTTCGACTAGATAGCTAGTTTACTAAACAATAGCTCGCAGCTGAAAATTTTCCCAGCAAAACAATTCCCTGAAGCATGGGCATCTTACGTGTTTGTTGATCTACTGAAGGCTAATTAAAATCATAGACGCCTTGATTAGGCAATTTACTATAAATAAATAGTATCTTGCATTACAAGGAACGAAACACAGTGTTTGCAACTAGTGTGAAGTTTGCAATTCACACGCGTTGCATTCGCTGTGTTTTATTCCGAGGAAATTCATATTATTTTTCACAACAACTATTGACAATTCGATTTGAGGTACCTGCAATTTGGGTGTGCAAAAAAGCCGAACAAATATTGGATCTGTCAGATCCATGTCAAATTTATGTGGGGTTATGTCTGTAATTTTGACGTTTTCGAATATTATATGCGGATTGAAGTTGACGCGACTCAATCGCTCCATCTCCTTCTTAACGTTAAAAAACAGAGAAAACCGACAAATGAAAATTTTCATCCCTAGGGTTGAAACTCGCAGTTTCAACCCGCTAAACAGGTACCGAAAATCGAATTTTCAATGGCTGCGTTGTGAAAAATTAATTTTGCAAAATTAATTTTAGTACAAGTCACTCCTGCAGCTTCAATACAATACGTTTGTCTGCGTCAATGTATTGTCGAATCGATGATCTAATGCTGCATTTGTCACATTTATCCTCTGAACTTCTCTAATGGGATACTAATCCCTGAACAATACTACTCTTACATGTCACGTAGGGGACATTGCTACTGTCGACATTATCTACCCCACATTTTATGTACTTACGTGAAACTAGCGCAACATATTCGAATATTCGTAATAATATTTTGTAGCAGGTGAAATACTTAATATATCGATACATTTTATGTGAAATGTGTTTCCAAAGAAGAAAAAAAAAACAATTTTTTTATCATTTTACAGAAGTTAAAAAAGGAAAATATTTTCTTACTAGCTTTCTGGTTCGGCTTCGTCCGGTTAAATATTTATTCAGAACTATTACTAAATACTTAGCTGTCTTAAAGGAAAAAAACATTTTTTTTTTATAATTTTAAAATTTATCGTACCTACTCAGCACCATGATGAATGATCAGACTTAAAATCAGTTTTATAAAGATAAAAAATGGCATGTGTCGCGGCATACATGATCAAAGTAAAACTTGTTATGTATGAATAATATAAAATGAATGGATCAAAATGAGCCATGACTTATAGGTACATTATAATTATTGATTCATTTAGGGTTGTTATCGCGATTCGCGCCACACTATTTTTGTCATTCATTGAGCCAGCATTTTATCCTTCAAAATTCAAATCATCGAGGTATTACCGCGTAAGCAGTTTTACTTAAAAAATTTTCATTTTTAAAATATGCCTAATTTTTATTTTCCACTGTTTAAGAATTAAAAAAAACTTAAAAGGCCATAACTCACTAACGGTGGTTGTGCTACAACGACTTAAATGATTTTTCATCCTTCAAGAGCAATTAAAATGCCATAGGATTAAAAGATCAACCTTAACACATGCATCATTTAATATAAACATAATCCTTTATGCACTGAGGGTACCATTTATGGACATAAAATAATAGCTGTATTCTGTATCTTTCGGTGTGCTCTCTTTCATAATTATGAAATACGTTAGACAACAGATGATTTAGTCCAGGAATTCTTAACCTTTTTAAGACTTTTTAAGACTTTTTAAGACTTTTTAGGAGAAAAAATTAGAGTACCTACTGTAGATTTTTTTGAAAATGAATTAGTAAAAGAGTTAGAAATAAGGTATATAAAAGTGTTGCCATCTATATCGTGGATGGAACATCACCTTTTGGGAGAAAAACTGCCCCTGCGAAAAAATAACAATTTTATTCGATATTTAATTTACCATGGTTAACACAAAAAGATAGAGAACTATTTCGTTATAAAATAATAACAACGGGCAATGCAAATAACAATACACAGACAAATGTGTGTTGTCACAGTCACGTGGCGCATGTTATATGCCATTTGTCACTATCAAACCTTACGTATTATTGCGATTCATAATCCTCCTTGTTGTTGTGCTTGCAGCAGACGCCATCGGGATTATGTATGAACATCCTGGCTACGAACTACGAATATGATTACAATCGTTAGTGAAGCGAAACGGTTATACGTGTTCAAAATTTAAAAAGAGAATTTAATTATGCGCAACAAGGGCCCTGCTCTTCTTCCAAAAAAATTCGACTAATGACCAGTCGTATACTTCCCACCTAGTAAATATTTGCAAAAAATAAACACTCTTCTTTTATTCTTTGAAAAAAGCATGGCCCTCTTTAGCTTAATATAGCAAAAATCATGGTTACCTTGATTTACGTTACAATTTTTATTTTTTTTTGTAAAATATTTTTTTTCTCGAAAACTGTACATTTTAGAGAAAAAAAATATTTACATTTTTTTCATATTATAACATCTAGAATTCATTTATATTTTTTTTACTTATGTTAATACGTAACATTAAGAACGTTTTTTTTAATATCTCAGGATCCACTGAACCGATTTGACTCAAAATCTAATCAGATCTAAGTTAAAGGCTGATAAACACAATTAAACAATCGGCATGGCCGTTCCGTTTTTACGATATCGAAGGCGAAAAATTGACCACATACAGACATCAGTCAGAAAATGATCTTAAACGATTGCTAGGGTCTCAAAACGTGAAAATCTGTTAAAATCTCGAAATATTTTTTTCGGACTAAATCCATTACTTCCCTACCATAGTAGAGGTGGGAAGTAAAAATAGTACAAACCCGATGAAATATCTCATTTATTACACTTAGCAGAAATGCCTGTTTTTAATATGAAAAAGCTCTCCATAACTACCGCTTTTAACTTAATTTAATATGGGTTGCTATGTAAGTTGGGTAACCTAAGACATGCTGGAAGTTTCATGAAAGTTGATTTTGCGTTATGTCCGAATATACAGAATATACAGAAAGGTATATACAAAAAGGTACGTTGTAATAATGAAAATGTTTCCCAGGTAGTAACTGTTTTACTTTCGAGTGACCAAGAGTGAAAAATGTCTCGTAATTAATAGTAGTTTATGTAACAAGTGTCTAAAGTGAGGGATTATATGACTGTCGCGATGTTGTGATACGAGCCTAAGGTTATGTTGCATTTATACCAGAACGTGGTAATCACACTAGTTCTGGTATAAATGCAACATAACCTCAGGAGAGTATAATTGTAAAATCGCGACTGTCAGATTCGTCATTTTAGCCACGTGTTACATACAATATTTTTTGCAACAACTGCTTCAAAAGTTTAATTTTAAGCAAATAAAACCCAATTTTATTAGTGACATTATAGCAAAGTAATCTATAAAGTACTATTTTACGCACGTGTGTTTTAAAGTAAAACAAAACAGTATTACTTTATAGCACGGGTTGCATTAAAATTTACTTTAGGCACTACCGTTCATATACACAGCAGAAGCTTCCATAAAGAATCACTTCACAAACGATACTATACACAGTCATCTAAAATTGAACTTTTGATGCAAGTATTGCAATTTGTGCAATTTTACAGCAGGTAGTATTATTGTTTATTCGGTAATTTTAGATATTATACATATTTTATTTTCAATATTTTGATCTATTGAACTTTTTAATTCAAATATTGTAAATACGTAGAAAGTGCAGAAGTTTGCAATGTGAGGTCCTAAAAAACTATTAAAATTTTAAAAACACTTCTACATGCCAATTAAAATTAAAGGAACAAGAAAAAGTATAAAAAGTATCAGTCATCATAATAAGGAACCAAGCTTCTTTTATAAGTGATATAAGTAATGAAAGATCATTTTTATGACTATAAAAAATAGAAAAGTAAATGGCGGTTTACCACACAACATACAAAACATAAATTAAAATTTTACAGAATTATGACATTCATATATTTACGTCCGTTATTATTTACATTTTAATCTCAAACAATTTTTATTTTACTCTTTTCATTTTATTATTTTGGCTTCTATACAAAAATACAATTAAGACACAAAAATAAAATTGTAATAGTCATCGGAGTTAAGGGGATTGTTAAAAAATTTAAAGTTTGAATAACATGCGATGTCGGCATCTATTTAACACAGTAAATGCATTCAAATATGTGTATTTTTACAAAAAATTGCTAAAAATAACAATAATATGTAATTGAAGATAGATATAGATATTATAAAAACAAAATAAAATATAGTTATTTCTTACCACAACAGTTTTATTGATGGATGTACATTTCGAAAGCTAAGCTTTCATCTTCAGCGAACACTACATTGATGTAGTGTTCGCTGAAGATGAAAGCTTAGCTTTCGAAATGTACATCCATCAATAAAACTGTTGTGGTAAGAAGTAACTATATTTTATTTTGTTTTTATTCCAACCACAGTGCTCATATATATTTTTATAGATATTATAAATTATAGACGCTTGACAACTGAGTCCAGAGGTCATAACCGTCTGAAATATATAATTGAAAACCAGTTATAGTTTTCACAAAACAATGACAGTTATAACAGACCAGTTATAGACATACATAATTATTTGATATTATTAATACTTGTTACAACTGTGTAACTTTCAATAAAACCAATCGATCTATTGAGACTTTCAATCAGCCTTAACGTTCAGTTCAAATCTAACAACGTAAATATCGGTACATTATATTTATAAAAAACAAAAACATTAAAGTTTTATTATTTATAGCTCGGCATATTGTGTACGGGTGTTTATTTTTAGCTATTCGAACTTATAGCTTTACATATGCATTTTAAACTGGATCAGTCTTTATCTTCGGAGCTGTCATGTGTAACCTATAGTGCTGTCAGATTCATATCCACTATTTATGCGTTCACATATCCTAATATTAGGGATGTGAACACTACTGGCGGCGGAACGATTTAAGGGAGGGGGGTTCTATAGGCCCATGATCACTTATGAAAGCTTACATGCTAGTTCACAATTTTTGGGGGATTAGCTCCCCAGATCCCCCTCCCCCCTTCCGCCTACACTGGTGAACACTGAACAGCTATAGTCGGTTTATGAACACACACACACACACACACACACACACTGGAAGGATAATAAGCTATTTTGAAATGCAGTATAAGTTTAAAATGTTTATACAATGTTACATAAATTATTAATAAAAGATCTTACCGATTGTTAGACAGATATATTATATTATTGTAGATTATTCACGATTGACAGGCGACAACTTAGGTCATTAACGTCTCACCGATTTGCATATAGTAAGCCAACCGCAAGGAGCGCTGGTGAGAATATTCTGCTGGTCTATTTCATACTGAAGATTGCACTCATAGTGTAACAAAAAGAGATAAATTATAAACAGCAAAATTCGACTTAGAGGCAGTGCCATCTATCGGATGAACTACTACAATACTTTTCAATTTCTAAAGGCAATTCAAAATGCAACTCTATATCGAAATTTTTAACAGAAATTTGAGATTAAAATATTTTAGATTGTTCGGTAAATTCTATTAAAAATTCAGAAAGGTTTTTATGGTTCGAACCGCCTGAACCGATTTTACCCCACGGTAGATTATACCAATTTAGGGCCGGTAAGAATTTTTACGATTTAAATGTGGTATTTTTGTTACAGCCCTAATGTGCAGGTTCACTGTTATACTGAACACTTCTAGCGCGTGCGAGAGAGATAATTGTTTGGGGGCAGTAAAGACAGCTGCCGCCGAAGCCGCCTCTTTGTGTCAAATATGCCAGTTGACGTATATGAGCGTGCAGTAGAACTAAAAAGGCATACGTCACACGTAAGTATTATTATTTAGTATTTTAACGTTCTTTTGCTGCCACAAAATTTACTGTTAACACAATAGCACTTAACACATAAATTTAATTGTAAAATAATTTTTTTGTATTTTTTCAGTTACTGAAAAACTGCTGAACAAGCTAGCTAGATCTAATGATTGTGTTAGTTTGAATGATCAATAACTTTTTTGTTTCATAAATAGTCTCTCAAGAGAGTAGAGACACTTTTTTCAAATTAAGATTTTTCCAAAAAAATCTAAAGGATTTCGTTTAATTAGTGTTTACTAATAAAATAATTTTTATTAAAAGTTTTACGATATTATATGTTATAACATCGGATACGTCACTCAAACTATTATTTTCAATTTATAGTTTATAATTTTTTAAATGTTAAAAAAAGCTTCGAAAGAACAAGTAAAATATACAAACTTTAGAAGGAGATGAAAGGTCCGAGAGATTTCTGAATGTGGTACAGATAAAGAGACAGATTGACTGAGAATCTTAATAACGCACAAAGCTGAGAAAAAAAAGACACATATGAAGTTATGAGAAGTATCAACTAGTTTGGAAGAAATAAAGAAAAAATTATACATGTTATTTAATTTCAGTCAATTACTCGGTACTAAAAATGTCTCTGAATTTGCTCTCATTTGTATAGTTCAAGTTACAGAAAAATATTTCTTACATAATCTATAATATTTTAAACCAATTGTGTCACTTGAAACATATCCCAGGGCAAGGTAAATACAATAATAATAAAACATGCAATATTTAAATTTAATTTCACAGCAAATTAATTTTAAGTGTTATTGTCCCTTCAAACGTTCACAAATTTTATATTTCTTCGTCTAAAGATTCAAATGTTAGATAATTTTATAAAAAAATGAAATCGATCGTTGGATAGTAACTTTACAATTCACCGTGGGCATAAAAATACTAACTGATCTGAATAAGTGATATAAATACTATTAAAAAAAAGTAAAGTAGGTTGTCAATTTAATGTAAAAATATATTTTTGCCATACCCACTATAAAATAACTGCTTTATATGCATGTATACCGGTCTGTAATGGATCACTTAACATGCTGGTGTGTGGAAACGTATATTCCACACTAGTGTGGAAAGTAAATCTGCATTTCCATGGTGATATGTTTATTTGTCTGACCCGCCGCTATTACATATTCCTGTGCCTGCCTCGGCCTACTATAGAGTGAAGTTGGCGACACAAAATGAACTGTCAATTTTTTTTTAAATACTGAAAATGAAGTGAAAAGCAGCTATTTTATAGTGGATATGGCAAAAAATACCATATAGGTATATCTTGTGCAGAATGGTATTATGACTCGTGTGACTGTTAAAACTCACTGTGCTCGTTTTAAAATAATGTCACCAACTTGTCAGTAATATATCCCATTACGACTATTTTTAAACAATTAGATAATGTTTTCATTATTGAATTTGAGGCCCATTTTAAAGTTTGCCTCGACTTAAAAACGATTTTAACATTGGAAATGTTTATGTTCGTATATGGGGGCAGAGTTACGAGTTTTCGTTCAAGGCCAAAAGACAACGGTGTCGCGATCAAGTGAGGAGCAATCATGCAAAATTGAACAAGTGCAATTTTTTCGAAATGTGTTTTATATCATGTCTAGTTAATTGAGAGGTATTTGCGACGATCTGCGGTGTTATTTTTGAGCAAATGTTAATAAATACTGTAGAAAAATCCATTTAAAAGTTAAGTAATCAAGCAAAAGTGAACGCGTATATAACAGAAGAATAATAGGGTTATTCCTGACAAAACTAAACAGTGCATTGATAAATATTGTGTGTATAATAAACAGTTAATTATGTTTCATATATGCTGTTATCATTTCCAATGTCCTCGATGGTTGCAAGGATTGCGAAATCTGTGAATTTTTTTCATACCCTTTAAAATTTTGTTTTTTTACTTGATATATTTTTAATTTTTTGACAATTATTTAACCCATAGTCCATAAAAATGAGCCACACGAAAAATCCATCTAAAAATTATGTACCTTTTAAAGTATAAAACGAATAAAAATGGTAGAGAATTAAAATTATAATTATCTTCTTTGGAATCCCGAATCACCCAAATATTTTGCACGTTGATCTATTCAACTAATCGTTCAAGATAAGCAACAACATTCGAGGACAGTGTGGTGTAACGGTTAGCGTAGCCGACCTTTGGATCACACTGTCATGGGTTCGAATCCCACCTCCGTTCATGGATGTTTTGTGATGTCATTTAGTTTTAAGGAAATTGTTATTTAATATAATTAAGACGCTAATGACCTAAGTTGTCGACGCGTCTATAATCTATAATAAATAAATAAATACGCAACAACATTCAACGTTCAAAGCATACATAACTTTTTTATGGTCATATATGTAAAGTGCAAAACTGTTGTAGTAGTCAATTGATATAATAGTTGTGAAGAACTGTTTAATTAAAAACAGAAAAGTGGTGATCCTGATGATAATGAAAGAAGACAGCTTTGAAATGGCTTAAGGATCCAAAAATAATAAGCAAATACTGTTAATATTGCATTTATTAAGCTGACGTTTCGAGAATTATATTCTCATCCTCAGAGCTCAAATGCCGTCAAACATGACAGTAAAATTGTCCAAAAAACTTTTTAAAAAAACATACTAACATTTTATTTGGTTTTTATTGAAGTGTAAAAAAATTTGTTTTATTGATTTGATTTTGTACACAGAAATACTCAAAACTTTATGTTTTATAGAATTTGATTTTATTTTTTATTGTAGAAAATTTTTTAATTTTTTTTTTATTTGCCAGATTAACTGTTTTATATTTACGTGCTATAAGCTAGAAACTAAGTGATATAATAGTGATATAATAGTGCGAATTTTTATGTATCAAAATAATATAAAACCGTTAGGTATGCCGGCGATATAGGTGCGACAAGTCTTGGTTATATCATCGATCATAATGTGGCTGCTGATAACACATCTCATTTCTTATGAATCAAAATAATGCCACTTGCGAATGAATAATGAAACTGCAATCAACTTAAGAAGAATCGATAATTCTCGATCACCTAATTTGGAAGTTACAATTCTTTTCACGATGTATTTCAAAATATAATTATTTTCAAATTATGTTAGGATGAACATATTTTGTCGATGGAATTACATTTTCTAATTTTTAAGTGAAACGGAGTGTGTAGCGTAGGAATATCGCAGCTGCTTTATACGGCGTAGGTCACTGGTTCGAACCCGGTTGGCACCATTAATTTTAGTTTCTTTTTTTAACTATTCCATATTTCACTTGATATGTTTTTCTATTTTGATTATATTTTACAAAATTATATACTTTCGGCGATTTCGAATTAAAAGCGTTTACGGTTATGGCAAAAAGTTTCACTTGTACCGTGGTTTCATAAAACCGCACCCTAGTTTTCAGTGGCGGCGTTAGGCGTCGGCGACTGCCAACGGCCTCGCAAAAAAGTTTTACAAGTTATTTAATTTAACGTTTTCTTTCTGACTGAGAAATGAAAGAGGCCTCGCAAAGCTGATGTCGCCGACGTCCACGTTTGGTCTAGCGCCGCCACTGTTAGTTTTTGTTACAGAGCAGTCGATATGGTACAGCTTAAAATTATTGTGGTAAAAGTTGTGAACTGACATGCGAAATTGTCAAAGTATTAAACAAAAACCTTTCTACCAAACTGGATACTAAACATCAGCTTTTATGTCGAACGACGAGGTACTGTCACAAAGTCGCTATTTTATTTTTACTTTTAATATGTATTCCAATGAAACTAATTATTGGACAAATATCAAAGATAAAAATCATGAAATTAAGGGGACTTCAGACTTTAAAAGAAATGTAGGTAGTCATTTTAAACAATCTAAACCCGTGCAGTGCAAGATAATAGGACTTTGAAACCTGATGATTTTTAGATTTTCCGACGGCATTTTTGGAAACCAAATTTTAAACAAGCCGTGAGGTGGGTCGTTTATTAGGACTAAAGTGCGACCCTTGAGGTCCACACGACGAACTTCCCAGTTTGATAAATATTTAATAATAATAATTAAATTAGATATTACACAAAAACGTAATCATTTCAATCATTAAATAATCAATAATTTAAAAAAAAAAAAAAAAAAAAAAAACGGCTGAACCGATTTTTATAAAATTTATGTCGGATCAAAATGACGTTAACACGCCTCGATTGACACCCTTACGAAGTCGATATAATTTTTTATTCGCGAGATATTGTGTAAAATCTACTTTTTTGGAGGTTATTTGGTTAAGAAAAAAGAACGGCTGAACCGATTTTGAAAAAATTTCTTTCAGATCATATTTACGTTAATACGCGTCGATTGGCACCCTAACGTAGTCGATATCATTTTTCATTCTCGAGATTTCGTCTTTGAAAGAAATGGACACATACGTACGTACGTACGTACACACACACACACACACACACACAGACATCTTTCTAAAAGTAGTGTAAAAATAGTGTAGTGACCTTGAAACATTAAAATTTTTTTTTCTTTTTGATTTCGATTTTCGGACCCATTACAATAACTTCCAGTGGGAAGTTAAAAATTGCAATGCGTAGGTACATTTTTTACTGAAACAATACTTTATTGTATAATGTTAAAATTATTTTAACAATTAATTATTTGAAATTAGATAAATTTATTTTTTTGTTTCACATTTGCCCATATAAGTTTGGCGATCATTTGTAAAAAAAGTTTTTTCTTATTAACTATAATATATATTTCGTGAAATTTTTTAAAAGAAACATTATCTACATAATAATAATGGAATTAACAATCAAAATGATTAGACATCCTTCCCCGTAAATAAATTTCTCTTTATTAGTGAATTTATATAATAATATGAGTGCTTACTGTTGGAACTGTGGAGTAATTGGAAACTTGCCGACGTGTAATCGGGAGTTTCGGGTTCAAGTCCCGACGGTGGCAATTCATTTTTACAAGCTTTTATTTAACTTGCAATGTTTGTATGTTTGTTTAGGTCAAAACTTGTCAATGTTGAACGACTTCCACGTATCCGATCGATTTTAAATTTTGTACACATATAATATATTCCCGATGACAATACATGAATAAATCGTTTTTAGGGTTTTATTGGCTAATCAACGCCAAGGCCAAATCGCTGAAGCTAGAAACTTGAAATTTGGACAGTTGATTCCTTTTCTGACGTAAGCATCCACTAATAAAGGATTTTTCGAAATTCAAGCCCTACGGGGGTCGAGGGGGGGGGTAACATTTTGAAAGACTAAAATGGACAAAATAAATATTAGTAAAAAAAAACTTTTTAGAGTCAAGCTTTTATTTAAATCACTAAAAAGGAAAAAATAACTTTTAATAATTTAGGTTCATAATTATACAAGGGTGGGTCGTGAACTCTATGATAGTTTATTAGTCACGACCCACGCTTTTATAATTATGAACTTAAATTATAAAAAAATATTTTTTCCTTTTTAGTGCATTTAAATTAAAGCTTGTCTCTAAAAAGTTTTTTTTTACTAATATTTATTTCTCATATTTATAGTCATCTATAAAAAATATCATGGCGATTGTATCGTTTGATATTATTATGTCAATTCCCCAATAAAGTGAATTTTATTTACGGGGAAGGATGTCTAAACCAGGGTTGTTACGGATGCAAAAATTTAGACATCCGCGGATGCAGATGCGGATGCGGATTATTAGAAGTTCACATCCGCGGATGGATTTGATGCGGATGCGATGCGGATGTGGATTTTGGGATTTTAAAAGGATAATTATTTAAATTTTAAGTGCATAAATAACTGAAAATCAATTTAATTTTAACTTTTTATTTATTTAATCATATTTTTAGAACAAAATTACACAAGTTTTTAGTTTTATTTATGACAAAACAGAATTTTAAGCTTCGAGTTTCATAATCAAAAATCTTTGTTTAATAATTAAACTTAAAAATTGGTGAATTATATTTAATCTGCATCCGTAAAAACTCCGCATTGATTGATGCGGATGTGAATGCGGATGCAGATGTCTGAATTAATGCGAATATTCCGCATTTGCGGATGCGGATGCGAATATTCGTGACATCCCTGGTCTAAACATATTGATTGTTAATTCCATTGTTAATAAAACCGTAAAGAAAATTTCTCGTATTTGAATACCTACATAATAATAGTTTTATTTTGGTTCGGTAAGACCCTTAATGTACTGTTGTCAAAAAATTAATAATGATCTGGAATGTAGATATTACAAATTATATGACGGTATTTAGTTTTAATGTTCGTGTTTTCTTAATAAATGTTTCCTTTTGAAATGAAGCGTTTTGTGTGCGAGTTGAATTTATGTTATAAATAATATTATAATGTAGTCTTAATATGCACATACAAAAATATACAAGAAATATTACACTTTTTGTATCAAAGCGGACCAGAATACTTTCAATTCTCATTTTGTAATCGTTCTGTGGTCATTAAAATGTGTCGTTAATATACTTATTTCAATATTATTTATTATAATTATTCTAGTTTGTTGTTAATTAAAAATACAACTATGTCACCGAAAAACTCTATACGCGTAAATTAAATATTTATTTCAACACATCAAGATGAAATTAGACTAAAGATTGGTGTAGTGAAACACTTTTTGGAAATTTGAATTCTCTTGTACTTTTTTAATGAATTAACAAAAAAATAATTTATTTTTGTTTGTATCCTATGAATTTAAAAATATACCAATGATAAATTTAAATATTGGCACAAATGTATAATTTGTGCTCTATTTTTGTGATCGACGAAAAGTGATGAAAACCCAGTGTTTGTTAAAACCGTGAAGAGATGACAGCCGAGTTGTGCAAAGAAAACCACTAAATTTCTCTGCAGAGTTGTAGTTGCGTTTTAATATTAAAAAATATTGTGTTTAAAATATTCAAATGATTTTTTTTCAAGCCATACTAATTTAATTTTAAGGTATAAAAAATTAGATAAAAACTGGGGTGCTGTTTTATGAAACCACGGTACAAATTAAACTTTATTGCCATAACCTTAAACGATTTTAACCCGAAATCGTCGAAAGTATATAATTTTGTTTACGTGGTTTTGGAAATGTAATTTGAACTCTGATCAGTATATGAAGACGAACGTAAGAATTCATATTCTATCGTTGGTGGTCAATGGGTAGTGGATGTGCTGCTCGGCTGAATATTGGTACGATATTAGTTAGTTATGTAGACGTACAATATATTTATTAACATAACATATCGCTGCTTTTCGATGAGTACTGGTCTGGTCGAGTACAATCACATGTTTTGTATGCAGTTGTACAGTTATAAACATAACGTTGCTGAACGTCGATGTTTTTCTTTTTATTTATTTATTGTAAATTATAGACGCGGTCATTAGCGTCTTGATTACATTAAATAACATATAACTTACTTAAAACTAAATGACATCACAAAACATCCATTAGCGGAGGCGGGATTCAAACCCACAACAGTCTGATCCAGAGGCCGCGACGCTAACCACTGGACCATACTGTCCTCCTCGATGCTTTTCGGTGAGTAGTACTAGTCTAGTCGATCGCTTCAATTGGACGTATAACGTGACTTGGACATGAGTAACCGAACGAAAAAAAAACGAGGCTAATAAAGTTACATTTTAAAAATGAACTAAAAAACCTGGAAGAAAAGGAATTACAGATAGACGTCTCGTTAATAGATAGATAGATAAATAGATACTTTATGTATTAGTGTAAGTCAACACTGAAACTGCTTTCCAACAAAATATAAAAATTCCAATATACTCGGTGACTTTCGCTCGTACGACACTACGACCCTGGTTGTATGCGCGGAGTTTTGTGAAATGTGCCGGAGCGATGTGACACGGTAATGATAGTCAATCGTTCGAAAAACTTATCTAATTTAATACGTGACGATTGCTCATTAGAAACACTAACATTTCTTTAAAATAAAATAACATTTGCATTAAAAATCTATGACTATTTCAATTTGATTGCTTATAACTTCCGAATTTTTAAAGATATCGTTATGTGATAAAAAGCATTTCCTTATAAATATATTATGTGTTTTCAAATTATTGTAAATTCTATAAAGAACAGCCGTTGAAAAAGACATTACGTTTTAGTCATGGGTTTCCAAGGCGACGCCGAGAGGTGATTTTTTCGCGCGCTCGGGCTCAGTAACCATTCAAGATATTTTTTTTTAAATACGTAATTCTGTTCGAAATTTTTTCAGATTTGATATTAATAATGACCTTTTTTGTCCTAAAATAGATAGTTCTCTAGATTTTTGCAAACATACACTTTTGGGGGTAGTTTCACCCCCATAAAAATTAAGCAGAGGGAGAATATGTTATTAAGAGGACCACCCTCGACAATTTTTCGCAAAATCCCCTTTGTTAATACGTTTTTCCTCTAAATTCCACTTTTGTGTTTAATTCGCTGAGTCTACACAGTTTTGTTATTTTTTTTTAGATTTAAATTATTTATTACATTTAGTTTGGTAGGATTGAGGACAGTGTGGTACAATGGTTAGCGTTGAGGCCTCTGGATCAGACTATCGTGGGTTCGAATCCCGCCTTCGCTCATGCATGTTTTGTGATGTCATTTAGTTTTAAGTTTAAGTTATGTAATGTAATGTAATCAAGACGCTAATGACCTAAGTTGTCGACGCGTCTATAATTTACAATAAATAAATAAATAAATAAAATCGTTTTGTAGGTCATGTAATGGGAAGGTACTTACAGAAATGTGACCAGTAGTGCTATCTCTTTCAATGGCAACGAAAATAGGACAACTGGGTGATTCACGCGTCCATTGAAGGGTTTAAATAGCTACCGATTTTTACAACCCGACCCTTTTTACAAGCTGCAGTCTCGACACGTTCAGTATTTAATAAAGAACCGACTGTTTTGTCTATGACTTTCAACATTCACGTGTTAAGCATATGTCAAAATTATTATTGTAATATATAGTAGAGGTTTATTTAGACCTATCTGTTCATAAATTTACAATACGTACAACCCTCTTTCATTAAAAATTAACCAGACACTCATATAAAAACAAACGGTGTTGGTAACAAAGTCCCGCCGTTCTATTTCCGATACACATTATAGATTTAATTTATGGTGTTTTTAGATTATGTGGACGTTGTTTTTTCTTTAAATAATAAGAAAAAGAAGAAATAATAAAGCTATTTAACTAATAAATCACAGAAATATTATAACAACTGCGTATACACACTGACACTAATATTTCATTTTAGTCAGCATCTCAGTTCCGTATGTTATACAGTATCATTTGAAAAATTGTGTTTAGAGATTAAATAAAAATGCAATGGTGTTTTCAACAACACGCTGTATATGGCAGCGTTTAAATTTAACTGTTGTTTGAGAAAAAAGCAATAGCTGATCGTTCAAGTGGAATATAAATTGGCATCAACAAAAAATAATTTGTGAATTCTAAATGGTAGAATCATTCTTAATATCGAAAAATATAATGCCTTGGTCTTTTCCAATTTTAATACAAGGTACTCTGCTTTCATACTTATTTACATTTTTTAAATATGGTAGCACCGGGAATTTTTAATTTTCCTTGGAAAAAAAACGAAATCGCTTAAAAAAATTCCTCGAAAAAAACGAAATCGCTAAAAAAATTCCCTCGGAAAAAACGGAATCGCTAAAAAATTTCCTCGAAAAAATGTAATCGCTAAAAAATCCCTCGTAAAACGAAATTGCTAAAAAAATCCCTCGAAAAAATGAAATCGCTAACAAATTTCCTTCGAAAAAACGAAATCGCTAAAAAATCCTCGAAAAAAACGGAATTGCTAAAAAATGAGTGCATCTTTTTTACGTACCTAATAAGAACTGTGTGTTGCAATAATTTAAGTGCCGTTTAATATTTTTAAAAAGATTGCGGTATTTGAGTTCAATAAAATAAAAAATTTAGATTTTTTTCAACATCTTAACGTTTATCAAGGCTTGAAATTCATTAAACATCCTAACTGACAAGATAATAAATACATCTTATAAAACACTCAAAAAATCATTTTCAATATCAGAAGATATACAGGTTTTTAGTAGTGAAAATGTTATTTGCAATTAATAATTATCTGGCAATAATGTTGTATTTTGAATTTAGTCACTTTTTAGGTTGCAGATTTACGTAAATTACGTAAAAATTATTCAATAGCTAAAATATCTTAAGAATATAAACAAAACAACAATTAGGCGAAAATTGCGTTTTTTATACCACCCTGTACATGAAATTTAAAAATTATCACTTTAACATAAAAATCAAACATACGAATTTGTATTTACTAAAGACGAAGATATAGATCATTCCACGTTTTCCACTATTTTAATTTTTAAACTCATCGAAAAAAAGATCAATTAATTAAAAAACTAAAGTTCTAATTAAATTTGTTAAAGGTACAATTTTTGAAAATGCATTCATGAGTTGTAACATAAATAAACGAAAATATATTTACATATTTTAAGATATTAATTTTAAAATAACATTTCTTAAAGATATACAATAAAACATTTTGTTCTAAATTAATCGATTAATTACGCATGCCAATTAGTTGCACACAAATAATCAATTTTAGTAAGTAAACTAGCGATTGAATATTTATCAATAAAAGGTGTTAATGAAAGATGTGTACAAACATACATTCAAGTCAATACATTGGCGATAATGTAAATAAAATATAATGGATAATATGTATTTATCTCATATGCACATGTCAGTGGTAACTGTACACACTACGAACACATTACGAATCGAGATTTTATATTTGGTTTATTAATGATTTATATCAGGATATCTGTCGCGCTATCCCACTTGATATATTATTGTCTAATTTATAAAAGCTGATAACTTAATAACTGCCTAAATCGAGATATTCCTATAACATAATTAGACAGGTGAAGTATCATGCTTTTAAAACCAAGCTTATCTTGTTGAAACTATAGAGTATAAGTTCACATGGATTAAAAAGTCAGGGACGGCGATACTATGAGGGAATCTATCGAAAGACTTAACGGATTACGTCACACTGTTACGACTTATGATGCTATAGATCTTGTATCCTAAAAAAGCTGATGGAATATTAGGGGAACACAAGAGATCTTCTAGGTCGCGATATTTTCCTTCGAATCACTACCACTAATTATTAACCTTACCTCTTTACACTGTTATTTTAACAATTTACACAACATGACCGAACTGTACTTCTGAAAGTTCAGTATATTTGCAATAATAGAACAATGTTCAGCGATTTTCGTTTTGAAAAATAATTAATGGAACTAACAACAATAGTTTTCTCTGTTGATGTTTTTTAGGATTACGAACTTCGGAATGAAAAAGCGAAAGTATTATAGGATCACTTTGCTGTCTATACGTCCGTCAAGACCCTTTTTCTCGGAAACAGCTAGAGGTATCAAGTTGAAATTAATATCAAATACTAAGGTCTACGACCCCATAATCCTGTAAAAAATTAAAGCTTCTAATTCAATGATGCATGCTTTTCCAAAAATCACGTATTTCAATATTGACTGACTCACAAGTAGGTAGAAACCATCAAGACTCTAAAAGACAAATATATAGCTATGGATGCAAACCATTCTTTCGGTCGAGCGCCATCCTACGCGATGTTTGTAAACTATACATGGCAATTATTACGTGACAAACTTAATTTTTATTAAATTTGTTACAACGGTACGGAACCCTTAAGGCACGAGCTCTACTCGTACTTGAAAGCTTTTTTAACAGGTGTTTTCTTTACTTATTTCCAGTTATGTACAGTTGATATTCTGTCAAAATCGAATAAATTATCTACATGACTTGATCACAACAGGCATACTGAAAACAAAACAGCCGCCAGTTTAGTCCGCTGTTAGGACATAAAGAATACGCGATAATTAAGTTCTTAAAACAGCTTGCATCAGTATGTGTAGGAGTTTTACATAATCTCTGCCCACGATCTACCCGTGTTTGAATGGATTTGTCAATTAACTGATTAATATACACATTTTACACCATTAACTCAGCTTAATATCCGTTAATTCATCTCCATCTTAAGGTAAATAATAAATTGCATTTTTTCCACTCATTTATATCGCCTGTCATTTTTGTTAGAAACAAGAACTAGTATCTAATATCATTATTTATTTTGTTTTAAATAGTTGGTATTTATGCATTGTTATTTGAACTCATTCTACTGTGGCAATCGGTATTTATATCCCAGATTAACAATAATAATTTACATACAAAACTTGTCTGTTAAGTACAAAAAAAATCAATCTCACAACGTATACAGTGTGTCCACAGACTCATCCTCAACATGGAGATCTCCGTTGTTATGGGAGATAGAGATTTGGTTAAATGAGACAAAATGTGCAGAATCTCCAGTACTACTACCCTGCGTAGTCAAACTTTCCATATTTTGCTTGGTTCGCGACCGACAGTTGAAAAACGAGATTTACCCATTTTCGTTTATTGTTTATAACTCGCTTATTAAGTAAGTTAGAAAAAAAATATTTTCACTTTCTTAAGGCTCTTTTTTATGAAGATTTCAAATCTCTTTTCATATTTTTATTTACTTTTATAGTTTTAGAGATACGTGTATTAACTTTGTTTTTTTAAATACACGTCAAAGATGGCCATGACACCATTCGAAAGAGATTTTTTTTTCTCTTTAATTTGATATGAGGGATGATGGATTTATTTTTAAAAATAACAGAGTTATACGTAAAACACTGATTTTTAATAGTAGGCTATGCTAAATTAATTGATAAAACAACAGAAGGCTTAGCAAACAGTTGAAATTCGCGTTGGCTTAGTAAACGGCTGTTTTGTTTTAGCTGTCAAAGTGTAGTTTGTTGCTAATTTGCCAGTTTACTAAGTGATTTATTAAATTCACTTTTGTTATCATGGAACCATTTTGTAACAATGAAAAATAAAGCGATTTTCAACAATTGATCGTAAAACAGTAGTTTTGTGTTCTTCACTTATTCGCGTTGACTTAGTAAACGGCTTTTTAAATGATCCATAGTTTATTAAATTTACTCGTAAGTTTCTGTAAATAGACGAATGAGGTTGTCTTCGTTCTGGATACTGATCGAAGTACATTTCTGCAGCTCTGGTCGAATTTTTGTGACATAGAATGTAACAAGATAACATATCATATTTTTCATTGTTACAAAATGGTTCCATGATAACAAAAGTAAATTTAATAAATCACTTAGTAAACTGACAAATTAGCAACAAACTACACTTTGACAGCTAAAACAAAACAGCCGTTTACTAAGCCTACGCGAATTTCAACTGTTTGCTAAGCCTTCTGTTGTTTTATCAATTAATTTAGCATAGCCTACTATTAAAAATCAGTGTTTTATGTATAACTCTGTTATTTTTGAAAAAAAATCCATCAACCCTCATATCAAATTAAAAAGAAAAAAAATCTCTTTCGAATGGTGTCATGGCCATCTTTGACGTGTATTTAAAAAAACAAAGTTAATACACGTATCTCTAAAACTATAAAAGTAAATAAAAATATGAAAAGAGATTTGAAATCTTCATAAAAAAGGGCCTTAAGAAAGTGAAAATATTTTTTTTCTAACTTACTTAATAAGCGAGTTATAAACAATAAACGAAAATGGGTAAATCTCGTTTTTCAACTGTCGGTCGCGAACCAAGCAAAATATGGAAAGTTTGACTACGCAGGGTAGTAGTACTGGAGATTCTGCACAGTTTGTCTCATTTAACCAAATCTCTATCTCCCATAACAACGGAGATCCCCATGTTGAGGATGAGTCTGTGGACACACTGTATAGTAATTTATATTTTATCTGAAATAATTAATAATTAATAAAAATGTTTAAAGGTGCAGATTTCTTATATTGATTTTATTATTGTGTAGGTGCTGGTGGATTTGTATTTAGATCAAAACCCCACACATTGTTCTAGTTTACGCTATTATATATTATAGTCGCATGAATGTAGTTAGAATAATCAACCTGCAATTTGTTTATGTCAACATATTATTATTTTTCAAATCCTGTTAATATTTATGTACTTTATTCCATTGTTGTTGTCGTCAAATAAGAAAATAATACGCATAAAGCATTATACGAAGTGTTAAATAATAAATCATTGACAATGCTGATGTTAAAATCATAGAGATTTTGTATTTCTAAAGGATCCGGAACTGAAAAGAAGTTGCATGATAATGTAATCCTATAAGGGTTTCGCTTTTTTTTCATTCTGAGATACGGAACCCTAAAAATGAGTGCTGAAAATATTGGAAACGAAGACAAAAGCAACTATTTTATAGTGTGTAGGACAAAAAATACAGTGTGTATCAAAATCGTCTTCATTACGCCCTTGATAAACACTCTACTATTAATATATTTTTTAAATACCTATATATGTAGGTACAATAAATAATAATATAACAGTCTTCATGGTTTCCGGGCTTGTAGGCCGTGGTCCGGTGGTATTTCTACCTGACGTTTCGTCTATAACTGCGGTAGACATTCTCAAAGGCGATGTGGCAGCGGTCGAAGTCAGGTAGAAATACCACCGGACCACGGCCTACAAGCGCGGAAACCATGAAGACTTGGAACAATGCCGGCCGTGAAAGCTTGCACACTTGGATAATAATATAACAGTTTGCGGTTATGTTATAGATATAGGTATAATATTATGTCTTTATTTACTGCAAGGAGAATAGCTATATGTTATGTGAATTTAATATATTTTTAGCATGTCAAGCATAATTTTGATCTTTTGACGAAAATAAACTAACTAATCTTAAAAATATTATTCATAAAAAATAATTTGGCACGATTTTCATTGAAATATGTATATTTTTACAATAGGTATAAATTATTTTAATAGAAAAGGATACAACATTATGTTTGAAACATAAATAAAAAAGTCATTCAAGTTTTTTAAAGTTAATAATAATGCTTTTAGTAAAGTGTTGTCACCTCTAATTAATCTTGGTAGCGTTGATTAGCCATAACGGACCGGAAATGATGTTAGATAGATGTAAGAATAGATGCACACAATCTACCGTTTCACTCACTCATTCTTTGTACGTTGTCTCACCAAATAAGAATCGTTCGCTAACAATATCTAAAAATATATCAAAATCCTCTCCACATAGTTTTTGTTCAAACGACAAATGACAATATTTCAAATTAAGGCTTGTTTACATATAACTCACTCGTCAAATAACGTAACTGTCAATAAAAACAAAATTATATTATTACAGCACAAACCGCTGACAAACCGCTGTGTGTGTCATTGCTCTTAGTTTCATGTTTCAACAACGATTTTTTTCTTCAAAGAATAATCGAGTTCATCAGACAATGTGTCTCACAACTTTATTACAGAAACTGAAATGAAATGTAAACTAAGCTTTAAAATGTGGCAGCTCTGTGCAACCGGATGTTGTTCTTCTTCGCGACAAATCCCGAGTGCAAAATTGCAATAAGAGAATATTAATGTTTTAACTCTTCACTCACCTTCAATAACAATATTGGTGGTGTTAAAGATAAAGCGCGTAACTTTTCATTATGACCCGTCTGATTGTTAAATCGCTCGTTTTAACATACTGTCAATACTCGTCAGTTACATACCTCATTACGCCACTAAATATATAATCTACTTTAAATAATAATTTATATCGATACTATAAACTGTTAGGTACCTTAGAAATGTGCTTATAATAATTCAATGGCTGTTACGTGAGCACCGAAAGTTCTCGTACACTTTTTTACTATTTATTATGAAAGGAGGGGAATGAAAATGAAAATTTTGCCTTCCCTGCACGGGAGAATACGACAATTGGTCGAATTTCGACCATAAGCAATATAGTTAAAATCATTGCATGCTAATTTAAATAGTCACATTGACATCTGTTGCCACGTAACCTGATTCGAGCAGTACAGCAAACAGCGGTATAATGACGTCATCATGGCAAAACATGAACCAGTGAACAATGTGCGAGCATGGCATTCGTTTGTTCGTCAGATTACGTCATGTTAAACCGCGCGTTTGAAGTACGTTATTATTATTGACGACTTTTAATTACGTTTTCTCACAAAATAAGAATTCGGCGAGCAGATAAATTTTACAATATTCTAGGTTAAGTATGAGCTCTCTGATGATGCTACAAAAAATTCGGGACGGTTGCATAAAAAGTGGTCGTTTTTTTAAATTTAAAAAATTGCATTAGTTACTTCATTTTACCTAAGCTCCATCGATAAATAGGCATAGAAACAGATGCTTGTTTTTTTGCTGAGATCAGTTTCACCCCTTTTTAAAGTAGCTATTATTTTTTAAAGAATATCGTTTTACTAATAATACGTGACTTTCGTTTTAAGACACATTTTTGCATCATTTACGTTTTTTTTAGAACGCTCTCCCTGCGTTGTGGCTTAAATATTGAACAATAAATTGGTATGTGGTGCACTATTGAGCCACAGATTTTAAATCTGGGTTCTAGTAAATCTATTTTAGACGTAACTGACTTAGTTTTGTCAACTACATCTACAGGGCTGTATTACGTTTTTATTTAGTTGTCAACAATAATTATATAACTATTAACAAACAGAGAATTTCCCAATTTATAAGAACATAACTACTATTATAAAGCGAGTACAATTTTTCAAAATGTTTTAAAACCCATCTTTAAAGTAGGCCTTAAAATCAAATTTTATATATAAATAAGTTATAATTAAAATTTTCGGAATCTGCCATATTTATTTTGTTAATTTAAGTATTATTTTAAAATATCACTTGAAATTATGTTTTCTGCGATTACTTCACTTGCGCCAATACATAAAAAACTCTTTTTGTTTATTATTTAATTTTTTGAAATGCTTTTTTGAATACATAATAGCGGTAGACATGTAACTTATTTTCTAGTCGAAAATTAGATACAAATCGTCTCATAATTATTCTTACAGTATATACAGATTGTATCAAATTAAACCTGTGCATAGGGCATTCTGTGTGTAAGACAGAGATCGATACATAAAGCAATAAGTAAGAATGAGATAAATGATCGCTAATAGGATGTTACGTGGTTACTGTAAATAAATAATATTTATACAACCTAATAGTGTCATCTTTGTTTTTTCGCTCCTTCTATATGCTGTAAAAATGTAAATCTTTTATCAGTTTAATTTACAGTAACCACGTAACATCCTATTAGCGATCATTTATCTCATTCTTACTTATTGCTTTATGTATCAATCTCTGTCTTACACACAGAATGCCCTATGCACAGGTTTAATTTGATACAATCATATTACTAAAACAAGTCGTGAGGTGGGTCGTTTATTAGGACTAAAGTGCGACCCTTGAGGTCCACACGACGAACTTCCCAGTTTGATAAATATTTAATAATAATAATTAAATTGGATATTACACAGAAAAGTAATCATTTTAATCATTAAAACATAATTATTATTTACTTTTAACAATAATTAAAAAAAAAAAAAAAAAAACGGCTGAACCGATTTTTATAAAATTTATGTCGGATTAAAATGACGTTAACACGCCTCGATTGACACCCTTACAAAGTCGATATAATTTTTTATTCGCGAGATATTGTATAAAATCTACTTTTTTGGAGGTTATTTGGTTAAGAAAAAAGAACGGCTGAACCGATTTTCAAAAAATTTCTTTCAGATCATATTTATGTTAATACGCGTCGATTGGCACCCCAACGTAGTCGATATCATTTTTTGTTCTCGAGATTTCGTCTTAGAAAGAAATGGACACATACATACGTACGTACATACGTACACACACACACATACACACACAGACATCTTTCTAAAAGTAGTGTAAAAATAGTGTAGTGACCTTGAAACATAAATTTTTTTTCCTTTTTGATTTCGATTTTCGGACCCATTACAATAACTTCCAATGGGAAGTTAATAATGTAATTAAATCTGATTTTGAAACAATAATTTAATATATTAAACGTAATATAATATATTATATAATTATCAAATTACATTAGAAAACTCGTTAGAAAACTATGAAACAAACGAGATCCAAAATAAAGATTTTTATATTGCTATGAACTTTTCTAATTTTTCCAGTATTATTTGATTTTGGTAAAAACTTATCTGCAACTTCTATTGTATACGGTTTCATAATTTCATTTCTAATTCCTACTCTTTACATTCATCCGTGACTAAATCAGACTCTGTTCCCCTTATACCACAATGCAACGGTAAAGCTACTTGATTCCTATACTAAGAATGTTCAGCACCCCCATCCCTCTAGCGGAAGGGTTGAACTGAGTGTCAGAAGTAATGAAATAAAACCGGAATCTGTCTTTGGTTAAAGTTACCTCTCGCACATGTGTATAAACAATCGAATAGTTTCTTCACTATAAAAAAGTGTTGCTCTCTTAAAAAACAGTTTTTTTTTTGTTTTATGTTTTGTCTTCGAAAAACTGTACTGGCAACTGTCTTCTCTAATTATAAAGGGTGCATTTAGATTTACCGTTTCAACTTTAAACCATTTACTAACAACTGGAAAAGCAAATTTTGTTTTTCTATAATAATTTTAGGAGTCTGACGAGATACTGTGCCAATAAGATTTTAGATGAAGACCAATTGCACAAGGACGGTTATGACCGAGCAGAGAACTCACGCACACTACTACACACAACACAACTGATCAATCACAGAGGGACGGACTTCGAGCGAACAGAGAACACATTTGCACTTAGCATAAAAGAAGGGAGGACACCAGTGATCAGTGGCTGTCGTTGACACAACGTCGACCGTGAAAGTTTACACACTTAGATAAAATTGTAATGTCTAAATATCACAGAAATGGGTTAATTTTTGATCAACTTAGCTAGTTATTTTACCATACGCATGATTAAAAATTGTTTTTTCAAACGGTGGATTTTTTTTCTAAATATCTTGAATAGAGTTCAAGAGACAAGTTTAGAAAATCAAGTTATAGTAATATTTTGAAATCATTTTGGTAGTTGCCTTGAAACTCCAAATAAGTAAATTCAGACATGACTGAGTGTCACGATTTCAACTATTAACTTTTTACAATAGACTATTTTTGTTTAACTTCAGTCAGTGATAATAATTTAAAAATATATTATAAAATAATCACACAAGTTTCCTTTATTGTATTTACTTGACCGCACCCCAGTAATAATAATGTGTACGCGCGCAGATAAAATGATAAAATCAAAAGTATTCGTACAAAATACTTTGTATTTTAAGCTCCATTAAAATTTATTTACAAAACGGTGAATCGATTATTTGTACATATTATTTTCGAGTTTTATAAGTTCATTGTAAACATCGGTTTTTGATAAGTTTAAGATATCATTGTTTGATTTAAACATTTAACCTTTATAATATATTTTTAAGGCTTGCCAAAATGCATTATTTATAGAGATATTGTTTTTAAAGATTATTGACCAATATTTTTCAGTGCATGAATAAGCTCTTTATCTACTATTATAAAAGTGATATACCTAAAAATGGAAAATTTTGTTGGAAAGCAACCAATTATATAATTGATTCCAAACATATCGAAAAAATCATTTTACCAACCATAATTGGCTGCTTTCCAACAAAATTTTCAAATGCAATTCAGCGGTATAAAAAATCTATTAATTTATATACTTAAACATGTTCAATTAATAGTGTCAATTGCAATATAATTAACTGAAATTTCCAAAGAATTTATCCAGACAATAATAATTTATATGCCTGTTCAATTAAATAAAACTTGAGGGAACTTTTAAATTTATCACAGTTTTCAATTTGGCATATTATATCAGGGGGTAGATGGTTATATTTGTATAATTATATAGTGTATATCTTCTGACACACATGCCTATAGGTCCTTTACTGCCTAACGTAGTATCTACTGAACGACTTAGGGTAAGTTCGGTTTTACGCTCAGATTGATCGGAGCGCTCTAATATGTTTGAATTTAACATTTATATGCTCTGAAAGATCTCTATCCTGCGTTCGGTTTTAAGATCTGCAGCAGATCGAGCGCGCTCGATTTGCTCCGAGGAAAGCGAGCAAGCAAGCAGATTCAACCATCTTTAGAGCATTCATTTTAAAAATGAGCGGAAACACTTGTTGTGAGAATGGATAAATTTTGAAGTTTATTTATATGAGGTAATTTTTCAATAGGTAAAAACACACGAATAATATTTATTCAAAGTATAGTAATAATCAATAAGTCTATATCGCACAGAATGATTAAATAAAATATTTATTATATCTTTGGGCCGAAAAAATCAACAACCAGTACTACTATTAATTTTAAAATAAAGGAATAAAACGAAAAAAATTGTGATTCATGATTTATTATTATAACAATGTTGAATTAAATCAAAATGAGGAGCAATAAAGAATATATTTCGGCTTTAGTAATAAGAATTTAAATTATTGGCGCCATTTTATTCTGACGTTTGGAAAAATCTGCTAGATTACGTTCGGAATTGTTTAGATGGCTCGATTTGCTCGGTTGTCACGTGACCAAAAATCTGTTCGCTCGGCTCGATCATTCGAGCGTAAAACCGAACTTACCCTTTGTGTAAAATTTTTTGGTTTGCCTCGTATTATAATAATATTTGGCAAATAATGCGCATTGTAATTTCAAAAGCGATTGTACTAGAGTTAAAATTCTAAAAAAAAATGAAAAAACAATAGTTCAACTTCACTCAGAATATTGTTACATAACTCCTTAATTATTAAAAATTATTCGTTCAACAGAACTAATGTTGCCCAATCCCTTCAAAACAAGCAGTAAATTTCATAGACAGCGAAAAATATTAAAAATTATTCTAATAATATCTTCTTCAACCGGAAATTGGATATTTACTAACTAGTTAGATAGGTACCTACTAACTCTTATAGGTATAATTTTTATATATTTTTATCAATTTTGATAACAAGACCCTGACTGTAATATAAATCAAATATTTACATAAAAAAAACTTCTTGTCTAAATGTTTTATTCAAAATCAGTGGCGTCCCATTTTTTCAGTAACTATATATTATAATATTATGTAGGTATACCTAATATAGGTACTAAAAAAAACAGCAGAAGTGGCTATGATTTGAAGTCAACCAACTATATAGCTAAGAGATTATTTTTTGAAATAATTTTTAAATTTTTTAACTTTTGCAACCATAATTGGGAATATTAAGAGCACTGTGGTTCAAAAATAAAACAATAGTTTAGACACTTCTTACCACAATAATTTTATTCGTGAATGTACATTTCAAGAGCTAAGCTCTCATCTTCAGCACATACTATGTATGTATGTATGTGCTGAAGATGAGAGCTTAGCTCTTGAAAAGTACATTCACGAATAAAATTAGGTATTGTGGTAAGAAGTGTCTAAACTATTGTTTTATTTATTTCTGGTAATAGGGCTTGAGAATAGCCGAGAGTGTAGCGGCGCTGTTGTTTACATGGCGTTGCTATGGTTCCTCTATTACAAGTCCCCAGTTCTAGCCCGAGAGCTGGTAAAAGTGTCAATTGGATTTTCAATTTATTATTAAAAAAAAAAATAATAATAATAATGAATTGAAAATATGAATTGGTGCTAGGCCCAAATAACCTTAGCTGTTGGAGGTCTTTAAAATACAAGACAATTTCTGGTAATAATTGCTTAAGAATATGTATATGCAATATAAATCCCAATTTCGACGCTTAAGTTTTACGTAAATAAAATAACAATACAATCTAATCGTTGCAATATACAATTTTAATGTAGATACAAGTTTATCGGTATTTACTAGATTTACATTTCAAAGTGGGTAAGTATATTTTATTGAATACTTATTTGACTACATATGCATTGTCCATATTGATAATTGAAATATTTTAATTTTAATTTAAAATGAAACTTATTTACTGATATATCGAAACCTTTGGTGATTGGGGTTGTTTATTTTTGCGTATCATCATTATAGTTTCTTGTATTTTACAGCTCGAAAAAACATGTATTAAATTTAATTTCTCTATTTCTAATTCTTATTGAATACAAACAATGCGGTACAACAATTCGCAACTGTAAAGGCTAGTTCAGACACGGTGGAATCCGCGCGTTTCCGCCGCGCGATTTAAACCGCGGAAAAATAATATACTGTGTCCAAACAGCCGCGGTGAGCGTGCGTATATGCAGGAGAGGGGCGAGGTTACGTACACCCCATTTCAAAGATGAAAGTCAAAGAAGAAATATGTTTGTATTTGTTAAAATGGCTGAAATACGTGGCCTCCGCAAAGCAACTGAACGCCGATACGGCACGTTATAATAATGGACCCGCCGCGCGTTTCTATTTTCCGGCGGTCGAGTGTTGGCAGCCGCGCGGATTGACGATCTGCGCTGCCATGTATGAACGAATATGTTTACGCTAATGTAAATAAGCTCCGCGCGGATCCCGCCGTATCTGAACTGGGCTTTAAACTCTTAAAAGCAGCTGCTTGTCATATTTGTAAAAGTGATCAAATTCAGCGGAAAATTAATATGAAGTGTATGATGTTTAAAATTTAATGTGTTGGTGTTTGGGGCAAAACCGTATTTTTTTATTGTCCACCTCTGGTTTCGCTGTCAAATCTGTAATATTAAAGAGAGCGATAACAAACCTTCAGCACGATTAATACAGCTGTTATATTGGACTATTAGAGCTATGTATCAGTTTGGACAGCGCACGAGCCCAGATCATTTCTTATCCCTCATAATACATAAGTGTATAATATGACTTGTCCCCTTTGCGTCCCAGCATTTCCGTTTGCGTCACGGGAGCGAGAGCCTCGCGCCACATAAGTTAGTTTTGCACATACAACACCGCACACTCGCTATATTAGTGGACATTTTTAATTACGCAGTACAAATAAAGCTCTATTTAGACGTGTAGGGTTTTATTTCAATTAATAATATAAACATAAAATTTGATTTTAGAATATGAATTCCGCTGAATATAATATGACGTTTCCATGAGTTGTTTAATACTCCATAGATGCTAATAACCCCAGTTGTCGAACGTTTACAATCTAAAATCTCAGTTCAATTAGTAAATAATATTGTTATGAAGTTATTTAATAGTTTTGCTCTACTGGTTGGGAAATATAGAACTGGCTCCCCTTCAGACGAATTTTTCATACTTGTAACTATTATTTGATCAGCAAAAAACTTCGATCTAAAGAATGTGAATTGCAGCATAGAGGCCCTCATTTATGGTAAGCGGCATGAAAACAAACGACCGAATTCTGACAATATGTATTAACGCTCGTGTCAGATCGTGAACACCGACGTTCTTTTCTTGGTCGGACAGTAGTTGTATTTATATAATATATTAGCGACAGCGCATACCATTAACTTCGGAAAAAAGATCAACTCTCTACTTGGAAGGATAATTCAAGCTTATTTGCAAATGGTCCCAATTATATTTAGCCTCTTAAACTTTTTACTCATTTACCGGCAAAATATTATATAAAATCAAATAATAGTTTACCTCGTTTTAAACGGACCGTCAAAAGTCTCTTACGTGACCATTCCTTTTACTCCGTTCAGGATTTTTTTCTATAACGCTGAGGCTCTAATATAATTTCAGTTATATTGATTTGATAATTATTAAATCAACAATGATTCCAATCTACAAGCATTCACGTAACCCGTAGGTAATGAATAATATTTTTTCTTAACATTATCAATCGGCAAACTACGCCATCATGATTGTTAAACGTCAAACGATTGTTAGGATATACAAGGAAAAAATCAGAAGCCACTGTCGGAACTTGAACTCGAAATTCCCAGCCTCCGGTTGGTTGAGTTACAAATTACTCACACAGTGCCTGAGAGTGGAATCTATTCTTTCCCTATATACATATAAAGATTTTAAAACCGAATCTCACTTCATGCAAGAGCGGATTTTTAAGTTATAATCTTAACTATATTGATTTGATTTGCAGACCTGTTCTATCCATTTATGTTTGAGGAATAAATAAATAATATAAAAAAATATGTTGTACTTTACTATAGTCTTAATTCCCAAATAAAAAAGTGCAAAAAGATAAATTGCTTACAGAACTGGACAGTAAGTTACTTTATATAGTGTTTATATATTTACAGTTTAAAGCAAGGTTAAATCTCCATTGATACATTAGAAAATGTGACAAGAGCTTAATAGAGCACACAGCAGCTTCCATTCATAATCACCGTTCACTGGATGTTCTGTAGTTGCAATGGCACGACACACACAGAATCTGTTGCCAGGACAAAAAGAACAAAAAATCTCATCTAGATTTATAGCGCTATTTTCGTATTTGTTATATCGGTCAATACGAAAGTTAAAACATTGGCAACTCGGATACATAGTTCATTCATAAACAACTGGATGTGTGTAAAACACACGGAAAATAAACTGAATGAATGGCCAACAACCCAAAATAGTACCTGCTTGTATGACACGCTGGTATGAGGACACGTTAAGAGGACTTATGGATACCGGAAATGACACAAGTCTCAAATGATTGCAAATATTTTTTGCCATACCCACTACAAAATTGTTACTTTCGATGCATGTATACCGCCCTGTATTGGGTCATTTAACATGCAGGCGTGCAAAAATGTTTCCATTACATACAGTGTCGAAGTTCGATAACTCGAACAAAATCGGTTGGCAGTAGCGTGAAGAGTGAAAATTAATATTATTTGACAAGTCCAAGTTTTGATAACTCAATTTGTGGCAAGTCAGGGTTCGAGTTATCGAAATTCGATTGTATAGCAAACGCGGTTTCCATATAGCAATTTATGTTTATTCGCTCCATTCGCCTGCGATTACATACTCACGACTTTTACGGCATATACTGTAAAAGCAAAGATGGCGACGCAAATGAACTGTCAAAATTTTTAGAAAATGAAATGAAAAATAGGTATTTTGAAGTGGGTATGGCAAAAAATACCATAATATATTTCTTGTGCGTCATGATATTACGACTCGTGTGACTGTACATAGTCATACTGTCATCACTCGTCGTAATATAGTTCATTACACATCTAGATATACAATCTACTAATAATTGACTGGTTTGAAACGTCTAATGTGAAGAGTTGTCATCAAAGTTTTTCATAATTCACTAATCACTAGAATTAAACTGCATGCAAATCGAATCGATTAAAATTGAGAAATAGATTGATAAAGAAAACCTGCTTTGTTATTCAAAATATCTTATAATGAATTTTAAAATAACCATCTATCAATAGCAAAATTGACAATTATAATAACTGTCTTGATTTGAAAATGATTACGTTATTTTATAAATACATACGTAAACAGTAAATTAAAATTTTAATCGTAATATATGTAAATATAAAATCATTAGACAGTTATTCCAATTTGTTATCCATTTTTTCTCAACTGCGAAATAGGGAGGGTTATGAGTTTATTAAATATTATTGCTCTGTTAACTTTGTCTTCGTGAAGTACACAAGCTCTATTGTGATTTGCCCCTAATTAAAAGTTAAATTAAAGCATTAAATCAATCAGAAAATAAAATATAGAAGTAAATAAAATTGGTAAAAGATATATGTTATAGGCTTAGTTAAATGCTCAATACCTAACATCCGGATATTTAAATAATAATAAGATGCATAGTTACCTACTTTGTACAATTTTACAGCGGTTATAATACATAGTTTATAATTAAATATTGTATTCACTTCATGTAAAGTGTACTCATATACACAACTGCCATAAAAATTAACAAATCTTGTCAAAAAAGATTTATGTCTAATTTTACGGTATTTACATAAAACAGTTTTACACTGTTTGACCTGTAATTGGACTCCCTACTGATTCACTTTTAAAGTGTTTTTATTTATGTTTTTATTTTAAAAAATCTTTCGAGAAATAATAATTAAACTCAACATGGAATGGGTGAACCAAAGTTACGAATATTTCATCGTACAAAATTTAATTTACATTCACCTGTACAGACCACTTTTTGTTCCAAAGTGAATATCTACTTATCAAAAAGTAGAAAACTGAATTTAGTTATATTAAATAGATTTGCATACATGGAGACTGTTAGATTGGTAATCATGTCACGGTTGAGTAATTATAAGCTCATTCCGGCGCGATAGTGGAAAGGTTCAGATTAGAGTCCTGACTGTGATTATGGTTATCAAAATGATTTTTTCCGATATTTGTAGGAATCAATTATGTAATTGGTTGCTCTTCCAATAAAAATTTTCATCTGTATTTAGTTATTTTTCTAGAATGAATTGATTTAAAAAAATTGATAGAGTAGGTAACTTTTACAAAAAAATAATTTAGATCGATTAGAAAAAAATACGGATGATTTTCAAATATGCTAGATACGTACTAAAATCATTAATTGTCATTAGAGTTATTAGCTATTGTCGGTGTTCACCTGATTTTTTTTTTAGTTTCACTCATATATTTTAGAATTATTATTTTTTTCTAATCTCGTAATTATCAACAATCATTTTGATAAACGTATTTTTAAATAAAATGCAAACTAACAATAATAATTATATAGTATTATAACAAAATGTGACCTAAAAATCAACAAATACTATGTATGTATAGAGTATACTTGCCGCGTATTCTTATAAATATTATTACTTAGGTATACAATGGCGTGCGATTCTTTAAAAAATATTTTAAATATAGTGCATTAAAAATGTACTTCATATATTCAAAAATGTTATAAATATACTCTTTTTACATACACGATTGTGGGCTTCTGGCCTTAATGGCGTAATTATCCAATCTTCTATAATTTATTTATCATTAATGAGATATTAAACGTTTTTTTAAATTAGCAAAAATTAAAAAAATAATCGATACGTAATATTCTTTAATAGACGTCGCACATGTTTAATAGTGAACATATTTCGTAGCGCATGCCTTAATAAAAGAAAATAAACTGTGATTTTTTTGGTAAGTCTTATAAATTGCTAAATTAAAAAATAAGAAATTAAGAAACTTACTAAAAAAATCACAGTTTATTTTCTTTTATTGAGGCATGTGCTACGAAATATGTTGACTATTAAACATGTGCTAATATAAGTTAGTATAGGTAGGTAAGTTATCCGATAATATTATTATAAAAATAATTACATTCATAACTATCAGATATAGACATTAAAGAAGCATAATATTGAACTCTTAAGTATTTTATTAAATTTGGCTATATTTGCAGTCGCGTTATTTGTGAATAGAATATTATAAATATATATTCTACAACAAAAATAATTTGACCTAATTTCATGCAATCGACCAGTGGTTCATCAGACCGCCCGCCACTGGTAACATGTATATTATGTTCGTTAAACTTCCTTCTTTTTCATTATATCTAAACTTGATTTCTACAAAATTAATCGAGTACATGGAATATGTGATGAGACTAATTTTTGTATGCATTATATTGCTATTAAAAGTATTAAAACATTCTATAAAATAAGGATGAGAAGAATTTAAGTTTTCAAAAACACTTGTTATGATTATTTGCATTTGAAATGATAAACAGTTATTACTTTCTTAAAAACAGTATGAAAATTATGTAAACTGATTAATTAAGTCAAAATTTACAATACAAATTGTAACAGTCGTAAGACGAGTTTTAGAAAATTTACAATTTTTTAAGTCGTCATGGCCCCCATATCCTGAAGCGGTCCCTCAGGCCACGATCTTTGGTGGGCCCCTCTACCTATCACTAAGGCCTAAGGCTAAAGAGAGTGTGATGCTCTACAGCAGGGGTTCTCAAAGTCGGGGTCGCGACCCCAAGTGGGGTCGCGGGCTGATTTTTTTGGGTCACCGCCTGTTTTCGTGATTATTATAGAATTTATAACTCTCGTGATTAATACCATTAAATTCGATTAATAGAAATAAAAAATTCTAAATAAGGAGACGAAATCAGATAAAAACGGAGAGGCCTCTTCTCTCCGTTTTTATTTGATTTCGTGTCTAACGACTTAAATTTGAAGTGCTGCATTTTTTTACTGAAAAATCTTTTTTATAGACTATTTTGTACATTGAGGGGAATAAATTTGTAAGGGTCGCGAAGGCTTTTGCAATTTTAAATTATGGTCATGATCAAAAAAGTTTGGGAACCCCTGCTCTACAGTCTACAGGATTTAGGATAAAATAAATCAGTTAAAATGAAGACACAAAAGTAATATGTAGCTCGTAGTAGCCGCTTTAGTAGGTATAATTGCTTGAGATTTATGACATGTGATAAGAACGCCATTCGTTTTTATCAATGAGCCTACAAACAACTTTTTAACTTCCCACTGGAAGTTATTGTAATGGGTCCGAAAATCGAAATCAAAAAGGAAAAAAAATTTTTATGTTTCAAGGTCACTACACTATTTTTACACTACTTTTAGAAAGATGTCTGTGTGTGTGTGTGTGTGTGTGTGTACGTACGTACGTATGTACGTATGTGTACATTTCTTTCAAAGACGAAATCTCGAGAACGAAAAATGATATCGACTATGTTAGGGTGCCAATCGACGCGTATTAACGTAAATATGATCTGAAAGAAATTTTTTCAAAATCGGTTCAGCCGTTCTTTTTTCTTAACCAAATAACCTCCAAAAAAGTAGATTTTACACAATATCTCGCGAATAAAAAATTATATCGACTTCGTAAGGGTGTCAATCGAGGCGTGTTAACGTCATTTTGATCCGACATAAATTTTATAAAAATCGGTTCAGCCGTTTTTTTTTTTTTTTTTTTTTTTTTTTAATTATTGATGTTTTAATGATTGAAATGATTACTTTTCTGTGTAATATCTAATTTAATTATTATTATTAAATATTTATCAAACTGGGAAGTTCGTCGTGTGGACCTCAAGGGTCGCACTTTAGTCCTAATAAACGACCCACCTCACGGCTTGTTTTATTAAATCATTGGAATGAGCTCCGTCTAATTTAAATAATGCCGTTGGATTTTTTTGTCGCTTCACGGTAAATTTTTGAAGTTGGTTAAAATAAACCATATTTTTCTTTTCGAGCAGCTGTCGTCACATGGCTCGAATATCACGGCCTATACTTCTACAATGTTTTAGCAACGGTGCAATTATTAGTGTTAGGCGGCCTTGTTAGAAAGATTCTAAAGTCCGCCTCGTAGGTTTTGCGACGTAAGCGGCTACCAAAAAAAAGGGTGTGGGTCTCGGGACCCCCGACAAATGTGAAACATCAAAGAAAACGTTATTGAACTCGGTGGTATTCTCTATGTAGTAGTATATATTTTTTCAAAAGCAGCAACTAACTGTTATGCTGACGTAATCCTATATACTGCACTGTAACACACGCGGTTGCCCAAGCGCGCGGAAGACGAGAGAGAGAGTGCCGCAGTGGTGGGGAGAACAGCAGCGAAGGAGCGGACCAAACATTTCGTTGCATATTTCCCCTCACGCGGCTGTTCACTGCCCGACATAAGATGTTTCACATCAAAAATAAAAATTTGTATCTCCGTAAATACTTGACGTACTGAAATGAAATAAACGCCATTTTGTTTGTGGCAATGATTTCTAATTTTTTTTTCAGCCTCATTGTTAGAAATGTGAAATTTTATCCATCCCTATGTAAGATAATAACAACTAGTGATCGGGGCAACGTATGACCTCCAGTGACCACGGCAAGCAGACTTAGTACAACAGGTGAAACCGCAGCAGCCCTCAGGCTCTATGCGGCTCGGCCAGCCGGTTCTAGGACGTAGATATATTATACACCGTGCTCAAGAATTGTTGATATTTCAGTCAATATTGTTGTGAAATGTTAATCGGTTTAGAAGTTAATGTACTTTAGGTTAAGTAAATTTTATATCACAACAGTTGCATAACATGTAGATACAATTAAAAAAAATCGACTGATGACCAGTCCTATACTTCCCACCTATAGTAAATATTTGCAAAAAATAAACACTGTTTTTTTATTCTTTGAAAAAAAACATGGCCATCTTTTTTGTGTGGTGATGCTAGTAATATAGCAAAAATCACGGTTACCTTGATTTACGTACAATTTTCTTTTTTTAGTAAAATACTTTTTTTCTCGAAAACTGTACATTTTAGAGAAAAAAAATATTTACATTTTTTTCATATTACCTATAACATCTAGAATTCATTTATATTTTATTTTACCTATGTTAATACGTGACATTGAGAACGTTTTTTTTAATATCTCAGGATCCACTGAACCGATTTGACTCAAAATCTAATCAGATCTAAGCTAAAGGCTGATAAACACGATAGAACAATCGGCATGACCGTATGTTGTTCCGTTTTTACGATATCGAAGGCGAAAAATTGACCACACACACACACATACAGACAGACATCAGTCAGAAAATGATCTTAAACGATTGCTAGGGTCTCAAAACGTGAAGATCTGTTAAAATCTCGAAATATTTTTTTCGGACTAAATCCATTACTTCCCTACCATAGTAGAGGTGGGAAGTAATAATATACTTAAATAAATTGCTAATTTTATTACACGTTTCCGATTGTATTTTTGATCCAAGAATAGATTTTTTGGCGTCAAACTGAAGGTAACTTATAATAATATAATAATAATATTTTTATTGGTTAACACCAAAAGGCAAAGTTCAGCTATATAAGTTGTTTTACAACTTAACCTAACAAAACTGTTCCTTCTTGGGCCACTACAGGCCACATAAAACCCTTCTGAATATTAGATGGTTTTATGTCAGCTCTACTGAGAAAGCTTTTCAATATTTTTAAAAAGTGCTCGATAGCGTACCAAGATTATTAGGTATTATAGTACGGTAGTTTCTTGTTAAATTGTTGTTGAATAAGTCACAGCTTCTAGCCGTTTCCTTCCTACACCTTACTGTTTTTAACCGTTACGAATCCCTCTCGCAAGCTGCGATAAAATTACGATAAGTTAAATCTAACAGTATATTTGATTAGGCTTAAAAAGAAATAAGTAGAAGGGGGTTCCGTTAAGTCAGCCTTTTCTTATCCAATAACCCAGTAGGTTCTGACTTATTGAAGGTCTACTCACTACTGTGGATATAAGTTTTGATAACAGTAGTTTATACATCTAGTACAATTAAGTATAAGACGCGAGATGTGAAGCTTGGCACTCGAGCCACAGGCGAGAGTGCCAACACACCGAGCGCCTTATGCTTAATTTTACGAGATGCATAGGTACATTATTTTTGTAACACATATATTTGAAACTCAACTTTAGAGCTGTATTTAATTAATTAATTAATGATATATATTATTTTAGGCGGCCAACTAGAGGCACGAAATTTTGTACATTTCAAATATGTGTTACAAAAATATCTTTGTTGAATAACGTCCCCATTCTTGAACACGGTGTACATATATTATACATTGCACATACGGACATATTATATTAGTGGATTTCGTTTACCGACAACCCATTAGCGCCCAGAAACGGGCCTACCGGCCTATGCAATTATTATTATTATAAACACAGGCGATTTAAATCGTAGAAACTACATTGTGCGCAGAAGATTAAAATACAAAATATGGATTCAAAACTTTTAAACTAGTTAGTTCTGTCAACAAGAATAATAAAATAATAATTGCAATTAATGAAACATATTTATTATTAATTACTGACAATTAATGTAAACCATTGCATTCATTGTTATAAATGAACAATTAAATAATAACTTGATATCCGGTTTGAAATTTCTGGTTTAGCAAGTTGAATATAATAGTTAATGTATAGTAATAATATAATAACCATTTATTAATTAAAACTATACATTTTTTTCATATTTTATATAGTTAATGTTAATTTTGAGTCAAATATCACATACCTTATTCAAGAGTAATTAATAGAAAATATTGATGATGATTGTTTAGATCCTTACCTGAAACAAAAAATGTATTAAATAGATAAAATAAAATTATGAAATTGAAACAAAATAATTATTGTTCGCCAAATCAACATATAATAAAAGTAAAATATATACAGGTGAATAAAAAATGTATAAAAATATATAAAACTTTCTGGGGTTATCAAATCAAGAAAATGTAAAATATATATTATAATCCCAGCATTTTGATACGCGGTTTAGGAAGTGTCCTGTTCTGATCCCCACACTTAAGCTTATCTCTATGTGAGCATCTACACCAGTTCTTACAGTTCTTAAAGTTTTATTGGTGATAGTACAAAAAAATAAAATATGAAATTTTCCTCGTATTCGTGAAAACTTAAAACTTCAGAGAAATCAGAGGCGCATACTAGTGTACCGTACCACCATCTTGAAAACCCATTTCTTTACGCTCTAAGTGAAACGATTTTCGTCTAAAACTCGCTGCATCGACACTTTCGGTCTGAGACACGCTGCATCAATTCAGTTATATTTTTTGAGTTTGCAGTAGAACGCGTCCTCTTGACTCTTGTCCAGTGACATAGTATGTGTAGGTGGACACACATCTGAATTTATTTATAAACCAAGCTTTACTATATTTCTATGTGTAGGTATGCATACACGTGTATCATAATGAGGATATATTGTAGTACTGTGCAAAGTAAAGTTGCTGAGTAAATATTTACTCACAATTACTACCAAGAACTTCAGTAAATGGTATACCAGGGTATGGACACTTAATACTACTCCCCACCACACGTTATTCGTATAAGGAGGTTTGGATCAGAGTATTACTACAACAATAATTTTAGATAGTTCAAATTTAAGCATAAAAAATAAAAAATGTCAGTATATTTGTTAAGAATTCCTTACATTTTATTATATTATAATAAATGAAAAATATTAATTATTATTTCCAAAGTATTTTGGTCATTGGAAACATAAAATGAAAAATGTATTTATTTAATTATTTAGTAGTGGTACCGCTCTGGTTCAAACTTTACGAAGTGTCGAGTTGAGTAGTAAGGGCCCACCCCCTGTGTATTAAAGTCTCTAGCGGAAATTAGCCTCTTCATTTCAAATCCTCTCGCCTTCTATATCCTAAATCGCAATGTATGAATATAAGAGAATTATAACCTATATATAATATTAATTTTTTCAAGGTTACTGCTATTTTTTACGTAAAAATTAAAATATATAATACGCAATAAAATGCAGGTTACAATTTTACAGACTAATTAGTTATAAATTCCTTTAAAAACTTGTTTTTAAGAACAAACCTTTTTATATTGCTGTTTACTATTTCATATTAAATGATAAAATTTAATGTATTTTATAACAAAACATTTTTGCTGCAAAAACAATACACGTAATTTTGATACTTTTAAATCTTTGCCTAGATATCAAAAGAACCGGTTTGCAATTTATAACAAAAATATTTTCAATTACAAAAATAACTTTAGGAAATACCTTATTAATATTATAATCTGGTGTCAAAGTATACTTTAGTGTTAAATACAAAAATAAATATTTGCTATAATATATATCCGCAGTTTTATATAGTGAGCTGTGTATATTTTGCAAAATCAATACAACCAACCGTTTTTCTTCCGAATAGTTTAAACAATGATTTCTTTACAATTTACATACGGTTTCTATTGTATTTCAAATATTTATACAATGACATTTTCAAATATTGTTTCCCTGATATCAGATTTGCTACAATTTAATGAAAACAAACAGCGCTCCTGGACACAATTCAATGTGATATTTCAAAGAGAAAATATTCCTGACTTAAGGATAAAGAAAATACATGGCGATACTGATGTTTCAAATTTGCGTTTATTGCATACGTTTCGGGAGATTTTATCCCATCTCCCGAAATATCCCGAAACGTAAGCAATAAACGCAAATTTGAAATATCAGTAATGCCGTATTTTCTTGCAGATCCTCAAGCCAAGAAGTTCTCTTCGAAATTTCACATTTGTTTTCCTCCGTTCCTATAATAGTTCTCAAAATTAGTAATAGTATAATGTCGATTTCCAATTTATTATGAGAAATAAAAACAAATTAAAATTATCAATTTGGTATTAGAACAAATACCTAATTAGTCTGCCAGTTGGTGACCTTAGAAAAAAGTGTTTTGCTCTGATTAAATTAATATGAATTAATGTTTTCGTTGGTCATTTATTTGTTAAAAGAATTCTCAAAGTATAAGAATAAGAATTATTTATTGCGGAGATAACTGGATCAGGATTCAATTCTATAAAGGATCCGTTCTCCAGCGGTCCTTAATACTTACATATATTTTTTTAGCCAGGGAATACTGTTTTACTTACACCAAAGTATGGAATAGATAATATTATATTGCTGCAAATTATTTTAAAATTTTTAAGACAAAGGCAAAGAGAACATTTTGTTGACAAAATTAAATATTTTTCATATGAAAACACTTGAAAATCATTCTTAATCAAACTTGTACATAAAACAAGCAATAAATATTTGCTTCTCTACACGTAATGGGCACTCAGAAAATATAAATTTTCCATCGACATAATTGAAAATTATTGTTGAATGAAATAATATTTCTTGTTGTAAAGTAAAAAAAGTCACGTGGATCACGTGTGAGTGTCGTTTTATCTGTCCGAAGGGTTTTGAATAGTGAAACAGCAATAGAGCAATGCCTCGAATGCGAGACTGCGGGAGCCGAGCTGCCACGCCGTCCGTCGGCAGGGTAGGATAGGACGAGGGTGACCGAGACGACGGAAGGGGTTGTTAACTTTTTGCTACTTTACAGGATACAGGACACATAATTCTTTGACCATGTTGTGTGCTTCATTCTCTTGGGGTTGGTGCAGAAATGCGGCTGGACACAGCTTATATTGATATACAACATATGAGAATAAGAGGGTGGGTTTTTACTGGTTTCGCCATGTAATATACTTTAGGTTTATGTGTTAAGGATGAGTAAACTGCATATGTGAATTTCAAAGTAAATATTTTTGTCATTACTCGAATATTTATATCCATCGACTTACACCAGTGCCGGACGTGTCCTAGCGGTTAAAAAGTGTCCCTCCGAAAGAAAAAGATGAACGTTTAGCCAATCTCTATCTCTCTCAATGGACTGTATAGAAAAGGATAGAGGTAGGCCAAAAGGCCAAAACCATACTCTATCCTCCTCACTCATGTTAATTCGAAAAATAACTATAATGATCGCGATAAGGCTAGGGAACGTCCAGTAGTATACAGGGTGGCACATCTTAAACAATGCAGTGAAATATTAAGGTACATATCAGCTAAAGTTAATAACTATTGAGTTATGCCAAAATGAAGGACAATTAGATAAATTATGGCATAGCAGATAGCCATGATATTACGCACCGGCCTTCTTGGCTTGAATTCAATTCATAAAAGAACCGAATTGACAAATTAAATTTGCTATTTAATTTGTAAATATCTCAATATTTATTAACTTTAGCTCATATGTACCTTAATAATTTACTGTTCACTATTAAATACTGTATCGTATTCTGGAATAAAAATGCATTGTTGCAATTAAAAAATCGAAGCTGACCTTCGCCTGACCTTCACAGCACCACCTATGTTAAATCTGATATCACAGTCTTCTGTCCCCCTTGACACTCTATAACTTTTGTATAAAACATTTTTTTATAGTTTGTACCGTTTACGAGATATTTCAATTGTTTAAGATGTGCCACCCTGTATAAGTCGATGTTTATATCTATAGCTAAGTACTTTAGTCTTTTTTCGCCATATTTAGAGACTTAAAAATGTTATGATGAATCGGGAAATGATTTTGAATGATTGAATTAAAAAAGATACCAAGACAATTTAAACAACAATTTAGTCACTTCTTTACCGCAACAAAAGATTGCAGATATCCATAATAAAACTTTTGCGATTAAGAAGTAACTAAATTGTTGTCTTTTTCTAGTTTCCAGCCACGGTGCTCTTATGCTGGGTTTTTGCTACGCTCTCAGTCTTAAATCTAGATTTATGTAATTTGTTTTCAACTAAACAGAGATCTCTATGGTTGAAAACAAATGACATTTTTAAATCTAGATTTAAGGCTTAAAGTCGTACCAGAAACCAAGAAATAGTATTCTTTTAAAATATTGAAAGTTTAAGCGCATTAAGATGGTGCACTTCCTGGATACGTTAATGTCTGTAACACGGTTCATTCAATGTTACATTCGAACATGTAGGATGTTTCTCGGTTCTCCCATCCTTGTTGTAGAAACACACAACATACCCAAACATCATTTTAGAAAAGTGCCTTTATCCGAACACATGGTGCTCATAAATGTGAAATTTAATATTTATTTCAAGACAATCACTCCAGTTCTGTTAAAAAGATTAGTTCCAAGAATAATATAAAACAAAATGATATGAACAATACGCATTGCATAATAAGAATATTGTCTGTTTATAATATCGAATAACATTTTATTGAAAACATTTTTCAATGCAAAATATTTGTTATCACGACATTTGCAATAGCTTTGTAAAAAATGACTAATCAAATTTTTGGGACTAAATAACTTAAAGAATATAACTTAGGCGATAAATACTTTAAAAGACGCAACAGCAATTTGAAAAAATCCATTTTTAATAATTAAACAAAAGAAAATTTAAAAAAATATGGACTTTAAGTTTACAAAGATGTACCTACCTAACAGCCAACAAAAAAAACAATAATAATTAAGGTAATTGAAATATGTATAATGTATATAGGTATGTAAAATTGAAAATAATTTAAGTAGTCACGCAAACATGTTTTTTGATCTAATTATGTTAGAAAAATCTACTCACAATAATAGTTGCTTATTAGACATAAAAACAACATAACAATAAATTTTCCTTCAAAAATAAATGGACCGTTTTATAATTTTTTTTCCGTAAATTACTGCCAACTTTATAATAGACAATAAGAAATTTAAAAAATAAATTGAGTACACTATCGTTCAAAATAGTTAAAAATGAAGATAAAATATTGATGTAAATCAATAAGTTTCGGTGTAGCTTATTGTTTCTTTTTGGAGGCTACCGAACATACGTTTAATTTGACATTTTTTAATAATGTTAAGAGATCAAAAAAATCTCCTATTGGAGGCCAGGGACGGGCTATATTTAAAAATTTACTATTTAATTTCAGTATTTAGAAGGAATCATCAATCAATCAATTCATAGTGCTCATGAAGGTCCTTTGTATTTTTTTTAATTTTTTTTATTTATCTATAAAACTACACATTTCTAAAAAACGGTCCAGTTAATTTTGAAAATATATTATTAGATATATCATTCAATAACTTACTCTAAAATTAGATTTCAATTTTATAAATAGCTGCAATAAAGCTCGTAAAAATACTTTTTTGTTAAAATTATTTCTTTCAAGAGCTTTAATCTAATAATATTCATAAAATGTTTTAAAAATTGTAATTTTTTGAACCGCCCTATCAGACAAAATAAAATAAATTAGTAGAGAGAACAAAAGAACAAGCAATTCTATATTTGTAAGTTATAACAAATGTATGTAGCGTGCGACTTTTTGTAAATTTGTAGACGAAATCGTGCTATTTTTTGCGCGGATCATGTCGCGGGATACACTCATGTAAGGCGTATCTTAAAGATCTGTAAGTTTATACAGTTGAGTAAAAAACACATACACTTTTAATTCACCGCCCTTTAAATTATAGTGTGCTTGTGTAATAAAACACATACATATGTGTATATACCGCCTGTTTAGAAAAAGATGCACGTAACGCATAAAAAATTATTTCTTTCTAAATTCAGATTGTTGAAATTACATTTTACGAATCAAGTATCGACAGCTCTATAATATTGTTACACGCATCAAGAGCAGTGGTACTTCAGTTCGGCTGATGACTACTGTACTACCGATTTAGGTTCACTGGAGTATAACCATAAACAATTACCATAACCATAGACATTAAACAACAAGGCGTATGTATTAGCCTAGCGGCACTGGCGAGAACTAATTGTGCCAACACGGCACACGGTGAATGATCTCCAGACGGAAATGAAGGGGATTGGATTGGGGCATCCCGGCGAACGGCGACGCGCGTTCCACACGTGTATAACTACGTAGCTAATAAAAGTGTTTATTACGGCCATAATAAAACGGTATAAACAATTTCCGTAACAATATGATACAGATAATACTGACGTTAGTCATCATTATTTGCCAATAAGTATACATAGTATAAAGTACCAAAGTCTGCTTAAACCGCGAAAAAAGCTATTACTCGATTTCTGGTACGACTTTCAAGGTTAAATCAACTTTCAATGTACTTTTAGCACTGAATTTTTATAGTTTCTGTTGTAATTTAGTGATAAATGTACTTTTACAAAAATGTGATTTTATCGAAGTACTTTTAACGTAGAATAGTCGATGAGGCAGCGACGGATTTTTTAAGTGTACGTAAAGCAAAATAATATTAACAATCCCTGTGTAAGTGTTCCCCATTTGAGAATCTGTAAGTCTGACAGCCTTTCTCCATTGCATTTTAGGTGGAAGGTAGAAATTACACAAATTTTTCATGTAATAATGTAACATTAATTTTTAATTATTAAATTCTACTTTCCACCTAACACGCAAGGGAGAAAGGCTGCCAGACTTACAGATTCTCAAATAAGGAACACGTACACAGATATATTCAATATTATTTTGCCTTACGTAGATACTTGAGGAAAACCGTTGCCAGCTCTCCGTCTAGAAATAGGGGCATGACAGATTATTGTCCATAATGGTTAATTGCTCATACTAGTCAGTAGTCATATTTCCATAAGCAAAAATTTAATAACTGACCTGAATTCAAAAACTGAACCGGCTCACAATCTTTAAAAGTGTCACGAATTTTTTTTTGTCCCTGAACAGAGTTTAAACTGAATTTCTTTCATCTTTTTATTAAAATCCCTTACCATTTTGTAACCCGAACATAGCTAGATACAGGAGCTAATCTGGTTAGAAAATAAATGGCCCGTACAATTTGTTTACAGAATAAAACGTTTTTCTGTCGTCAAATGAAAAAAATGAACAAATTTTCTTTGATAAACATCTGGACATCCGCTATATTCGAGAATATTCAAATTCCAATTGCTAGGCCACTGAAGCGTGTGAGAGAATTGTTTACTGGATAGCTAGTGATGGGCTCTTTAAGAAACAATGGCTCACATTTGACCTCTCTAAATAGCACTTTTGTTCCATCTTATAACTCCTGACATCAAATACATGATGTTTACCGTTCATTTATGAACATATAAATACACATACAAACAATTCCATGATCCATTCGTTCGAATAATGTAAACGAAATAAATTAGTCCTTAATAAAAATTATTCTGATACTGGTATTTATTGGCTTCATATAGATTTATTTCCATAATTACTTTCATACTGTAATTGTCTAAATATTAAATTGGATTATTGCCAATAAGAAATGCAACATTGCTTTTCCAAATGAAGATGGCTACTTAGTTTGTGAAGAAGTATAATTAGGATTTCAAAATAATGATCAATCGACGTCAACCATGAAAACCGTAAGATTTATGTTGATTTTGAGTTAGATATTGAATTATATGTATTTCAATAACCTACACAGGATTCAACATATGACGTAGAAGATTTTTTTCTCTTGACGTCGATTATTATATTAAAATTCTAAACAATTTTTTTTTTTTTTTTTTTTTTTTTTTTAATGTGTTGAAAGTTTTTTTTTATTTTATTATACCAAATAAACCTAGCTATTTAAGTTCTGTCATAGTGAAGGTATAAGTATTGAAAAAAAAGTATATTTTTGATGAACAAAATTTCCTTAAAAGCAGAAACATTATTTTTTCTATAAGAGTATTTCTTGTATAAAAAAAGACGGACTAGTGCCAGTAGGACTAGCGTAATAACAATTTGACAATTACTTTATTGAAATTGACAATTTATTGACAAACTTAATTTCACGTAATAATTCAACACAGAATTAGAAATAGTCGACTCTCGCATGTGGTGTGTTTTCATCTTGAAATTGCTATATATAAGAAGAGATCGGTTTTCACTCTCGGGCACTGTGGAGAAATCGGTAACTCACCTAGCCGGAAACTGGGGGTTTCGGGTTCAAGTCCCGACAGTGGTCATTTGATTTTTTCTTAGATATAGCTCAAAAATCATGGCAGCCTGGCTGTCTGAGATATTTATTATTTTCACCTCTAAATTCTAATTGTTATGTGAATAATATGGTGTGGATATAAGGGATTTTAAATCGATTGATTCTATCATATACCACAGAATTAGAAATCAATGATCTTTCTTTACTTGTGCTGAGACCTTCCTTCTTGCCACATTTTAAGACTCTAGATCAACGGGAAGTAGATACCTACTCCAGGTTATCAAAATACGTTATAAAGACCGAATATTTTTATTGCATTGAGTTAGAAGCTTGATTTTTACAGGACTACGGGGTTGTAGACCTTAGTATTTGATATTAATTTTAACTTGATACCCCTAGTTGTTCCTGAGAAAAAGAGTCTTGACGGACAGACAGGCAGAGAGACAGAAAACAAAGTGACCCTATTGGGATCCGTCAAATGGGTGGAGCTTAAAAAACATGGCGCAAAGGGGGGGAAATTTTATATACGGAGTATACTTTTGTGTGTAATTTTGTGATTTTCAAAGTGATAAGAAATAATAAATATAAGTGCAATTTGCAATTGGGCCGGTACGAATCCTAAACAAAGGAATTTCGTTGAAGGAGAACGGATTCTCAAAGCCGGACATATTATCAAATGTGTGAAAAAAACAAGATAACTGAGCTGTCAAAAGTAGTAATCTTTACGGCATATTGCTTAAAAACATCAAAATTAAAAGAAAATCTCCACGAAATTAATCATCCGTTCAATGCTTCTTTAAGGCAGGGTTAGGTGAATAATGTGAACACATAACTGCAACATAATATGTTATATTGTAATAAGTAGGTAAGCTACAACCTCAAAATATTTGTATACAAAGTTAGTCTTAAACATTTGTCAATCATCAAATGATTTTACTATTGTAGTACAGTATGATAATAAGTACATCTTATTATTAATATAAAATATTTTTTTAATTCATAAATACAGTTTTTCCACATTTCATTAGAAAATAATTCGCTGTAAAGTAAGTTTTACAAGGCAATAACTGACAGTGTTTAATACCATGATATTAAAAAACGTCGCGAATTCCATTTTCGATAAACTTGTTGTTTATTTTACTTGTTTTATACTTGTAATAAACAATTTCACGATAAATTTGCACTGTTAGCATGTAAAATTTTCCCTCGTTTTGAGTACAATTTTGTGCCACCAGATGTCATACGCTCATTTGACGGGTCCCAATAAGGGTTTCGTTTTTTCATTGAGGTATGGAACCCTAAAAATGAATATTGTTTAAAACGAATCGTGAGTCAGATTCAAAGATGAAAGAACGAGACAGCCGCGGCTGTATGCTACTCGATTATTAATATACTGTGTAAAACATGTATTATAGTGTACGTCATGCCATTTAATTCAAAAGAATCAATACATTGAATACGTGAGGTGTTTTTATAATGTTAAACATGCTTTTTAGTTATTTTTTATCTACTTATCAATACGTGTATAAAATTGTACGTCCCGCATGATTGACTCATGACTGTCTGACTGACTTACTCATCTATCATAATCTTGGGAAGGCAACCTGCAAAATATATTAAATTTAACATGTGTGTAGCTTTGAGATCATGTGTTATGATGTAAGGTGTCCAAATTCCAAAAGTGCAAACTTTTTTTGCAACCTTACTATAGCACTCATACCGCACTCACTGATTTTATGAACATTTAAAAAAATAATCTTGATGTTACAGGAAATAGTTTGGGTCTTCAATTTATAACGAAAAATTTACATAGACCAGATACCCAAAACAACATTTTGTTTTATTAAAAATTTTTAATGAAACAAAAGGTTTTTTTGGGTATCTGGTCTATGTAAATTTTTCGTTATATATTTTAAAAAAATCATTTGAAATTAATTTTCTTTTTTTAATTCACAAAATATTTTTTATAAATAGGCATTTAATTACTTTTTCCGTTCTAACTAAAATTAGTCGAAAATTTCGTTCTTAAATAAATAGACGATTATCAAAACAGCATAAAAATAGACTGTTCAGCTAACTTTGTAATTACAATATATTCTATTGAGATATTATACCAGTTGGTCTCACAAATGATTAGCTCGTTTGACTGAAATTATTAACTTACTTTTAAAATAATATTGCCTCTATTTAACTGCTTTAGATACTACTTTTTTTATTTTATTATAAATAAATAATTTTCACACCAACCAAAAATATATTTTTTTATGAAAAACATAGATAGATAGATAGATATACATAAGTGTGAACTTTTTTTTTATTTATAATATGTACTAAAAAGATATAACAGAACTTATTTACGTTTAACTTTTGCTCACAAATCGCGCATTTATTTTCTACGCAAATAAAAAAAATAAACTATCAAAATTTTACACTCTTGAAAATGTTTAATGTTCATCTATTATTTAAAAATAACGGCAATAACTGACAATAATATGTCATTGTTAACTTAGCGCCAAGATTTTTTAACATTGCCGAGTTGTTTAACTGCGTTGTTAATGACAATGTTTTCAAGATATTAGCATAATATTATAGTCAAAAGGCTTTAATACATTAACATAGAACACAGTCAGTATTTAATAAATATAGTTGTAATAAACTAAAGTACACACCACGATTTACACCAAACATTTAAAACGTGTATTAAAATGTGCATCTACAATATAACAAGGGAATCGCGAAGACCATTATGCTTTATCTTAAGGATGGATTAAACATTGTAAAGTGAATTTGATTATAAACTTTAACCGAATTTTTAATGTAAATATCTTTACTAGCGTCCCCCTAAAACTTCTGCTATAGCGACTCATGAAAGTGTGACGCGGAAGTGATGCTTGTGGCGCGGCGGGCAATTTTAACAGTTATACAGGCCACCACCCTCTACATTAAAATTGAAATAAAAAAGACGATAATATCAACGCACCAAAAAGTAGAAAATAAATGTCTTTTTCAACGTTCAAAAGCGTGGGGCACTCGATGAATTAAATAAAAAATAGGTAAAGTGAGTGTCCCACGCTTTTAAACGTTAAGAAAGAAATCTATTTTCTACTTTTTGGTGCGTTGATAAAAGCGTTTCTTATTTTTTAAAAAAATATATTTTTAATTTCAAATGTTTAGTCATAATATATTATTATATAAGTAATATTTTTTAGAAAACTCAAGACACGTTTTCCTACCATCAATACCGTTACTTACACCACGTGTTTTTTGTTTCCCATAAACATTATTATAGCCAAAATATCAGAATACTGCATTGTCATCAAAACTACATACGATTGCAAAGCTTCACGCTAATTAAACATTTGGAAGAGGGTGAAAATCGAGTTGCAAGATTTTTATAAACATACATTCAACAAAAGCATTCAAGTAAAGCTAATATAAACATGTTAAAAATATGTCACAATGTCACCAGAATATTTTTCAAAATAGCTATTATAAAATGATAAAAATAAATGAGGTTAACTGTCGTCTGAGAAGGTTGATAAAACTTTTTGTACATCCTTTTGTAATAATATAACAGAAGCTATGAGAAGAACCCAATGTACGTAAGTATATATTATATAAAGCAGAGCAGCAGAACTTCTCAGTAAGTAAGCTAAACATGCACTGATATAGATATTGTTGTACAGCCCATTTAACAACCAAATAAATAGCCAAGATACAATCATCCTCTGAAAGGAACATGCACTCAGATTAAAACTGTAAAATTAATTCAAAGGAACCGCTTACTCTATAACACACATACTTATAATTGTTTGGAAATTTATACGATTTCGTTATGTTAATTAATTTTCAAATCATTTACTAAGGACACAATAAATTAAAATATCCGCCATGCGAAATTACGTCATATCATAAGAATATCAGTAGATCTAGTTAGCCAATTACGGGCTGAATATTACGTACGTCATTTAGGTAGCGGCAGAATTCTATGTTTAAAATTCCATTGAAAAATACATCGTGATTATAATTTTGAAAAAATATTTCATGTACAGATACAGCTCTGTTACAGTTTTATTATATGTATAGATGTTGAGCCCTCTCAAAGATAGTGAAAATGTATTAATAATTCTTTGTTATTTGAAACAAATAATGTATATCAACCGATTTCTTGTACATTGGATAACTTTGATTCCACAAAACTCATTTGAAGTACTGAGATTCTGATCATGCAACTTCATTGCGCTAATGGCTTTTTCTTTTAACGTTCTGTGCTGTCCACTGCGATGGTTTTATCTTAACTATATATACTTTCTCATTACGACAAGGCTTTTGCAGAATTAAGCTCAATGCATACAGATTAATCTCTTAATGCACCGTCACAATACATATATATATATAACATTTGTTATAAGATATTTTAAAGTAATCATGAAAGCTATATAAATATAATAACCTATTTTTATTTTGAAGTCTACTGTTATCGCCATAAGAATTAATTATAAATTAAACATTAGTGTAATAATATTTTTTTTGCCATACCCACTACAAAATAGCTACTTTTGATGTATGTATAGCGGCCTTGAATGAGTCATTTAACAGGCAGGTGTGCGGAAAATGTTTTATTTTCCGAACTTGCGCAGAAAATAACGGTTGCCATAGCAACTTCTGTTTATTCGCTCTATATACCTATGCCTGCTTAAGATTGCGTGCGCCTGTCATTACTTACTTGCACGAACTTCGCGGCACACTGTGGAAGGAAAGATGTCGACGCAAATGAACTGTCAGAATCTTTTGAAAATGACGTATTATGACGTATTTTGTAGTGGGTATGGCAAAAAATACCATATATGTCTCGAACGTAATGCTATTACGGCTCGTGTTACTGTAAAAACTCGTTATCGCTCGTTTTTACATCATCACTCGCCATACTATGCCCTATTACGTATCTAGTCATACAATCTACTAAATTTTAGTAATTCTTCAGTACTGAAACGTCATTTCAGCAAAAGAGTACAGTAAGTCTATATATATAAATAAAAATTAAATGCTTTTCGTTGGTAAGCGCATCACTTGACAACGGCTGAACCGATTTGGCAAATTTTTTTTTAATGTTCGTAATAGTCCGAATAAGGTTTTTAGGGATAGCATAATTGGAAAAGTTGCCCGGAAAATTGGAAAATTCGGGAAAAACTGAAAGTGCTTTTTTCTGTGGGATTTTTGTATGAACTCAAGACCGCATAACTCATACCTTTTTTCGAGGCATAATTCATAACTTTTTTCGAGTGAGTAATGTAATCGATTTCGATTTTTGTATTATTAACTTCCCATTGGAAGTTATTGTAATGGGTCCGAAAATCGAAATCGAAAAGGAAAAAAAATTTTATGTTTCAAGGTCACTACACTATTTTTACACTACTTTTAGAAAGATGTCTGTGTGTGTGTGTATGTGTGTGTGTGTGTGTGTACGTACGTACGTACGTACGTATGTATGTGTCCATTTCTTTCTAAGACGAAATCTCGAGAAAGAAAAATGATATCGACTACGTTAGGGTGCCAATCGACGCGTATTAACGTAAATATGATCTGAAAGAAATTTTTTCAAAATCGGTTCAGCCGTTCTTTTTTCTTAACCAAATAACCTCCAAAAAAGTAGATTTTACACAATATCTCGCGAATAAAAAATTATATCGACTTCGTAAGGGTGTCAATCGAGGCGTGTTAACGTCATTTTGATCCGACATAAATTTTATAAAAATCGGTTCAGCCGTTTTTTTTTTTAATTATTGTGAAAAATAAATAATAATAATATGTTTTAATGATTAAAATGATTACTTTTCTGTGTAATATCTAATTTAATTATTATTATTAAATATTTATCAAACTGGGAAGTTCGTCGTGTGGACCTCAAGGGTCGCACTTTAGTATTAATAAACGACCCACCTCACGGCTTGTTTTGATTGTAGGTATTATGACAAACCATCCTGCCTCTGGTAGGTTACTAATAAATTTATTTATTTATATTTATTTATTTGTAAAAACTGATCATTTGCTATAAATCACTGACAGTGAGAGTTAATTTTTGTCTATAAATTATAATATTATTATTGTATTTTACATTTTAAGTACCTATAACAATAGACGATACTCTTATTTATCTCGTATTTATTGCAGTGAATAATAATAAAAAATGCATAATATTGTTAGCGGTACATTTTCCAATCAGTTAGATGTATTATTGCCCACTGGCTAGAAATTCTTCAACACCTTAGTTAAGCGACGCACCTAGAAACAATTAGATGATGACCGCTATAAGAAAGGCACATCTTTCTTACCTGATCTCGAGAAAGTAGTTCAATGTATCATTGAAATGTATCTTTGTTTGTTACAAAGCGCGTTTCCGTATTTATTTACCTAAACCTAATCATAATACATTATAATTTCCATAAAACGTAATTGCACGTTGATTTTTTTCAGAACAAGTATGGAATTATTATGTATTATTAATATAGCAACTAATTTATCGCACTGTTTTTTTATACGAAAAAGATTATAATATTGCAAACATTTTTATTTAAAAATAGAAAAGAGATTTAGGGGGAAAATACCGTAAGATATATAGATCAAAATGCTCTATAAATATTCTAATGTACCTATTTACATTGTTAAACTTTATATTATCGTGTGAGTATAATTAGAGAAAAAAAAGTAAAATAGTCCTACCTATATTTAGTCATAACTAGCGATCTCGTCCGGCTTCGCCCGGGTGCTAAGAATTTATGATTTATTATCTCCTCCCGCGCGAGAAATTCTCCCTCTGCGAAACGTAGGACGTTGTTAGTCAAAAAATGCTACACTCCCATTTTATCCTCTTTGGGGTTGAATTAAAAAAAAATTAGAATAGCCTATAACCTTGCTCAATAAACGGGCTGTCTAACGGTAAAACAATTTCAAATCGGACTGGTAGTTTCTGAGATTAGGGTATTCAAAAATACATACAAACAAACATACATAAAAACTCTTTAGGTTTATAATATTAGTATAGATTCCGTACCCTGACGGTTAACAGAAACTGATGATAAATCGGGTGACGGATAAGAGAAGTTTTATTGTATACTGTGTTCAAACAAAACATATTGCCAATAATACTACAAAGGTGTACACCCTAATTTTACTAACATTAATTAGATTATACAAATATTTATATTTAGCCTCCGTGCATGAATTTGTGTTTCTGTAAATATATCTACATTTTAAATGTTAGAAAAAAAGAAAAAAAAACAAGCCGTGAGGTGGGTCGTTTATTAGGACTAAAGTGCGACCCTTGAGGTCCACACGACGAACTTCCCAGTTTGATAAATATTTAATAATAATAATTAAATTAGATATTACACAGAAAAGTAATCATTTTAATCATCAAAACATCAATAATTAAAAAAAAAAAAAAAAAAAAAACGGCTGAACCGATTTTTATAAAATTTATGTCGAATCAAAATGACGTTAACACGCCTCGATTGACACCCTTACGAAGTCGATATAATTTTTTATTCGCGAGATATTGTGTAAAATCTACTTTTTTGGAGGTTATTTGGTTAAGAAAAAAGAACGGCTGAACCGATTTTAAAAAAATTCCTTTCAGATCATATATACGTTAATACGCGTCGATTGGCACCCCAACGTAGTCGATATCATTTTTCGTTCTCGAGATTTCGTCTTAGAAAGAAATTGACACATACATACGTACGTACGTACGTACGTACGTACGTACATACGTACACACACACACACACACACATACACACACAGACATCTTTCTAAAAGTAGTGTAAAAATAGTGTAGTGACCTTGAAACATAAAAATTTTTTTTCCTTTTTAATTTCGATTTTCGGACCCATTACAATAACTTCCAATGGGAAGTTAATATTATCATAATATGGACAACGGACAGCTTGTACATTTGTTTCTAATTACATTTCTTAAATAAAAAATCGAAGTCGAGATGCACTTAGATAAAAGAATTTTATCCGGTAGCTAAAATAGCTACAAAATGAATTAAGAGATCTTAGATCGGTGTATAAGAAAGAGAACTTTGTTTGATCGATAAGTTCAATGTTTGGTTGTAAAGTTGCTGCATCATGATGAGCATTCAATATGCATTAACATTTAATACTTATGACGTTTCATATGTTGTATTGTATAATTCACTATAGCATTGTACAACGGCGCCGGTCATTGTAACTAGCTGCTTTATACAATGTTTATTAGTGTGAGGTAATTTGTACATTTTAAACGCGCATAATGAGTCTCTTGTATTGTAATATTATTGTACATATATTATAACATAATATACAATATACATCGGCATATAGTTGGGACTGCTAGTCTGGGCTGCGCGAGCCAAACGGCATAGATCATTTCCAGGAGATGTCAAAAAATCGTCGTTGTAATTCGTGATTTGTGGGAAAAATAAAAATATAGATTATAGAGAAATTGTATTTATTTATTTATTGTAGATTATAGACGCGTCGACATCTCAGGTCATTAGCGTCTTTCAACTACACTAAATAACAATTAACTTAAAACTAAATAACATCACAAAATATCCATGAGCGCAGGTGGGATTCGAACCCACGGCAGTCCAGTCTAGAGGTTGCGGCGCCAAGCACGCTAACCACTAGGCTGTCTGTCCTCTAGAGCAATTGTAATGTAGGTACGCCCGAAATAGACAAGCGTTCAAGTGCGAGTATACTCGCTCAATGAGGATTTTGTACTGTTATAACAATTTAAAAAAAATTAAGTTTGTCATGTAATAATTGTCACATATAGTTTACAACCACCGCGTAGGATGACCCTCGACCGCAAGATTGGTTTACGTCCATAGTTATGTTTTTAACTTTTCATCTAGAATAGATAGGTGGATTAAAGAAGTTATCTACCAATTTTTTTCAGTACAATAATTTATATTAGATATTAAGAGTTATAATAGGGGAAATGTTTTATATTACTTAAGATCTATATATTACAAACTTCAAAAAGAAAATGCTTCTTTCTTTGACACATTATGTAAGTATTATCTTTGATATACTTAGCCATGTGTATACCATGTATGTAGGTACATATCTAATACTTATAGTTGATGAACATAGAACTTTAAAAACCAGATGCCAAGTATCAAATAATCTCTTTTTTATAAAATCGAATATTTGAATGAAAAATTGAAGAATGCATTATTGTTGAAAAATATGAACCGACAATTTTACTGATGCTTACCAACAAATTTTGATGTGTTTACTAGTTTCGCATAGAAAGTGACTGTGGCATTCGAAAGTAAATAAACTCTATTGTAGCAAAAACAAAAATTGCTGAAGAATCATTTGACTTATAGAATTTTGATTTTAGATTTTTAGATTGTTTGTGTAATGTCAAATATAACTTAATTTAATTTTTTTATCAATTTTATTGTTTCTTTTTAAGTTAATTTTAACGTCCAAAAATATTGTTACATGATTAAATGTAGTGACGCTTCAGTCAGGTTGACGCCTATTATAATAATTTGTACTACCGATTTAGGTTCACTGGCGTAGACCTATTAAGTATTGACATTGCAACAAGGGGTATGTACTACTCGAGCGGCGGAAGCTGTGCTCTGGTGGCGATAGCTAGAACCATACAGGGCAGGGCGACTTGGCTATCTGGCAGGTTTCGCTCGGCGTTGCGGGTGGTAAGAGGGAACGGCAGGCGCAATGGCGCGGCGTGTGACGTTTGTTTGGCGTGAATTGAAATGTGGTTAGCATATATTGGTAATTGTGTGAATAGAAATAATATCGATAACAATAATATTATCTACACTATAATCGCCACGTTTTCAAACATTATAATATTTTCTTTTTATGTGAACTTTTCGTCATAAGTACTTATTCAAAAGTTCAAATAATAAATTTTATCAAGTTAATTTTAACTGGGCTAGAAACTCTACTGGAAACTCCACAACAGTATATAAGTTTTCCACGAGTGAAATGCGGTGAGAGCGCCAGTAATCCCTCTTTATAACTTATATTTTCTTAATCCACATTCATCAGCCAGAAGAACATATCTCGTCTTTTAACTTCCACAGTATATTATCTGTACTTCGGGTATAAAACTGGGAGGAAAACTATGGGAGAAACAAAAAGAGAAAGATGCTTTGATAAAGAATGATGCAAAAAGAAAATATCATTATTACATGATACATCAGGTATACTAAGTATATTGCATTTTGAAGATTAAAAGTTGATCAACTGTTTTCGTTCACCTTCGAATAACCAGGGGCAAGTTTGAGCACAATGCATGTTTTTTTTAAATAAATCAGTCAATTTTCCATTATCTTTTTAGTTGACTTCCTAATTTTGTTAATTAATTAATTATCTGGAATAAAATAATGGTCTGGCACTTTAGTTTTTATATACTTTTGGGTACAAATATGGGTCGTACAAAATTTGTAATTGGTCTTCTGAAAGAAAAATGTCGACTATGGTCCGATAAGTGTAGTACATATTTTGTCTGCAAAGAATATTTAATTATAAAAAAGCGTAATTTATAATAATTTGTAGTGACACAGACTAGTTTGTGTAGAGATTTTTGTTACATTATAAACCATCCAAAATTCATTGATTTTATTTATCGTAAATGGCAATCAATTTTGACCTACCATTTGGACATTCATGTACCAAATAATGGTTGGTCATCCAAAGATTATTTTGTTGGAGCCAACTGTAGGATAAACAAGAAACACAGGTTTGTCAGCACATTAATTTTATTTTCTTAAAAAAAAAATGGATGTAAGGAATAATATAATAAAAGCACTTAGACAGAACAGGATAAAAATTTTCTTTTTTGGATCAATTTAACAACGTCTACTAATTTATTTCAATTCGCTAAAAATATAATAGCATCAGATTATCAAAGTCTTATACATTTTTAAATTTAACTAAATTATTCAGTTGAAAATAAATTGATGAAAATAGTTTTTACATACTTTGTATTTTGTTTAAAATACAAAAAACATGCAAAATACTAAAAAAGCATGATGTTTAAACGTTTATTAAAAAGTTAATTGGTCAAGAAATCACTTGTTAATTTAAACGAAGTTAATAAGCGGAAAACGTTAAGTACTTGTCTTTTTGTATGTGTGAGTGTGTGTATATCGGTGTATTTGTGCACATGTGTGTGTGTTGTGTCCTGACGGTCCTCACAGAGGAATACTACTGCCGCACAAGTAGATCTGCATCAATAAAAAGATAAATAAAACGAGTTTTAAGAATTCAAGTACTTTATGATGTCCACATTTAACTATTATTACGTTACGATACTCAAAACCGGCAAGTTTATGTACCGGTATAAACTCACTTTATATTATTTTGTACATAACTCGGGTAATGAGGTTGAGGGATGGCAATTGTTTAAAACCTGTTACCGTGACTACCGTCTGCGAGAGGGTCAAATTTGCTATCTTTCACAGTTGTCGCTTTAGGCCGGGTGCAGAGGGCCGGATTAACCATTAGGCAGAGTAGGCAACTGCCTAGGGGCCCCGCATCGGCTAGAGGCCCCGCGCGCGCACAAAAGAAATTGAAAATGTTTCGTAGAGTGAAAATTTAATTGGAAAATTTGTATCCTCAATGACAATAGGTATTATTGCTTTTTTTCGACGCATGCTGTCAGTTGATGAAATACTTCATACTTACAGAACAGAACCATCTAGTATCGAGTAGTAGAACTAATAATATGGATGCGTTACGTAGCATATTGTATGATTCATACAATACGCTACGTAACGCATCCATATTATTAGAACAGGACAGGATACCAAATTTAGAGTCGATCAGACCTCTGGAAGTTACTCACATCCCTTCATCAACTTGAAAAGAGCTGATCATCTTCTTACGGCTGAAAAGGGACACCGAGAATTTCATTGCCTAGGGGTCCCGACATGGTTAATCCGGCCCTGCGGGCGCATACACATAAATTAGTGTTTCCACGACTACACAGTTTAGTCGAGTTGTGTACGTGTCGCGACTAAACTGTTTAGTTGATAGAGGTGCGCATACAATCAATCAGTTGTGACACAATTTCATTATTAAACTAATGGGCCGCCCAACAACTATTTAGTCGAGCGTAAGTTAGCATAAATACAAAGCTGTAGACATAAGCTGGCGACGATAGTTGTTCAACAAAAATGTCAAAAGACGATCGATGCGGTTTTATGATTTTTTTGTTGTATAACTATAGTGTCGATAGTATACGCAGTCCCATCTGATCTCATAGCCTTTTGACAAACAACTAAACAGTTGTGCGATTAAAAATTTATTGTATGCGCCGACCCTTACGAGGAAGATTTTAAGTTTAGATTATTGGTTTACCTACTTGTGTTTTAATTAAAATATTAATGCAGGGATCTTACATAGCAAATGATTTGGTTCCGAAAGGACAAGCACGTATCTACGCGACAGTTATATTACCATAGTTACCATTCATAAAAATATAGTAACAGCACAGGTACCATCGCGAACTCACGCTTAGAAGTCCTTAGAAGAAACACTAACAAAAAAGATTTTTAAAAAAGACTCGTAGAGTTTTCACTATTATTCTGTTTTTACAATTATTCCTCTTTACGTCCCTGCAAATACGTCACAGCAAACTGAATTTTTGCACCAAATTCATTCCTGTTTCTTTATTTAAATATATTCACAAAAAGTTAAACATATTTTTAAAAATAAGAAAAAAATAAGGTAAAACAGTTTTTGATGGAAAATTGACGCTAATGACCTCAGTTGTCAAGCGTCTATAATTTACCATTCATTCATTCACAGACAGAAAAATGTTTGATTTTTTTTAACATTGTTTTAATAATCGTACTCTCTGATGTCACACTGTATATTGTATACTTACATAATATGTATAAATTCTATTCTATTCTAAGAATCATCTCTTATTTTAAATCATTTTTTGATTCAAATAACAGGACATAAAAACGAGTACAATCGATTCAATTTTATTGAAGGCTAAAATATCAAATTTTAACAATGCCGCTCATAATTTAACGATCGTGCTGTATGTTCAAGTATTGCATATTTATATATATGTAAGAGAACATCAGTGACTTGTGATGACTGCCTAATTAGCCACCCCTTGACCTCCTCCCACGGTGGAGAGCATGTACACAGGCATGCATCGTGGATGTATGTATTTACTGACTGCAGTTAGTCTAGTCTCCAATGACCAGTAGAGGTACACTTGAGTTGCCACACAGTAGCACTGTGCCACCGGCTACATCGCCGAACACACAAAGTTATGTATTTGTGTAACAAACTTATATATATGTATACGTTATACGTACATATTATATGAACGCAGGGTCTTCAATAATATTGTATTATATAAGAGATATTTTACCTTTTTATTAATTGCCAATATATGGAAAACTTGTCTGCAGATCGCACATAATGTTAACTTTCTTCAAATTGCAAGAATTATACACAACACTGTTCCAGTTCGAGTTCCAAATTACCATAAACACCAAATAATATTAACACAACACTGACAAATTTGAAATAAGTAATTATCGGAACACTGAATCACAACTTATCAAGTCAAAAGACTGATAAAATCTGCTGCAGTGCACTGCTATGATATTATTTCTAATGCAATTGACCGACATTACGTAAGTTGCATGAACAGATGTTCTAGAAATTTTTAGTGATTTTTAACAAAATTAAATAATCGGTCAATTTAAAATAAAATTTGAACCTTGAAAATTACGATGCAATGATAAAAAATTACAAACAAAATACTGATAATTTTTCCACAGAGCTGCTGTAATTATAATTAACCTTACACACTGGTAAGTATACCTATATAAGTAGAGACGCCGTGAACTGACCAAAAATACTGTAGGAAATACACTGTCTCCATGTAAATGTTATACAACTGCTTATTACGTGAACTGAGCATATTATGAATGGTACGAAATGTGTATTCTGTGTTGAGACAGGATAAAAGTTCGTATGGATATTATTGATGAATTTAAATAAGTATACTTATTTTCTTTAAAATTAATTAAAGCAAGAAATAATGGGAAGGATCGATAGATAGACTATATATTACAGACGATCGACAGCCTAGGCCATTCGCATTTATATATAAAAAAAAAATAAAACAAAATAAAATAGAAAGGATCAATTTAAGATTTCTGCTTCCGAATAATTTACTTTCACACTTAGAGCGAAATTACACAGGCGGATTTTCCGCGGCGTTTCACTCGTTTACAAGCACGGTTTCGATTTGGACGTGCAATCCGCCACGTTAAAAACGCCGCGAAAATACGCCCGTGTAATTTAGCTCTTAGTGAGCTCGTATCCTAACATTTGAACAATCAATGCATTTTAAACTATTGATTTCATCTATGAATTCATACAAGAAGATAATTAAGTCCAGTGCTAATATTAGTATTTCAATTGCTATTTTTTTAACCCCTTTTTGGCTTCAAGAAATTAATCTCATCTGCCAGACACAAAACGATAAGTAAACAAATAAGGAATAAAGGAACCAACACATTTTCTCGCCACAGGCCGTCGCAGCATTAGGAACCAAAGACAAACACAGGACTCAAACTTTGAAAAAACAAACAAAATGACTACTGTTAGACGTCAATTGTTAATATTAGTATTTAAAGTGAATGCATAATAATAGTGACTCCTGTTTGTAAACCATAATACGGCATACAAACGAAGCCACGGAATGGCCATCATATTATCATCAACAACATCATCATCATCAGTGCATCTACCATTACTTCGGGCGGGTGGCGAAGATGGGCAAAGGCGGGTAGTGAAACGGACTAGCCTTAGATATGATGAGTTTCAAAAAAGGGAGTCGAATTGCTCTGTGTTTGTGTGTATATATGTATGATAGTACATGTCCGAAGGTATAATATGCTGTATGTCCAGACACTATGCAGTGGCTGAAGCTGGCTCGGACGGACGGTGGACCTTTGATCTTTGTATATAAAGAGAAATAACCATTACGTTTTCATCATCTATACTCTTTCATATATATAATATCCACCTACAACATTGGATGAACTTATATTGACTGTCCTTAAAAGAAAGCGGAATTTATCATTAACCTAGACATTCTTGTATAAACTATACGGTAATATCATTATTAAGAGTACTCTCTACCGGAAGTTATCCTTTGCACTGCAATCTTCATCTCAAATCCTTTCCCCTCACCTAAAAATGGTTACCGCTCTCTCGACGCTATTTTTAAAGCTAAAGGGTTTCGGTAAACGCCAAATGAAGGAGCAAGAATGACATTATAGATCCTACGTAATTTTTAAAAAGTTGTAAGTTTTTCCAGGAAATGTTTTTCAATTTTTAGTCTGTAGGATTTGTCTTGTGATTCTCGGTCCTTCATTTGGCGTTTATAAACTCAAACCCCTTAGCTTTAAAAATAGAGTTGGGAGACCGTTTTTAGGGGAGGAGCAAGGATTTGAGATGAAGAGTGCAGGGGATAACTTCCGGTAGAGAATACTCTTACTGACTGTTAAATTACCACATAGAATACAGAGTATTATAGACTATAGAGTATTTTACGCATTATTTATATTATAATGCGATGTTTAAGTTGACTCTAAAGTAGTTTAGAGCAAAATGCAATCCTTAGAATTAATATGAAAATTGAAGGAAAAACCTCCGTGGCACAGGATCCTGTGACTGACTCGTGATGGACCTGATGAATCTCTTGGTACCCAAGACGCTAATGATCTCAGTTGTCGAGCGTCTATAATTTACAATTCATTCTGGGTACCCAAATACTTGGTTCCCAAGAGTTATGAGGCGATTGCGTAGCACCTCGTTGTTCCGTATCTGAGTCCTGGTCTTCATAGAAGGCAATCCATCATTTCAAGGTCACACCCTCAGATCGTTTATTCCCAGAGTATGATAGATAGATTATAGACGCTCGACAGCGGAGGTCATTAGCGTCTATTCCCACATATCAAAGGTGTAGTGTCTGAAACCCCCCAAAGCAGTCTTTATATTTGTATTAAAGTTCAACGGTGACCAAACTGTGGCTCGTGAGTCGCATTCGGTTCTTCAAGAGTTTTATTGTGGCTCAACTAATTTTTTATTTTTTAAAATTTCGGAATCTTGTAATTATCAACCTTATTATCATAAATTAATTTCAACGTTACAAATTAATAAACCTTCAACTAGCAAAGAGTAAATAAAAAAATGGAATAAATGTGTAAAAATGGTCAAAATAAATACATTTTGATTAAGAATTTTTTTTTTGTACCAAGAACTTAAGGTGCGGCTCACAATATTTTTAGGTAGGTAATTAGGGTTCTTGCTGCAAAATGTCTGGCCATCCCTGCTATAGTTGACATCTCGATATAAATTCAGTATCGTATCTGTAATTTAAGCAGATTTAGTATGAAACACCCAGTATGAAGGCAACGTAGCTTGATCTCAACAAATACGAAGTTCTCTTGTAGACCGCTGCTACTGTTTGTTGCATCTATAATAATAAACTTCATGACGGTGGCCCTAATTAACATATTCAAATTTATAGCGAGAATTGTAATTTGCAAATTATTATTGTCGTTTTATATCACATAGATGCGAAAGAATATTCATAGGATTTGTGTTTTTGAAAAATGTCTCTTGTGATCTTGTTACAGCTAAATCTGTATCAAACGGTGCACAGTTTGTTTTTATTTTTATTTAAAAAAAGTCGCAATGATATATTTGTGATGAATTTATTCACAGGAAAGAAAAACATTCAGATCTCTGGCACGAATCTAACTACAAATTATTCCAAGTATTTTGGCTAATTTTGGCATAAGATAACGTCATTCAATTTAGGATATCTGTTTGATTCCTATCTACAATTAATATCTCTCTGTAAATTAAATTGCCCATAAAAAGTAGCAGTTTCTTTAAAAAAAACTAGTAGTTAAGATTTAATTTATTTACATCATGAGCTAAGGGTTAAATTTCATATCCCATAATGACACCAGTGCAGATAATGCAGTCACACATGCAGAGATCTTATGCTTGTGGCAGTCATCTATTCCTAGAATATTTTTTGTAACAATAATGAGCTATCACATTCAACAATTTGCACTTTCGCCATCTGCTATAAATCAATCACTATTATTAATATCGAAATGCTACACCGGTCAATACATTATCATCTAACTAGGTATAATTATACACAGCAAGTTCAGTTTATAAAAAAACGACTTCTGAATTCACAACGCAGAAACGAACTATTCAAATTAAAGCTAATAAAAAAAACGACTACTATAGTCACTTCATTGTCTAACCTAGTTAATTGTAAAAGTGATATTCAAATAGGTCGTGGCCATAGTCAGTCATAACATGGCTATTATAAGTACATTTACATACACAGATCTATACGTACTAAGGTAGAACAGTAGTAATCAATGGAGCATTATTAATAAACGTCTAATTATAACAAGCCTACGGTAATACACTCATTCATCAATCAAAAACTACAATAAAATAACAATGCATACCACTCCGACTCGATTATTTAGGTATCAATAATTATTACTAATTAAACGCTCGACATGCTTCATTTGTTACGATGATTTGAAAATGGAAATTAACCAACGAAAATGATTATTAGGTACCTATTATTGTTTAAGAACAAGAAGTATGAACCGCGTTGAAAGAACTCAAATTGTATTAATGCTAGCTTCATATCAATTAATTACTTACTAAAAACAGAGCTCTGAGGATGTGAATAATTTCACGAAACGTCATCTAATAAAAGCGAAATTTACTACAGCAAGTGCGTTTTTATTCTGGATCCGTCAATCAACGAAAATTTTGTTACATAATAAAACATTTTTTTTAAAAAAACCTTTTACCTACTGTTCTCTATCGAGAAGTTCCAATAGGTATACGCTCTCCTGACTTCATCAGGTTGGACTGTTGGAGACAATAAGTATTATTATAATGTCATTTAAACTCTATCTATATTAGTATAGAGTTCACTGGTTAGTTGTTACGTTCGTAAACGTGTGTGCGTGTGTCAAACGAAAGCAAGCTGGGGTACTCGACCAATCAGAAACGACAATTACGGATATCCCTTCATCTGAACTACACTGTGCAAAGTTTCAAGTCGATAGGATCTGTGACATTGATCACTCTATTCAAAATGTACTGTCATAATATCGGAAGTATTTTTGAAGATTTTCCAAATCATATTTACATTGTTTGGAAAAGTACATATTTAACATTAAAAATTTTGCTAAGGAACAGAAGTCGTTTTCAAATGTTGTTGGTTCAAAAATCCCATTTCTGATTAAGTTAATCACCGAAGCGAATCGTTCATGATTATTGCTCAACGGTTAGATCTAAGTTCTAGCAGAAAAAAGCAAGACCAAACTGTTTAAGTACGGCTATAGAATTGCTTTATAATATAAATAGTAGTGTTAAAACTAATGAGTAGGGATCGGATAATAAAGGTTTCTTCACATTTCTAATAGTAGACTCTCTATAATCTGGCCGTGCGTTAATCAGGATAACCCAATAATCCGAAGTTGCGCGCAGCTTCTTGCGAACGCATTTTCTTACCTGTTGTTTTGTAATAAAAACACAATACAATGCACAAGTTTATGCTGTAATTCGACGATTTGTGTAAGTAATCCGACACACTCTGGTCCGATGTGTGCCGAATTAGTGATTAATTAATTAATTAATTGTAGATTATAGACGCGTCGACAACTCAGGTCATTAGCGTCTTCAACACAAATACAATCCATTTGTGTATTAGGATACGCCAGCCGGCATACACAAACCGGCTGGTACGTGCGCGGGTCCCTGGGAGCGCTAATTCCCAAAGAACATTGGAATGCAATTAGCGATAGCAACCACATTCCAATGTCCCCCCTGGGGGGCCGAATTAGTGATAGTCTACTGTATGTGCATATGCCGTTGGTCATAATAAGGACAATACTATATCTGATCATTATTGATTAACAACGAATGTTTATAAAAGCTGACAATCGTTTCTGGAACTTTGACGTTTGGAAATTATATTACGTTTATTTTAAGTCCGCCGTTCACAATGAGCGAAACTACATGCGATATATTCAATTCGATTTTATTGGTATATTTTCCATATGGCACATACACTATTGGCGTCGGATTTGTATTAATTAAGAATTTAGTGACATTTTGGATTTTCGTAATTTTTTCAATTTAAAAAAGCATCGTTGCCGAAATAGACATTCTTTATTTTAAAGACTGCCAAGTAAACTGATTCCTAAATAGTCCTATAGTTCCTAAATTATTTGAATCCAGAATATCCCGTGGACAGGCTGCATAATAAATACTGAAGCTGCAAATTTGCAAAAAAATATTAATCTGAATTGATAATAATCATAAAATATTATATTCACAGATTCCTGTTAAAATTAAAACAAAATTAAAGTAACTTTTTTTTGAGAAAGCTACATCAAAGATATACATTTAAATAAAGTTTAACAGGATTTGGTGGATAGAAACTTAGTTAAAAGTTAATCAAACATTGTTTGTTCTTGCCAAATTAGTTGAACAGAATAAATCGTAGCTATACCTATATATTGTTAATTTGGGTTTATCAGATCTATGTAATCTGTACAAAAACTAAACCAAGACAAGGCGTAGACCGAAAACAACACACAATATTGTAAAGCCGAATATATATTATATATCGTTCATTTATACTGCATGCGTAATATAAAAACTTCTGCCAGTGGTGTACACAAAATCTTTGTTATTTTGTTGACTATAGTCTACGAGCAGAATGACAATAGGCGTCAGCGTGGCAGATTTCGGAACTTCTCTGTAAGTACTTCGTATTGTTTATACGCGTCATTATTAGTTATTTCCAGTTTAAACAATTTTTCAAATTATATTATTGAAATTGCTATTGTCCGTGAGTATTCACAATTTTTTAAGCCACAAGTACAAATTTTTTTCGCGTTCATTGTTAAATTCGTAGTTCTTGACAAAATTACATTATGTGTTGGTTATATTTTGACAGATGAGGATGCGTCAACTTTAATTTTAATTTCAGTTTAAAGTAAAGAATAAATTAATCCATAGCAACGTAACCTAGATTGTTGACTCATCTTACACACATTAGTAATACTGGATTGCCACTGCGATCGCTGGCAGTCCAATTCCAGTAAGCTCCGCCTTTCTGCTCCTAGTCTATAACAGGGGTGTTACGAATATTCACATCCGCATCCGTAAATGCCGAATATTCGCATTAATTCAGACATCTGCATTCGCATTCACATCCGCATCAATCAATGCGGAGTTTTTACGGATGCAGATTCACATCAACAAGTAACTACATGTAAAGAAAGTGGGCGGAGCCAGAGTGGCACGTGCTAAAAATATGATTAAATAAATAAAAAGTTAAAATTAAATTGATTTTCAGTTATTTATGCACTTAAAATTTAAATAATTATCCTTTTAAAATCCCAAAATCCGCATCCGCATCGCATCCGCATCCGCGGATGTGAACTTCTAATAATCCGCATCCGCATCTGCATCCGCGGATGCCTAAATTTTTGCATCCGTAACAACCCTGGTCTATAATACTTTATTCCAGCGTTTCCTAAACTGGGGTCCGAACGTTATATACGAGTGGTCCACGAACTCATCTTTGGGATATATTACTAATATATAGATTATATTTTGCAATCGAATTAAATATGATGAAGATTTCGCAAGCATCACATGTCGATATCGATAGATAAATGAATTAATTAATTAGAAGTGGTCCTAGAACGACCATCTCATAAGGATTTTTGTGCTCCCCCTTATCATGAAATTATTCCTCCATTAATCTGGATCTTCTCATGAGCTCCAGAAGATTGGCGACTAGATTTTCATGCGGAAGATATCCATAGACAGATTGTATATTGTAGCCGCTCTACATCGTCTATATACTGTCGATATCGACTACGCCACTGGAAAATGTGCACATACGAGTCCATATTATGTGTGTATGTGAAAAGATTTAAAAGACGCGTTCATGACCCCGAATCAAAGAATAGTGAGATGAACAAACAACACAAAGGAATACCGTGCTCATTGTACACATCACAATGTGATTGTGTACTGAACATGTGTGATATGTGTTTTATAAGAAGTAGAAGAAGAAGAAGAAGAAGAAGGAACATATGTGGAACGGTGACACCGTGATAGATGGACACTGGTTTTCTAAAGATTGTTCGTACAATGAATGGCATTTCTATTCTCTTTCTCTAGCTGCAATACTTAAACCGCGACAACCACATACAGCCAGTTCACAAAATATGCACACCTTATTCGTTAATTAAACTCAAAATTCGTCTAAACATGCACATTAATGTTACATTAGCTTTAGAAATTGAAATTTCATTTTATCATAATTGGCGTTATCCAACGTTTCCTCTTAACAAAGTCAAATTGTAACTTTTTGTGTATTAATTGTTTTTTGATTTTAAATGGCAATTTAACTGATATTTTATTTGACGAGTGTCGGATAACCCTAAATGAATCGAACTATTCGTATATTAGTCGAGGATTCATAACATAAAATTCCTTATTGACAGTTATAATACAAAATCGATATCTAAATTTAAAATTTATCATAACCAGTGAAATAGATAGGCATTGTTTCTTAACTTCTATGATCACAATACACGGAACCAAAAAGGTGCAGGAGTGTATCATTGAAAATGTTGATACTTTTACCTCCAATGGATTTTCTCAAGTTACTTCCTAGTTGGTTCTAATTATTACAATGAACTTTTTTTCGTGTAAATGATTTTTTCATGAAATAACGCTTTTTTTTCAATTGGGTTATTTTTTGTAGGTACCTATAGTGAAATTTATATTGTGATTTAGTACTCGAATAATATACCACAGAAAAATTTATCAATTTTTAAAGAGAAAAAGAAACGAGGATGTATTATTAGATACCATACTAGGATGCAGGATGAATTAATTGCTCATTCATAAAAAAATAAAATACTGTAGTAAATTAATGTGTCTTTTACTACTGTAGTAGGTACCTATATTATTTATGGTCAACATATTATTATAACTATTTATAGGTAAAAATATTTTGATAATATCTACTGTTTTGGTGAAAATGTCAAAAAATTTACGTTACTCAAAAATAAGTTTTTTTAAGTTTTTTATAGCACTGTCAACTGAAGACATTTTTATCTCTTAAAAATAATTTATTGGCCTACTTTGAGCTACTTTAAAAAAACATTAACGCAGTTACAGCTATACAAGCTTTCCGAGTTAGGCTCGAACTCCCATGAAGTCCGTACCGCGAGGCGAAAGCTAAGATGGTTACACATCAAAAAGTGTATTATACTTTTGGTGGTCTTTCGAAAATACTTGCATTTTTAAAGAATACTTAGAAAACTGCGTGTGCACTTCAGAGTACATTCAGAAGAACTATTTAGGTACTATTTACACTCTTTAGTTAAAAAATACTCTTAAATGGTCACGCAATCTTGGATGTAACTCGCACGAGTTACTGTCAAGTGCACAAATAGTCATAATATTATGAATAAATTATTTTATTTTAATTATAAACAATTTTGAACATCTCTGAATATTATTTCTACAGCCTTTTCCGAACCAATTTTTTCCTAAAATAAATTATGGTGTCAAAATAAATGGCAACAAAATAAATTAACTTCGTGTAAAATTACAGCTATAAACTTTAAAAATTGAAAATTACAAAATGAAAACTCATTTAAAAAATCTGTTTGTTTAATGAAGACTAAAAAAATAACTGATTTGAATAAAAATAACGTAAATAGCTCACCCTACCTTCACAATGCGGAGAATTTGTTTATTGCAAATTATAGACGCTCAATAACTAAGGTCATTAGCGTGTAGTTAACAAATTGCATTAAATTAAAACGACGTAATAAAACACCCATGAGTGAAATGGGATTCCAGCCCGCGACAGTCTGATTCAAAGACCAGCACGCGAACCATTGCATCAAGGGACCCCCAATATAATATGTCGATTTGCCTGTTGGCTGCATTAAATACATAAATAAATAATATATAAAATCAATTTGAACAGGTGAGTGACCACAATAAATCCATGTTTAAAATAATTCCGACCGAATTTTATAGAAATCTAATCTTTGGAATCAAAGTGAAGTTGAAGTAAATATGACAAAAATTCAAAGTGTAAGCGCAAATGAACATAATATGATTGGAAATAAAATATTCTATCACGCAAAAGATATTATATAACAATTAATTTCTCATAATACATGAATAATGAAATTATGTTAATATACACTGAATAAAAAAGGTACTTATCAACAAGATTTGAGAAAGTTCACACTTTTTATTTAGCTGAAAACTTTTTTCAAACATTAAAATTCGATTTTTTTACTATTAAGTTTCTTTCTCTCATTCAATTTTTCATAAACACAATGCAGTTTTTTCAATGAATAATGAGTGAATATTTTTTTCAGGGTACTAAAGATCGATAACAGTATATGATCGAATATTTATACGTATCTTCTGCAAACATTTAATGAGCTCCCACATTGTTAATTTAATATGTTCAATATGTCTAAAAAGTAACATTTAATAAAAATTAAAATTAAAATATCAGTTTATTACTATTAACAGCATCTAGTGATTTTCCTTTTAAAATTTAAGGACGACCTGTATAAGACACCTTGATTTGCCTCATTCCGCCGGCAAATAATAATATAAAGCGAATTAATCCGCACCTAAATGATTTATTCGACGTACTGGTTTTTGCATAGTGTCTTTTATACACATTGTTGCCTATACAACCTATATATATGTGCTTTACACAATTGGCGGATGACAATAAAAAAATCACAAAGCATTTTAATCTTTATAAGCACCCGGACTACGTCATGCAAATTCTAATTCGCATAATCGTTACTTCAGATGCTGTTAATATTCTTGATGAAAAGAGTTTTATAATGTACTTAGTTGATTCGTGAGAAGGATTTTCAACATTTAAAAATTGTTAAATGAAATGTGGAATTGTGATTTGTCAATATATTATATTTGCTAATACAGGCATTGCGGCTTTTTATGTCTTAATAATTAAAATTAAAAAAAAAAAAAAATTTTATAAAGTAATAGTTATGAATAGTTACATTTCTGTTAAACTGACATAATAAAATGGGCTTTCATGTTATTTTATTGTGAATAAATTTTCACAATCAATCTTAAATAGCAACAAATTGTTGCACATCAATTTGATTGCACGTAAATAAAGAATACTTACACAAAAATTCATATATCATGCATGACACAATAATCGGAAAAAGGTATCGTATTTCTAACATGCTAATTCTAAATGACCATAAAAAATTTAACAATGGAGTTCGTACGATTATAGTGACATTAAAGAATATATTTAAAATGAGTGTAAATTTATAATCTGTCATTGCAGAAATAGATAAAATTAGTTGATGATCCACCCACTATGTAAAGTTTTACATTACTCTTTTTGGTTAATCTGACATAGAAAAGAAACAAACACTTTCTTCCGTCTTCGTATTATTTTAGGTAAGATAAAACCAAAATTAATAATTGATCTTTTGAAGATATATGAAATTAATTAATTTCATTAATAAAAGCTTTAAAATATAACTTAATTATCATTATGTATACGTTCTACTGTGCAGCATAAGTAACTGTGGATAACTAATGTTCTACTACGCAGGACGAACAGAGAAGTAACAGAACTATCCGAGTATCCAAGTATCATGCAAATAGTGAAAGCTCAAAGAGCAATGTGGTTAAGTCATGTGTACAGAATTCCAGGACATAGACATGCAAAAAAGGCGCTCTTAGGCGGAGAAGGAGCAAACAGAAGAAGGGGATGGCCAAAAAAGAAGTGGTTGGAAGCTGTACAGAAGGATATAAGAAGACTTGGAATACAGGACTGGAATGGCAGGAAAGAATGGAAAAAGGTGATCAAAAAATGGAAGCCATGGACCTCTAAGGCCTAAAGCACTGATATATAGGCATATTATACAGGGTGAGTTCGACCACCCGTATCAGTCGTTTTTTTCGAAAACGGTTAGTCGTAGAGAGTTGTGTCAAAAATTTGTATTATAAAAGCCCTAATAAAGAATCGAATGGTGATAATTTTTTTTTCCGGGAAGGTCGGCTTCCCTATTAGTTTGCTCCAGAATGTCCAGAACTCCGGAATTATAAATGTAACGATAGGTCGAAAGTGGTATTGTTGAAAAGATCTTTAAAAAATAAGCAAGTTTTGTAGGAAATTTTTTTTTATTACTGCCACCCCTGTTAAGTAATATTTGTTTGAAATTACTAAATTAAAATGTCATAATAACGAACTTTTTAAAAGTCCGCATTTAAAATCTAGTTACCTATCTATCGATCATTAAATACTGAAGAAGTACACTCACAGTATAACCAGAAGAGCTCAGTAGTATGTATTAAAGAGTAAATGGAAGACAGTTTGAACACTTGTGACAATGTCTAAGGTTGCTAGATTTTTAATGCCGACTTCGATCGTTATTATGAAATTTTGATTTAATAATTTCAAACGATTGTTACTTAACAGGGGTGGCAGTAATTAAATAATTTTTCCTACAAAACTTGCTCATTTTTTAACGAGCTTTTCAACAGCACCACTTTCAACCTATCGTGCTTTCTAAAATTCCGGAGTTTTGAACATATAATAATTTATATTTATACTTATAGAAATTTACAGGGGTGGCAGTAATAAAAAAAATTTTCCTACAAAACTTACTTATTTTTTAAAGATCTTTTCAACAATACCACTTTCGACCTATCGTTACATTTATAATTCCGGAGTTCTGGACATTCTGGAGCAAACTTATAGGGAAGCCGACCTTCCCGGAAAAAAAAATTATCACCATTCGATTCTTTATTAGGGCTTTTATAATACAAATTTTTGACACAACTCTCTACGACTAACCGTTTTCGAAAAAAACGACTGATACGGGTGGTCGAACTCACCCTGTATATAAGATATATAATTAACACAAAAAGTGCCTGCATTTCCTAAAATTATCATATATCCTACTTATTCTGACTGAGTAAACAAAAAATATCGAAGTTAAAAATAAAAAGAACCAGTGAAATTAGAATGTATGCAAGTGAAAAAAATATTTTTCATATGATCATTTATTTGTAGCTTAATTTTTTTACTTTTATATGTCATCCGAAGTTTTTGTGTGATGAATCATCTTATAAATATTAACAAAGAATAAATTATTCTATTTCTCGTCAGTAGTTATAAATCATGTTATAATAATAAGATTGAGAAAAAGAGGTTGTTTACAAGAAAGGTGACTTAAAGCCTGATAAATGTACTCATTGTCACCTGCAAGTAAAGCTACAAAAGGGTTGAATCGTACAGTATGCTTTGTGAGTGTATAAATGTGGATGCGGACATTATGTTGGTATAAAATCTGATTATACATTACTTGGTATAATATGCAAAACAGAATATGAAAGCAAAACCATCTGTACTGAGGTTTTCGTGTATTATGTTAATTTCAAAATATTTTCTACAGTTCAGAAAAAAAAGAAAATTATTAATTTCAACTCAGCAATTTCTTTCGTTATAAAGAGTTATCGTTACAGATTCAACTAATGTTTACTTTATAGAGAGTTTTTCGTTCTAGAGAGTTTTACCAATAAATTACCAATTTTTTTTATAAGTACATAAAATATCTTAATGATTTTAGTTGCATCGTATATGTAATGACATAGCTATTCAAATTATACGGCCCAATAATTTTTAATGTATAATTTATTCTTTTATCCGTTTTTGCTTAGACAGTGGTTTAAAAACAGCAAAATTACTTAGGAAACTTAGGAAAATATGAAAAAGTAAACTAGGCGCGCTGAGACTGATTTTTTTTGACAAAAATTATAGGCATTACATTTTCTCAACGATATTTCATATTTCCTTTCATGTGAGCTTTGCAGAAAATAAACATAAGTTTTAAGCTCTAGTAACATAATAAATAGCAAAAATATTAAAAAGAAAAGGTAGGTGTGTCGTAAGGATGATCCGACTTCCGAATATAAAAAAAACAAATGCGAACACTTTCTCATCCCTAATGTTTGGCAATAAGTGATTAATAAGAGGTTAATAAAGCAAATACGTATTGTTTTGAATTTTACATTCATTTTACATGATTCAGACTATTTTTTAGTTGACCTGATTATGCCATCCGATGATAAATTATACATTTTACTATGCAAATACCTGTTTTTCAAGTATTTCCTATTTCAACTGATATTAATTGCTAAGCACACAATAAATTTATAGATTATAATCGTTTAATTATATATTCCTTAACTATTAATAACGACTGTAGTTTAATTATAAACACATACATATTATACATTGTAATAATTATAATCGTGCGTGCAGTCATATAATAAAGTTCTTGTTTGTATAAATATGTATTATCAATAATATATAGTTTTGTATCTTTTATAGCTTTGTTCCAACCACTCTGAATACCGTAATATTACCGTCACGCTCATGCGCAGTGGATAGAACGCGTTCCAACCGAACTGGTGATCGTTTGTGGACAATTCTTAAAGCGTTCCAACCGAATTTGTGATAGTTTGTGAACGGTTTCCGAACGACCATTTCGGTACATGCTCTAGACATGAAACCAAAATGAAACTGTAAAACTGACATGCGCATTAAGCACTTTGTTACGTTTGTCTCTGTTCAATTCCAACTTGAGACAGTTGCTTATTCATTTGTAATTTGTTTTATTTTTGTTTTGTCTCGTCTCTAATCAAATATCTCTTTATTCTTCATTTGAGATTTGTTTCGTTTTCGTTTGTTTTTGCAAAATTATTGATTTAAATATTTATATTTGAATTCTTAGTTAATAAAATTTAATTATATTTACATTCGTGTAATTCTAAAAATGTTTTTAACTACAAAAAAAGCCTGAAAATAGGAATTTTCATTTGACAAATGACAATTGATATATTATGATCCATATTCATGGTCATGGAGGCCATGATTTGATGCACAAAACGGTCACAAAAGCGTTCCAACCAATGTCTACGTTTGTACCGTCACAGAACCTTGCAAGGTTGACGCATGCGCACAAAACCGATAAAAACAGTTTCGTTACCGTTTTCAAAACGATCCATTTATAGGAGGTTGGAACATAGCTTATATTAACACGAATTGAGACGAACAGTAGAACTTATTTCCATCGTGCTAGTGGAAGAACGGCAGGAAAATTAAATAAAATGTCTGACACAACTCGAGTTAGATTTCGCACAGTACATATCTCAATATCGTCATCCTCACAGCCTCCCTCCCTGCATTTTCTAGGAGGTACTAATTAGGAAGCATTAATGTGTAAAATTTAATCAAAAGCATGGAAGCCGTTTTGGGATTGCTTGGGCCCAAGTTTTAAAAACAAGAATTCGTAAAATAATTTAATGGATTAATTTTTATCAAAAATAATAAATTGAAAATATTACTTGGTACCTAATCAGATAAATAATCTAATGGCCTGAAAGAAATGGGAAATAAAAAATGCAGTTACGCTGATTTTTTTAACGGAAATTTAAAATTTTTGTTCAATTCTATTCAAACGATGGTAAAATAATATATTTTTAAAAAATCTATTCTGTGTTAAAATACTAAAAAGCTTTTAGAGTGTAAACTTAAACAAAACCAATCATTGTCACTGATTCTTGTAACGTAAAACGCAAATATCCAGAAACATGAAATTAGTATACTCACAAACATTACATAAGGCAATGTTCACATTATTTGAAATATTATAACACATTGGTGATTAAAAGTTAAAAAAAATTTATGTGATGATTAACAGTTGCTTATAATGTGTCTAATTTAGTAAATACTCTTATTAACGATGAACAAGTTTAATACATTATAATACAGAAAAAAATATTTTGTCAACCAATTGTCACAGTCGGGACTCAAACCTGAATTTTCCTCTTTCGCGGCGGATGAACTATCAACTATTCTACCATAACATCGTTATTCAATTAAACTCGTCTATATATATGGATACATCATACAACGAACGTACGTACACACAGACATCTCTCTAAAAACAGTAGATTCGGACTCTAGGGACCTCAAAACGTGCAGATTTGTCCAAATTTTTCATTCGCAAAATCGGACTCATTACAACAACTTCCAATAAATGTGGCCCACATATTAAATGTTCTGTACTGTATACAACATAAAGATATAATTCCTTAATAATAATTACTAGCTATAATTATTATGCATGTCAACCAGGGTCTGAATCCTAAGTTTGTCTGAGATCCTAGAGTTGCGAGGGCCTATGGTGAGAAAAGGTGTTGATATCCTTAATGGCCTAGTCTGCGTTGGGGGATCCCCTTGAAGCCATTTGGTTATTCATGGTTTAAAATAAATTATAATTTAAAAAAACTAAAAAACACGCTTTAATGAACTTAAAAGTAAAAAATAATTAATTTTATTGTAAAAAAGCGTGGGCTAGTATGAAAATATGATACAAAGCACCCCACGCTTTTTTACAATAAAATTAATTATTTTTTACTTTTAAGTTCATTAAAGCGTGTTTTTTAGTTTTTTTAAATTATAATTTATTTTTGCTTTTTAGTCCTGGAGATCCTGGTCAGGATAATGGGACAAACTTATGGAATTATTGTATTGTAATCGGTCCTTGATAAGTGTGCAAAGTTTCAGTTCAATCTGAAGTTTTATTGCTTTTTTTTTTTTAGTCCTGGAGATCCTGGTCAGGATAATGGGACAAACTTATGGAATTATTGTATTGTAATCAGTCCTTGATAAGTGTGCAAAGTTTCAGTTCAATCTGAAGTTTTTTGCTTTTTTTTTTTTAGTCCTGGAGATCCTGGTCAGGATAATGGGACAAACTTATGGAATTATTGTATTGTCGTCGGTCCTTGATAAGTCGACAAAGTTTAAACTAAATCTGACCGTTCAAAGTTGGTCAAAATTAAGTTCAAAGAAGTCGGTTACAAACTGACAAACAAGCAAGCAAGCAAGCACGCAAGCACGCAAACATACAGGTGAAGCTAATATAAGCGTGTTAAAAAGAAGATAATGCACTTTTATTCTACTTTCTTCTTACATGATTGCTTTGCCCATACCTATAGCGAAAAACCTGCCATTTTCATTTTTCGACGAGAAATCAGTAGATACAATTTTTATGTACAATTTAGTCAACGGCCAACTTACTATGAAAACAATTTACTTGAACAAGTATTTAGCTATATGTGAACGAAACATAAATCAATTAATGAAATGTCTAAGCAGTCTGTGTGAAGAAGCATGTAGTTTTGTATTTACATGAATTAATGAACTAAACAAATTTACTTTAAAAGCCAGCAAAACAACAAATTCATAACATTGGCACCATTTTAGATCCGTAACTTGAAACACGACTCACTTTTATGTAATTATCACAAAAAATTAAATAAGGAACCACAACACTTGCATTATCACTCTTAACATTAAACACTCTTAACAGAACTTTAATGGAGATTGAAGAAATGTTTAAATTCTAAAATGTATTTAAAAGTCAAGCAATGTCAAATGATATATATTATATTATATATTATATTCGTTTTCTCTCGTTTGTATAAAAGATAAAGAAAATATTTCAATTTTTAAAATTTTTTTATTCATTTACGGTTCTTAAATTTTATCATAGATATACAATGAAAAATGGCGGCAACAATGTATGTTTTGAAAAAAAAAAATTAGAAAGATCTTAATATAAAAAAATTGCTACAACAGCTAAAAAATTATATAAAAGAAATAGCTCTCATAAATCGTATTGTTGAATGTTGAGATAGACAGCCTACGTACTTATAAGGAAAACGATTTTTAAATCATACCTAATAATATTACCTATGTAACATTATATTTGTATTATAGTATTATACCTCGTTGATAAGGATTTAGACGCTAATGACCTCTGTTGTCGAGCGTCTATAATCCACAATTAATTAATTAATGACAGTGAGATCCATTTTATACCCGCATTCAAAAAGTAATGTATAGGAAAATTTCTTGGAGAAATAGTAATAATAATAAACCGTTATGAAAAGGATACCATTATTACGGAAAAAACAACATTATAGGTCATATCTCTTCTGCGCATGCACCGATTTTCCCCAAAAACAATTAGTGCTCTTCATATTTGCATGTCAAACATCTAACCAAAATTTGGTTTCAATCCATTCAACCGTTTTACCTGTAACGTGCTCACAGACAGACTTACAGACAAACAGACTTTTTACAAAAATATGTTTTTTGGATTCGGGGGATCTCAAAACGAAAAATATTGTAAAATTTTGAAAAGTGAATTTTGACCTAAATTAGTACCATTCAACTTGTGGAGTTGGAATGGTAAAATATACAAATTCATTTTTATTTTTTGTAAATTTAGTTACACATTTTTGAAACCCTGCATAAACTGTTGAAATGCAACAACGTGAAGAGCAAAAGACGCAACGCAGTGCGAGATAATGAGCGATGTTTCGCTCATTATTTTTATGCTAACAAACGTCACTCTGGCGAGAAAGTGGTATGTGGCGTGTAACGGGCCTCTGCGGCGACCGACAGATTTAGGAGCTTAATGTCACAAGCGCATTATCTCTACAGCTGATTCAGTAGAAGCGCACTTTCAAATGCATTCGTTTAACTAAAATTAATAGCTAAGTTGACAGTTCGACTTTATTTTATTTGTTTTTAAATATGAGGAAGGTAGCAGATGCAGTTTTTACAATAATTGATTGACGATAATCGTTTTAAGTCGACAATCTAAGAATATTGTCATATTAAATGTTTATTACTCAAATAAACCTCAATTGTTTTATTATGTAAATTCGATTGCAAAATAAAGTATTGCTGTAAATAACTATGTAACTGAATAGGATTGCATAAGATAAGTACTGTCAGTAAATGTCGCTCGTAAAAATTACATTCTTGAATAATATTTTTAATTATATCTATAATATAATAAAAACTGCATAAAACATATTATACTATTGTCTAGATTAACGGTTTCTAATGATATCGTTTCACGGTCGACTACTTTTTATATTGGAAGCTTGTTTAAGGCATCTTCAAAATGCGATATTTGATAAAATTCGAAATCTCTCAGAACTTTTTCTAACAAAAAGACAGGCTGATTCCAATGACCACAAGGAATTGTCTGTATCTCTTCCGGTTTAGAAGTTGTATCCATTTAAAGTTTCTCAAAATTCACAAAAAATCTTCGAATACCCATAACATCCAAACCAAAAGAACTACAGAATTTTGCTTAATGCTTGTGCTGATTGGAATCTATTTTTTCTATAAAGGTTCTCAAAAATCTGACCGCGGAAAAATGACAATAACTAAAAGGAACAAAACAAGTCGGAAAATCTTCTCTACACCCGCTTCATAAATTATGTAGTTACATATTACGTAGAACATTTATTATGATATCAGTTAACTTCAAGACGCAAGCGGGGGTTCATTCAAAAATAAACAAAAGAAAGAGACAAATTAGGTATCCACCTGCTATGTCTTAAAGTTATCATAATAACTGTTCTACTATAAATGTAACTGCATAATGAAGAAGGTGTTGTGAAGTTTTTCCGACTTGTTTTCATCCTTCTTAAATTGTTAAACTGTGTTTTAAAGACCACCAACAGCTAAGCTTATTTGGGCCTAGCACCAATTCATATTTTCAATTCATTTTTTTTAATAATAAATTGAAAATCCAATTGACACCTTTACCAGCTCTCGGGCTAGTTTCATCCTTCTAATTAGTGTTTTTTTTTTGTGCAGTCAGATTTTTGTTTTTTTTTTTACATTATTCACTAATCACTAGTTAACTACAGAAAGAAAGAAAAACAAATAACTGTTACGATATTAGAACTGCGAATTTATTCTCATCTTGAACATTCCAAAAATATTATTTACCATTATTATAAAATAATTTTATAATATGGTGTATTAGTGTATTTTCTTTATTAGATAATGTTGATTATCATATCGATTTTCTACAGATACCTTATGCTGTATTGTGAATACCAAACCTGGTTTCAATACAGAAATATAAAATATGTACCAATGCATTGTCTGCGAGCTCTCACTTAGTTGACGATTCTCTTCTACGTTTACACAAAATTAATAACTCTCGCACATAGTATATTTCTGATTGATTTTCTACATATATGGAAATTAATGATTGTTTGAAAATCGTGAAACGGTAGTGTAAGGTTCCACATTCTGCCGCGAAAGTTGATTTTTTATTTCTAAAAATGTAGGGATTAATCATGACTGGTTGTTTATTGGCTGCTCATCCAATCACCTTCTTTATTATTTTTTTACAACGCCTGCTCTGGAAGTTGACTTTTTGAGCGCTGTATGTCATCTCCGAAATACACAATAATCGCATACTTGACTATATGTGTTTCATAAACGCACATGTTCGGTTATATATCACATAACTGCACGGATTCCGCCTAAACTATACTACTATAGAAATATAACCTCACGAACACAATCTGTACTTAACTCACTCTATCTTTTTCACTTTACTAGAGAGTAGAGACTACTGAAACGCCATCTAATGTCCAAAAACGGTGCAAAGGTGGCCAAAAACGGTACTTCTACCCTATTTCTCTCAAAGTCAACTTCCAGAGCAGTAGTTGTAAAAAGTATTGTATGCTACAGGTGGGATAAGTAGCAAATATGACAGTCGTGATTATTTGCTACTTATCCCACATGTAGCATAAATTACTATTAATGTACACGACTTGTTAAACTTTATTTTGTAATTTGTAGTACTACCTATTATTGTTTTTTGTTCAACATTTTTGGTTACCTATTACATTTATGTAAATTCATCATATATTCATATTTTATTTATACATATTGCATTTAAATTGCTTAATTACACTCTTTCTAATATTGTTGTTGCTGTGCGTTAACTTACATTTTGTAACCATAAGTCATTGTTTCTATGTTTATTCATAATAACTGTATGTTCAGAAGCAATTAGTAAAACGATTTGATTAAACCAAACATATAGTTTATGAAAGTTACTTTAATATTACACTGCATATTTTGCATACCTACTCACATTTTCTGATATTATATTTTGTAATAAATTAATAAATAAGTGCTATGTTATTATGAACTGGATTCTTTATTTGTAATATTTTCTATGGATTTTTTACTGCAGTGCCATAGGAATTCAGTAAATAAAATGATCACAGATATTAAGTGGGATTCGAAAACAACATAATATTGTAGAAAATGTTAAGATTCTAAAAGAACTGGAACCGAAACTGAAATTATTTATTTAACCCTTTGACATGCTCTTTTGATTTCTGACAAAAAGTCCCACATTTATTTAAATGATTTTTTTAGTACCTAGTATATTAGTACCTTCTTCCTTTCAGATTTATCATAACTGCTCTCCTTACTTTCTAGGGAATTTCACCATTTAACCATTGCTTTAATTTTATCCCATTCAGATTTTATATATTTTATTGTAAGTTTAAACTTAAAATTTTATCAAACTTACTAGGAACGCTTTTCTTAAAGTGATCAATAATTTTATCTTCAAATACAATTTACTGAAATAAAAATAGGTAACAGATCAAAATGTGAAATTCAAATATTTAAATATGTAACCAATTATTTTTGACTGTTCATATCTGTATTTTTCAGTTTTTATGAATTAATAAAAATTTATTATTATTATTATTATTATTATTATATAATTTATATAGGTACGGACAAAAAGTCTATTAACTTAAAATGGTTGTTTCACTCTAAATTAGTTTGAGCGCCGGATCTGTTTTCTTGCAAAGAACGATAATACAACTTCCTTACAATATTTAGTTTTATTTGGTATAAACTTCGTCAGTTTTCTTTCAGCGAACGTCTCAAAACAGACAAAAACTCCCTCATCAAACAAAACATACACCTACACACAGCTGCTCTTAACCCTTCAGAAAGCAATTTGTTTCTAATTTTGTTCAGTACAAATGAATAATGAAAACAGAAATTCTTTACGATAATAATGGCATTCTTCAAAGTTTGAAGTTTGAAACGCTTTACAAAGTTTTTGACAGAGTATTTTAGTTAATTATTTGTATTATTAATGTAGAAAGCAGAACTAATTTGTGGTTTAAGATTTTCCAGAATTTAGTACACAGTTATAGACATATTTCTATAGCATATATTATAATTAATGTACTACCTACCTACCGTATTTTCCTAAGATTTTTGTATTTGTGTGTGCAAAATACATATTATTTTATAAAATATGTAAATTTTAATTTAAATAATTATTTAAGTTTATTTAGTGACAAGGTTAAATTTTCATCAGATGAGGACAAAATTTATAAACATATTTATTAGATAAATAAAATCAAACGATTTTTTATCCCCTTATATCCACACCATATTTACATAACAATTAAGTAGTGAATAATCTATCAGACAGCAAGGCTGCCATGATTTCTAAGCTATATCTAAGAAAAAATAAAATGCCACTGTCGGGACTTGAACCCGAAACCTCCAGTTTCCGGCTGGAAGAGTTACCAATTACTCCACATTGGCCGAAAGTAGAATCTGTTCTTTTTCATAAAAAAATCGTTTAATTTTATTTATCTAATAATTTCTTTCCACAGAAACCATTGCTTGTTTATAATAAACATTTTTGTTAAAGAAATAATCCTTTTGTTTAAAAATAATTAATAAAATCATAAATAACTAGTTTTAATTGACTATAAGGTACACAAAAATACTCTGAAAATATCTGAATACGTCGATAGTTCAATGATACAATATAATATTTTTTGGCAACATCATTATAGCATAAAACATATTATAATAGTTTATAATAACAGCTAACATTATTTTTGAGAGTACGGAAACAATTCTCACCTCTAAATGGTGCCAACAAACAACAAACTTCCGTTGAAATTATAGTAACAAAGTTGTACGAAAGCCGACATACACGTTCAACTTAAATATAATGTGTTTTTGGCATTCTCTAATTTTCGTGCAACAGCGCGAAAGAAATTATGCCCACAAACCCAATTAAATTTAAATCTATATAAAAATAAAATCTTTTAGACTTTTCAAACAAAATCAATACTTTAACAGAAAGGTTAATCTTTGAAAGAATCTATAAGAATTAAGTTCTCAAAAGCATTTCGTTCTCTCATCGATTTATTTCGGCTAGCATGTACTATTTAATTAGCTATTACGTTTAACAATTAGGTACTTATTGTTTGTATTTGAAAATGCATAATATTATTATCTTCAGTAATATTTTCAGTTTTTTTTATTATAAAAGTTGTATCATATTTCTATCCATTTCCAGTAAGTACCACATTGTTATTTTTTAGCAGTTTTTAGTAGTCGGTTATTTTCAAATAACAGTAACAGTCATATAATTATTGTTTCAAAGAAAAAATAATTTCGGGCGTCCTGAAAAAGTGTAGGGTAATAAATCATTTTGGTTTGAAGTTTTTGACAGATTTCAGTGGCACCATAGAGTAGGTACCTAGCCTTCTTTTAAATCGTTCCCAAATTCAGGTGAAGACTTAATAACCTAATTTTAGTAGATACAATTTATAAATTATAACAATATATTAAATATATAATTAGAACAGTCTAAAAGTTTAATGGTTATTAAGTCTGCACCTGAATTTGGGAACGATTTAAAAGAAGGCTAGGTACCTACTCTATGGTACTACCAGAATCTGTCAAAAACTTTAAACCAAATTGATTTATTACTCTACACTATTTCAGGATGGGACGGACTATAATTTGTTCCATTTACACTGGAACTGCGTAAGCGTGCAGCCAAAACGATGTGAGCTGAACGTATATGGCCGTCCTGTCGTGGTAGTGCCTTGGTGTGGTCTCTTTCCCGGTGTTTAAACACGACGTGCGATTTATATCTTACAATGTTTTGTGCATATAATGATGATAGAATGACTAATATTTATGTAACATATTATACTGAATTTTAAATATTATACTTTTCACGAAAAAAATTAATCATCTAATTATATCTGGAAAATAAATTACTAATATTATACGCTAGCATGTCGCAGTTTTTTTTTATTAATAAAATTAACATTGGACACAAAAATGTAGTGTTGCTCATATTTTATTGTACAAAATTACTTTTAAATTATATTTCCGTAACATGCTAAGCATCATTGGCGCATTTAAATGATATATTTTTCTGTTCGACCTTAAGAGGGCTTAACTCGTGACTATAAAAATGATATTAATTTTAAATAGAGTCATAAGACAAACTATGTAAATTACTTTACTTTAATTTATGTGGGACAATCGAAAGTCAGTTCTGGTTATACAGGGTGTATCACAGGATTGAGACCATAGGGAAAAACACTGTAGTGAAAGTCATTACGGATCAGTCATCGCCTTTCCCTCTTTCCATGATTAAAATCCATGATAATTAATTTAACTTAGTTAAACATATTGTATATTCTATCTTTTATTTATTTTATAAACTTTCTATGTTCTCATCCTGTGATACATTCTGTATATAATATGATGATAAATCAATCACTTACGAATCTTACGATATTTTTGTTTTTCTTGGAACACTTTTTAAGTACCTACATGCAAGGATATATTATTAAAATCTTTTCGATCATCTCAATTTTTGAATACAAAATCATTTTATCAAAAACGATCACAAAACCATGATATGGAAATATTTTCAAGAAACTATTATTTTTCCATACCATCCATATGAATAGCTAAACTGTAGCTAATAAGATCATTTAAATTTTAAGCATTTTATTTTGATAAATTACACCAATTTACAAAGTTAATGGAGACTTATGCCAAATAATATTTTCAAGTTTTAATTCTTTAATTTCAATTATTGATATTTTTACCAGATCTCAGATTATAACTTGGAAATTGGGGGTTTGTTACAATCTAATAAGTAATAGACGATGATAACGCAAGAGTTTGTCAAAGATTTTCAAGCCTAAAACCTTATTATGAGCGAACTTGAATAGAATTTGGTATTGATTTTTATTTTACTGATCATTAAAGAGATTCTTTGACGTTTTTTTATGATGAATGCACTTTTAAGAGAATCATGATTTAACTGGAGCAATGCTTTAAGTAAACTTCTCACGTATTTGCACAATCTCATATGATATGCAACAGCAATATTCTAAGAGTGGTTCTCTTTGCCCGGTCTCAATAACATAGCTTTAAAAAATATCCATCGAACCACCAACCACCCAACCACCATCGATCTATCTATAGATATATACACACGAATGTATTGTGTACTGGGGAATGTTACATCAAATTCTCATAATATTATTGTCAAAAACGTTTGAAAGAAATTCAGTTTTATGAAACGACAGAGTGAAAGTTGAGTTAATACTCTCTCTGAGTTTTCACGACGACATCAGCGTTGATTGAAATAAATGTTGGCAGCCATTTTGAAAAAAAAACTGATGATATACAGATCATGTGACCATTCTGAAAATAGTCCTTATAAAGACCCTAAAAAACATTTTTAAAAGAGCAAGCCCGTACACACTATAGACACAGATTTTTACACAGACGTGGTGTCGCCCCTAGATTATTTATAGGTATTTTTTTAAATATGCATTTATAATTTTATTATGAAAATCTTTAAAAAAAGTTAGTTGTAGTGGTGAAAGCAATTGAAATGCCTATATTGTTTTGATGTTATTATTGTTTATTTAAGATTCCTAACTGCTAGGGTTACAGGGGCTTTATAAAAACGACTATGTAAAATGCATTTAATAAAGCTTTTTGTCAGACATAATAGACTGTTTAACCTTATATTTTAGCTCTGAAAGTATGAAAAATTTGAATAGGTACATTTTTCCATAATTATTGTGGTATCCAGTTCTAGAAATAAACAACTAATGTAAATACCTAGTGACCACTCATTGAAGTTAGACCTGCATTCTTGGGAAAAACGGATTTTTAAAGCTCATTATAGAAATTACGGTATTTGTAGTTATCAAAGTCGAAGAAAACAAAAATGACTTTTTATATTATTATAGTTCGTTCAATAACAACAAAATCAAAATTTAACAAACTATGTTATTGTTTAGTTCAGTTAGTAGATTCCGTACTTGAGTGGCAACTGTCCCCTACATCGAATATTGTAAGGCATGAAGAAGAAACTGGAGTTTAACTTACAACTTACATTTCTATACACACACAGACACACACAAACACTAACACATTCACATATGTGGAGCTTCAAACTTTGAATTTATTGCCATCGAAATAATACACCGGCGCGCCAATGCGGTGGATGATTGTGGAAACAGTGACGGCTTTCCATAGACTTGAGGAGGTAAAACATTTATAATTTTATTTTTAACCTTTAATTATTACTATCTTCATTTGTATACAACTCTACTGTCCCTTAATAGTTTTATAAGATTAATTTATGAGTATATTTATAGATATTTTAATAAAATATTTATTGATGTGAAACATCTTAAATAGCGCGGGTGTAAAATTGTTTGACTGGGAAGACGCTCAGAACGCAAGACGCGTCTTCCCACACTATACTGTTGCACAGTCGCTATGTTACGTGTGTGTATGTGTATGTAAATATCAGCTATGGATTGCTATTTCAATACTTTCACAGGGCGAGAGTTTCTCGTGAGGCGGGGGGGGGGGGTAACAAATCAAAAAATCTTACCTCTGGAACTACAGAACCGATTCTAAAAATGCTTTCACTAATTATCTTCGCAGGGAAAGAATTTTTTTCGTGCGGGAGGGGGGATAATAAATCATAAATTTTTATCTCTGGAACTACTAAGCCGATTCTAAAAATTCTTTCACTAATTATCTTCGCAGAGGGAGAATTTCTCGCGAGGGTGGGGGGTAATAAATCATAAATTCTTATCTGAGTTATTTGAGTTAACTTTTAACTTGTTTCTTTTCATTAACAAATTAAGCTTAATTATTATTTATTTTGAATAACATTTTTTCCTGTTTATTTAATTTTGGTGCATACAGAACAATTTATATTAGAAATCGTGTCCATCGTGATTATAATAAAATTAAGCAAACTCGCAGGATAGTGGACAATATAATTTGATTTATTAAATTAAATGTACGACGTTTCGTCTATAGATTTAGACTTTTTCAAGTACATACATAAAAATAACAATATTGTTATTTTTATGTATGTACTTGAAAAAGTCTAAATCTATAGACGAAACGTCGTACATTTAATTTAATAAATCAAATTATATTGTCCACTATCCTGCGACTTTGCTTAATTTTATTATACAGAACAATTATTTTTTAACAGAAATTAGAATTATGAGTTAATGCTTTCAATTAATTTTTAAAAGTTACTGGTCGTTTCGACAATTGATTTATTAAAGCTCTACTTTCATCGCTCGACAACATTTTGAGCTGTTCAAGTGATATGAATGGTGTCAGAGCGAGTAGCCTTCGAGTATAAAGGGCGTCGTCTCACCACCACCACTACCACTGCCACTATTACATACAAGTGACTGACTATAGCTATAAATATACGCGGGATCCGATACACGAGTTATGTATGTACTAGATTGTTAGAACAAAACGATGTAAAACAAGCCGGAAGTGGTCCCCCGAGGGTCGTATTAAAAACCGAATCGAACTGAAAAAGCGGGCTCCACTGAAACAGCTAACCTATAGCTACCATCTCATGTTATCCATACTACGTACCTATACACTGACTAGGAAAAGAAATGAAAAAGAGATCGGGCAAGCATTATTTGGCAGCAAAATACGATCTTGTCTTGAAGTCTATAGGGGATGATACCAACATTTCTATACCGTCTCACCCTTATGCACATCCCAGCACTACTTTTGAAATGAATTTATTCAATACGCTAAATGTACAGGTCTGTTTGATAATTTTAGTCCTTCTTTAATTGGTTATTTTATTTCATGTCAGTTCACTTATTAATGACGTCTGACATTTTTATTAATAAATCACGCCATTTGAAAACCATAGATTTTAAAATTATTTTTTACTAGCGGTCCCGTCTGGCTTCGCCGGCTGCTAAGAATTTATGATTTATTATGCCCCCCCCCCCCGTGAAGAATTTTTCTCCCTGCTCAGCGAAGTCGGGCTGGTGGTGTTTATAATATTAGTAGGATTCCGCCAATACGCTAAAATTCAAAATAATTTTGTTATTATCCCACAGGAATTATCCCCCTCCCGCGAGAATTTAATCAAAATAAAAATAATATAGCCTATATCACTCAGGGATAGTGTAGCTTTCTATTAGTGAAAGAATTTTTAGAATCCGTTCAGTGGTTCCAGAGATAAGAATGTATGATTTATAATCCCCCAGCGGGAAATTATTCCCTTGCGACGCGAGAAATTAATTAATAAAATATAGCCTACAGCTCTCAGGGACAGTTTCTATCAGTGAAAGAATTTTTAGAATCGGTTTAGTAGTTCCAGAGATTATCCCCTACATACATACAAATTTTGCCTCTTTATAATATCCCTCCGTGAGAAATTTTCAAAATAAAATATAGCCTATATCACTCAAGGATAGTGTAGCTTTCTAGGTATTAGTGAAAGAATTTTTAGAATTGGTTCAATAGCTCCACAGGTTATCCCTTCAATACAAACAAAGTCACAAACTTTATTTTAGAATTTTTGTAAATACTTTCGCGTTATCTATAAGTATTACTTCCCACCTCTTTCTAATGGTAGGGAAGTTTTCAATTCAGCCCAAAATTTTTTTCGAGATTTTAGTAAATCTTCACGTTTTGATACCCTAAGAAACGTTTGAGACTATTTTCTGCGTGTATGTCTGTGTGTATGGAAATTAATTTTGCCTTCGAATCTTAACTTAGATCTGATTAGATTTTGAACAAAATCGGTTCAAAGGATCCTGAGATATTAAAAAAAAATATTTTCAATATCAATAAAATGCAGTTTTCACAATATTATGCAATTATAAAGTTTATTAAAAAAAATTTTATTGCAAAGTTCTGGACCGTCTGTAGATATACATAATAAACTGAAAGCTCCGTTTTCTCTTATACACACACTTTCTCATAAAATGATGCACAGAGGGACACCAATTTTTAAATAATTGACTAGAGTCCAGTAGAAAATGAAATACTGTTTTTCGCAGTTTTCTGTCAGTAATAGGTATTTGCTTGTTACTATTATGCTCGGTTTATCCTACAATTTTATTTTTTAATCACGCTGCTAAATGACGGATGCTATGGTGACGATAAACAATTTGCCAAAATGAAAACGCAGCAACCAATGAACACGTAGCAATTAAAATTTAACAGCGTGATTAAAAAACAGTCTGTTAAAATTGTACGATAAACCTATAGCATTAGTGTCATTCGTTTTACTGTTAGGAACATCCATCGAATGACGTAACGTTACAGTGCAATACTAGAAAAATTCATTTCAAACCTATGTCACCGTCGGGACTCAAACCCGAAACTGTCACTATCGAGGCGGCTGAGTAATCAATTACTCTATACCTAGTACAGTGACACGATTAAATAATAATTAATCAATTGTTTCCATTATAAATCAAATTGTAACTAATATTTCACATCATGCCTTAATTTAAAAATCAGCTCTCGCATGATGTGAAATAGTTGCAATATTTTGCTTCATAATGGAAAAAAACTCGGGTCGCAGTGCCAAACCCTGCCGACAATATAGTGTATTTGCTAATACAGGCATTGTGGCATTATTATGTAAACTTAAGTTTGTATTTTGACAAAATAAAAAAATTTAACCCCTTAATACATCCCTTAAAATAATTAAATTTTTCTAAATTTCAATATTAGACATGGATTTTATCAGTACACCCAATTAAATACACCCTTCCATAAGTAAATCCGTATCAACAAACTAGTGTTTTCATAAAATTTGAAAGTCCGGTCCTGTCGGGCCGATTTTATTAAAATTTTAGCAGCACATTTTAATCTTTACTAAAGAGTTAAATTTCAATTTTGAAACGATTCTGACAAATTTTTCGGTATTTTTGGGCCCAAAAACTTTTTAGAACCCCTAAATACAACCCTGAAAATGGTCCGATCGGGCCCTTTTTAAATAGGCTTCTTGCGGTGATGGGTTCCAATGTGTGTGCCAAATTTCGTTTCAATCGATTAAGTCTGTCGAGAGTTATCGTGTACACACATATATATATAAATATATATAAATATATAATATATATATATATATATATATAAATATATATATAAATATATATATAAATATATATATACATACATATATATATAAACATTTTCAAAAATGGTGCCAAAGTGTTCAGGAGGCTATGAAACGTCGAGAAATTTTGGTCCGACCCCTAGGTCCCGCCATCCGACCGACGCCAATAGTGTATGTGCCATATTATGGCAAATACACTAATAATTCACTATCAATTCACAATCACTATAGAGTAAATAATAAATCAGTCGTCGCGATAGTGGAAAATTCGGGTTTGAGATTCGATGTTGACATAGGTTTAAAATGAATTTTTCTAGTATTGCATGTAACGTTATGGATTCGACGGTTGTTCCTATTATAACTGCAGTAATGCTAACATAAAAAGAAATGATTTGAATATCATAATAACGTTAACAAAGTTTATAATAACGAAAATGTGGAGATATTATAATCCTGTTAGTACATTTTCACTACTACAATATAATATCTATATGCTTCACATAAATCCCGAGTTTTTTACTCAATGCATCATTTAAGGTTAAAATATTTTTGTGATTTTATTTTAATTATACGTTGTAATTATAAATTTCGATAATTAATGTAAGAAGATATAAAGTACATTTAACAAGAAGTGAATTGTTTGTTTAATAAAAAAAATAGTTTAATATGAAAAATATCTCACCTCAATGATCTTGGCCCACGATACAAACTCTCGCAGCGGTTTTCCAAATTCGTTGATTCAGCACGAAATTCACACTGACGACAAAATCTAAAAAAGAAAACAAAAATATTATAGGTACCTACATAAAATTTTGTATTTTACTTGAAATTTGAATGAGGTATTATTATTTCTTAAGAAATAGTCCAGTGTAACTACAATCCGCTACAAACTTTAGTTTGTGAAAAAAAAGAAAGAGAAGAGAAACTCAGGTATAAATATAGATATCAAATTCTAAATTTTTTTCCGTATTATATACAGGCTGTCAACGGAAACGTGTCCTGACATAGGCAGGCTCGGATTCCTGCCTAGGCCAACAAGGCACCGGCCTAGGGACCCAGCCGCCGAGGGGGCCCCGGCCAGGTCGGAGATGGAAATTAAAGAAAAAAAAGCCTAAAAATTTTGTACGATAACCCAATTGACAACTTTTTTTGCTAAATTTTCATCCAATTCCATTTTTTCATTTCCCCCCTTTTTTGGGTTTGGGGGGCCCAACTGTCAAGTGTCTAGGGGCCCTGGGTGTTAAAGTCCGGGCCTGGCCATAGGTAACTTTGTTATTATCAGAGATGGAAAGCCGCTTAAATGGACAAAGTAGTGCGAAATTATCTCTCTATTAAGAATTCGTCGGGAAAATAAATGATTTCTGCGAGGTTTTTGTTTAAAAAAAAACGTTAAAATTGCACAATTCTGTGGCTTTTTAAGTATTGATCGTATCGAAAAACTATTTGAACACCCCTAGAGCAACTTTTTACAAAGAATAGAATGACGTGTGCAATTTATTTTTAATTCATTGGTTTTCGGGATACTTAATCAAATTTTTTTTCTTACTGACGATTTTTAAATATTCGAATTCTGCTATTTTTCTGATTAATTTGGAGGTCAGTCAAAAAGTATGCACGATATGAGAAAAACTTGCTGAATATTCAACTGATATTTTCATCAGTTCTCCCATTAGAATCTAGAAACTAAGAATAATAAACGAACAAATGGAAATTTCACATAAACAGTGTCATTCAACGATCTCAAGTACCTTCAAAACTGCATAATTATTATCAATCTGTTTTTTCCCGCAACTGCCAAATTAAAAATATTAACTGTTTTAAGAACATAAACTTAGTAAGATACGCATACATGTGAAGTTAACAATTCAAGAAAGGGGTGCGCTATTCGCATAGCATTTATTACAATACTTTAATATTAATGGTAAGAAGTAATATTATAATTTGTTTAATATTTCGCGTTTTATATAAATTTGTTGAATCATAAAATAGCTATAAACTCACGTACGGCGAGTTGTACATATAATATGTATAATAATTTATTCTATCTTAAACATAAAGTGAGCAATTCCACGACTTTCATTTTCTAAAAGCTAGTCATATTAAAGGCTTATAAGTCGGTGGAATCAATATAAAGTTGGTGTAATAATTGTAACCATAAATTCGCGTGTATAAAATGGGAATAAACGTTAAAGTACATAATGTTTAAGCAGGGATGGGAGAACTTCAACAAAAAGGAGCGCCTATCCGGGAATGTTTGTTACAGTGATATTTGATTAGAGGATAGCGTGGTCCAGTGGTTAGCGTCGCGGCCTCTGGATCAAACTGTCGTGGGCTCGAATCCCACCTTCGCTCATGGATATTTTGCAATGTCATTTATTTTTAAGTGAGTTGTTATTTAATGTGATCAAGACGTTAATGACCTAAGATGTCGACGAGTCTATAATTTACAATAAATAAATAAATAAGGATATTTGATTACTAAAGTAAAAAAAAGAAAACTATTGAACCGATTTTAGTAAAATTTATGTGAAACTACCCTGAAGGTATGCCCTATTAATTAAAACAACAATCATCACAATCGGTTTACAAATGCAGGAGATATGAGGTGACATAAGTACATAAAAAAAATAAAGTCAAAAATTCCTCCTTTTTTGAAGTCTGCTAAAAACAGAAATGCTAAATATGAAATTAAATCTCAACAAATACATTGATCTATAGCTTTTAAAGCGGGCGATAACGCCTCCCTGGGGATGCTGGAACGATCCAGGGGGGGGGGTAGTATTCTCGGAAGCAATTTACGGCACTTAGTATGCTTTCAAGTGACACCTTAAACATCGTTATATTTTTACTTTTTACAAAGTAATAGTAATTCTACTAGTTCCATAAAGAGTTTTTGCAAACATAGATGTAGTCCTACGTCAGTTAAAAGAAATATGATTTTATGATGGGACTGGTTACAAGCATCTTGTACAATGTACAAGTGGTGTGGTGAGGATGATGAATCATCATTTGCTGCTTTGGCAGTCTTTGGTTCCCACACGCTGGGAACTAATTGATCAGGAGTTATGACACTGAAAGGACTTGCCTTCTGCGAAGCCTCAGGATTTTTCGAAAACATATACTCTGACAGTAAACCCTGTAACCTGAAACCAAATATGAGGTTAATATTATTATGAGATACAACGGGTCCATTTGCACGAATGGACTGGGCGTCTTCTCATTAAGGCCTAAGACAATTCAGAACCTGGTTTGGATGTCAGGGATATACAGTGGGCCCTTGTAGGCAGCTGGAATCTTTTCCTGCACCCAATTTCATCTATCTATCTACCGTGGCAACAATTTGCTACATTATCTCTCTTTCTCTAATTCTCATATTGTCTAAATTATTTTCCTTGGCTATGCATGAAAATTGAAAGTTATTATAACAACAATCTGAATTAAAAATAATTCGCAATTAAATGTTTTCTCTAATTATCCAATTTAGTGTTGCCGTCTAGACAAGACAAGACAAGACATTCAAAGTCTTGTCTTGTCTTGTCTCGAAATATCAAGACAAGACAAGACAAGACATTCAAAGTCTTGTCTTGTCTTGTCTCGAAATATCAAGACAAGACTTCACTAGGTCTAAGTCTAGATTAATAAACTCTTTTCTTGTCTAATATCAAGACTCTAGATTATTTTCAAGAGTCTAGATTAAGCGAGTGGTTTACTTTACCTACTACTACTACTTATTTTATCTAGACTCTCGAAAATTGTCTAGAGTTTTGGCAAGAGTTTTGATCTAGATAAAGCAAGTCTTGTCTTGTCTTGAAAATTTCTAGATAAGACTTTTGCAAGTCTTGTTTTGAAAATCTAAACAAGACAAGACAAGAGTCTAGAAAGTCTATATCTAGACGGTAACACTAATCGAATTAAATTTTTCAGATTGTAAATTATAATAATTTTCAATTGTCCTGTACTTACACTATTATGATTCTTCTGTGGTCAGATGTCTACCCCTAGAGCTCAGGGAATTAATGAGCTTGCAGACCTAAACGAGTTGATCGACCATCAAGCGTACTGGTCAAGCTATGAACCACACTTTATACTAAAAATGACCATACACCAAACCGTTATATATGTTTTACATCCACTAAAATAAACTGTCTTCATTTTATTATGCCTATTTACTGTAAAAAACAACCTGGATTCTTTATAAGGGTACTATTTAACGTTTTCGACTCTTTATTATTACGAGCTATACGCACAACGTACCTACTTTCTTCAAACATAAAAAAAAATATTAGTATAGCTCAATATATCTATTCTGATAACAAATTTTGTTTTTATATGACTGCTAAGGCAAAAATGTTTGTATGCGTTTTTCTGTCTTATTTCAGACACAATTTAATTTTTGAATATAAACATTACAGTTTCTAATTACAAAAACTTCAAGGGATAATTTTTTTAAGCATTATAGTTAGCTATATTAAAACAAAGCATTAATAGATTGTTGGCACATTTTATTTCATCACGCCTTTTGAAAACGATAACTGAAACGATAAGTGAAAAAATATACAAATAAAAAGAAAAAAAATTATTCATTACAGTAGTGTATAAATTCTTCACTAAATCTATCCTATATATAGCTAGTTTGTTTGTATGTATATGTATGTTTGAAGGCGCTAACCTCAGGAAATACCAATCCAATTTGAATTTTTTTTACCGTTAGATAGCCCATTTATTGAGGACGGTTATAGGCTATTCAAGCATTTTTTTTAATTCAACCTCAAAGAAGGTAAAACGGGGTTGTAGGATTTTTTGAGTAATCAACGCCCAGGCCAAACCGCTGAAGCTTTTATACTAATACGCTTCGCAGGAGAGAATTTCTCGCGGGGGGATAATAAATCATAAATTCTTAGCACCCGGGCGAAGGCGGACAGGACCGCTAGTAGTTCATAATATTTTAAACAGCAAAATTTTTAATTATGTAAAATAAAGACTTTTTAATAAAATAGAAAATAGATTTCGAGATTCAATTTTACAATAATTAATATTAATAAACGAATAAAGAATTATGATTTGCAAATATAAATTCAGAAAACATTTCGCATTAACGTACTTTTGTAGTTCTTAATAGTAAACCTTAAAATCTGGTTATATTTGCAAATGTCGCTGACCTATGAATATATAATTACAATTTCTGATTTGTTTTCTTTAAATTGCAATAATAAAAAAATAAACGGTTCTTACAGATAAAACTACTTAACAACTGAATACAGAATGGCTAGGAAATCTTACTAGGTACAGGCAAAAATATAAACAAGAATGTTCAAACAACAAATATTTATCAAATAGTAAAAAGATTTCTTTCAATTTGCGATGGATTTTTAGAATATTTACCCAGTAGAGGAAATTAATTTAACAGAGAAAAATAATTAGTAAGATTAATGAACGTAATGCTTTTATTTATGTAATGGTGAATTTATTTTATTACCATACGTAACAAATAACAAATAATGAAAATAATTGACAGCAATGTGTTAAACCATGTATGTATTTTAAAATTAATCATAATACAGACACTGATGCATTAATTAATTAATTATTATCCTTTCTTCTAGATAGTAAGTTCTCTTTACTGGTGTATAAATTGCTATAATTTTCGGAATGAATTATGCTAGATACACATTTATTTTTTACAACATAACATTAAATACACAGTTTTCCGTATGGTGTTATAATTATTATAATTAAATATGTTTAATATGGAAGTTCGCTGTATAAGAAACCAATATATTTTGAATCACTGAAGGAAATTGTGGAAAATATCAGTACTTAGTCGATTTAGGAATTTAGTTTTCCGATGGGAGGCTATAGGAAACATTATACCTAAACATCTATTTTTATTTATCTTATAAAATTAAATCTTCGTAAAATAATATAATAATTTAGTAAACAAAATAATGATAATTTTATTTTTTATATCTTAAATTGTTATCCAATACCTATATATTTTCATTATTAAAAAAAAAAAATTAAAACCATTCTGGATTCGAACCTGGGCTTGGCGTTTGTACCAGTACTTTTCCACACAGCCACCATGGCTTACTCTGTCTAAGACCTTAACATATAGTTATAGTTTTTTTCACATATCCACCACTTCCGACAATTTCCGTTTCATGTAATATTTCTAAAATGTTATACACGTTGTTCACGTCAAAAACCATTTGATTTGATAAATGTTGGCCATCCCGTGTATAGTACCGAATATAAATCACACTTTAGTGCCTACATGGGCACATCTATTCAGACGTTGCGGGGACAATCACCTGTCAGAATGTTAACATTTCAAGTAGGCGACATGTCTTCTGACTCGATCGGCTCAACAGTATATAGTAAGACATCTTATACAAAAGAGATGTGTCGTTTGAGTGTCACAATGCCCTTAAATGCATTGTGCCAGTGGTCTCAAACTTTTTTCATCAATATCCGACTGTTTGTTTGTAAATACTATATGCTGTCCTGCTGCTCGAAATCGAGCTTTTTTACTCTTAAAATCTACAATTCTGGCATGGTTTGGAACACCTATACCCACTTTAAACGCTTTCAAATGACACCTCGATAATCAAAATCGGTTCCAAAATTTAAGAGAAGTTACGCGAACAAACAAAAAACGCGTGACCTGTTAAATATAGAGAATTACCAAAGAATTTTTGTTAAAATAAAGTGCATAATACAGAAAATAGTACTGGGACGCTTATTTTCAGCGTCGTAGCTAGGATCATCGGCGCCCCTGGCAAGACACTGATTTCGCGCTGTTTGCTTGAAAATAATCATATTCGCATCGCTGATTGCACCCCCTCTCGGGTTTAGCGCCCCTGGCGCGGGTTCCCGTTGCCAGACCCTAGCTATGACACTGCTTATTTACGCAAATGACCTCTGTTGTCGAGCGTCTATAATCCACAATTCATTCATTCATTCAGACACTGCTTATTTTATTATGAAAACTCCGCAGTGAAAAAGGATGAAGTCCTATTTTTTCTACAATATTAAAAATATTACAAAATCGTAATTTGTAAATATCTGATCAGAATTACGCTGCGAATGAAAGTTGTGTGAATTGCCTAGAAAATGCTCTTAATTTCTAAAATATGACGCAAATATGTTCTTTTAAAGTTTTTTCTTCTTTTTTACCAGTTTAGCATTTTAATTTTTTTAAATTTTTAATCACTAGGTATCTTTGAATTTGTTGCAAAATAATAAATTATGAAAAGAAAAAAAGCTTGTGTTTTCTCAGAGTGTTTCCGACTTTGGTATATAAAATAAAATAATAAATGCAGGTAGATAATATTTTGAATTTAAAAAATCTTAGTGTTAAGAACCTTCTTGCAACAATAATTTCTTAGTTTAAGTAAGTATATATTATATATAGGTACTTACTTTTTGTCAATGTGGTAAAATAAACTATCTATCTATCTATTTATTGATCTAAAATCATCATTTTCTGCTAGTAGACATTTTGAGCATGGCCTATAATGAATAAGTAATTTCCGTTTTTTATTCTAGTATCCATATTCCATAGACTTTTTTTAAATAAATCTCAAAAGCTATTCTTAAACCGTTGGTTATTTGTCTAACATTTAATCTGCGAATTTGAAACCACTGCAATGCATATTATTATTTTAAGATTTGTAAAGCTACTGACACACAAGTGTTTGTCAAAAAGTATGTTTATTGACCTTAAGCAAGTAGCTTTCTAGCTCACTAGGAAGCTTAGGTAAACAATTTTTTTGATCTACCTGATTTTAAATTTAAAAAAAAGTTTTTTTGCAACTTTCGAAGTTAAATTTAAAGAGATTTTTTTAATATGTCTTACCACCTCTCGAAACCTATTTAAAATAAGCGCAATCGGTTATATTTTAACAAAATTAATGGATTTATTTTAAAACCGAAATTTTGTTTTTTAGTGCTAATTAAAATGTCCTCCCAAAATTTTAATAAAACCAGCCACACAGAGCAAGACAACATTTTTCACGGGTAGTGAATTTGCTTATTGCATGTATTAAGTATATTATATTTCGTCCCTCATCTGATGTAAAGACGTATCTACCATTTAAACCATAGTTACGCCACTTCGTGAGAAGAAAGTTGGGCTGAAGGGCGGTTGTTCGGTGGTATATCTCACTTTTTCAATTTTTGTCAATTACGTCTTTACGTGAGATGAGGGACGATTTAATTTATACTGGCGTTGGATTTATTAAAATATGCTGATTATTGCAACTATAAAAAATTCGACTGATGATCAGTCCTATACTTCCCACCTAGTAAATATTTGCAAAAAATAAACACCCTTTTTTTATTCTTTGAAAAAAAGCATGGTCCTCTTTTTTGTTTAGTGATCTACTGATGGCTAGTAATATAGCAAAAATCATGTTTACTTTGATTTACGTACAATTTTCTTTTTTTAGTAAAATATTTTTTTCTCGAAAATTATACATTTTAGAGAAAAAATATATTTACATTTTTTTCATATTATAACATCTAAAATTCATTTATATTTTTTACTTCCCACCTCTACTATGGTAGGGAAGTAATGGATTCAGTCCGAAAACAATATTTCGAGATTTTAACAGATTTTCACGTTTTGAGACCCTAGCAATCGTTTAAGATCATTTTCTGACTGATGTCTGTATGTGTGTGTGTGTGTGTGTGTGTATGTGTGTGTGCGTGTATGTGTGTGTGTATGTGGTCAATTTTTCGCCTTCGATATCTTAAGAACGGAACAACATACGAGCATGCCGATTGTTCTATTGTGTTTATCAGCCTTTAACTTAGATCTGATTACATTTTGAGTCAAATCGGTTCAGTGGATCCTGAGATATTCAAAAAAACGTCCTCAATGTCACGTATTAACATAGGTAAAAAAAAATATAAATGAAATATAGATGTTATAATATGAAAAAAATGTAAATATTTTTTTTCTCTAAAATGTATAGTTTTCGAGAAAAAAAATATTTTACTAAAAAAAATAAAAATTGTACGCAAATCAAGGTAACCATGATTTTTGCTATATTAAGTTAGCCATCAGTAGATCACCAAACAAAAAAGAGGGCCATGCTTTTTTCAAAGAATAAAAATTAAATTGTGTTTTACAGACCACCAACAGCTAAGGTTATTTGGGCCTAGTCAAAGAATAAAAAAAAAAGAGTGTTTATTTTTTGCAAATATTTACTAGGTGGGAAGTATAGGACTGGTCATCAGTCGAATTTTTTTACCTATGTTAATACGTGACGTTGAGAACGTTTTTTTTAATATCTCAGGATCCACTGAACCGATTTGACTCAAAATCTAATCAGATCTAAGTTAAAAGCTGATAAACCCAATAGAACAATGGGAATGGCCGTATGTTGTTCCGTTTTTACGATATCGAAGTCGAAAAATTGACCACATACACACACACACACATATAGACATCTGCAGTCAGAAAATGATCTTAAACGATTGCTAGGGTCTCAAAATGTGAAGATCTGTTAAAATCTCGAAATATTTTTTTCGGACTAAATCCATTACTTCCCTACCATAGTAGAGGTGGGAAGTAAAAATAAATAATTTTAAGGGACCTATTAAGAAGTTAGGAAATGTTTTAGTATATAAACCAATCCAAGTTCATAATATTATAATATAATGATATATTTACCATAATGCAAATAAAGTTTTGATAATAGGGTTGGCTATGCAACCAGTACTTTAATTTAACTCATATCATTTGTTAGTTGCATGATTATTGAAGATATTGTGGCACTGGCTTTATTTTATGTTAAAAAAGTAAACAATGTAGTTTGCCAATTATTTATGGACTTTAAATCAATCTCGCACATATTTTATGTGACACAGGTAACAATAAAACACAAATATTTATTTACATGTATATTTAACTATCAATGTCAAGTGTCTTGCCACATTTTGCAAAAAAAATATTGTATTATAAATCAATCTCATAATTTCAATGAAAATTTGACACAAATAAACAATGTTGTTTCAAGAAATTATAATGTTATAATAAGCTAGATTATATACGATATTAGTAAAATTATTAAACGTAAATGAAAGTTAATATAGTCTCATGTAATACTTATAGGTGCTAAAATATTTTTGCGGCTTTTTTGCAAATTGTCAATAGAATCGTTGTGAAAAATAATATGCATTTACTCGGAACGAAACACAGCGAATGCAACGCGTGTGAATTGCTGCCCTCGTTCCTCGTTCCTCGCAGCAAACTTCACACTAGTTGCAAACGCTGTGTTTCGTCCCTTGTAATGCGATATACTATTGGACTGTTTTTGTGTCTTAAAAATACGCCTAAAAATTGAATCTGATATATTTCTGAAAGATATCTTCTGAGATAAGCATCGGGATATTTTGGGGCTGCATATGCGGCCCCTTTTCTAGTTTTTTACGTTTAGATTTTTCACGTCGAACTTGGCTTCTTGCGAAACCTAAATATCAGTCTTCTAGTTTGCTTGAAGTACAAAAAAAACCTCTAGAGGGAAAAACAGATAGATACGGTGTGAATTGTACAGAGTATTCCAGATCGATCACCTACGGACAATACAGTGAAATAGAGAAAAATCTGTGCAGAAAAGACTCTTTTGATCCGGTGTACCGTTAATGAGATATTAATAAAGTATAATGAGATATTAACTAATTAATTATCATCAATAAGTAGGGTAGTGGGGCGTGGCTTATTAATATTCTTATGTATTCCGCTTAACTTATTGGTGATAATATCTCATTAACGATACATTGGATCAAAAAAATGTCTAAGAACTTTTCTGCTCTGAATTTTTTTTCTCTATTTCACTGTACTGTCCGTAGGCGATCATTCTGAGACACCCTGTATATTATAAATAAGAAAACTAAATTTTTATAAGTTTTGAAAACGGTCACCTTGTATATTATTTCATATCAATTATTGTGTATTTTCGTATGTGTATCAGTGGTCAGTGGGAGGCCACGAACGGACGTTATAATTTGGTCGATGACTTCTTATTTTATTATACCAGTTTATCGAGAATGTGGCAACCGAAGACAGTTAACAGTTAACAGTCGCATGTTGTGATATTTTATTTGTTCTTCTCGTAATAATATAAACAAATCTTAATATTTGACTGCGAGAGAATTAAATTTGTTGTCGGTGAATGACAAGAGCAAAATTAACTAGTTTAAAAAACTATTATCTTTATTAACAAGTATTTGTCAATTTCCTTTTTAAAGAAAAAACTCATCGAATTAATATTTATGAATCAAAGGTATCCCACTTGCTCTTCATTTTTCTTTTTTTAGCGCACTAATATACCTATACCTATAAAAAGTTTTCAAGATTACATGGAAATTAACTAAACAAAAAAACTAGGGTGCTGACACCACGGCGCAAGTGAAACTTTATTGCCATAACTCTAAACGCTTTTAACCCGAAATCGCCGTATATAATTTTGTTTACGTGGTTTTGGTAATGTAATTTGAACTACGATCTATGGAAATGAAAGTGGACGTCACGCTCGACATTCGTAACCGAACGGAAAAAAACGAGGCTAGTAAAGTTTGACTTAAACAAGCCGTGAGGTGGGTCGTTTATTAGGACTAAAGTGCGACCCTTGAGGTCCACATGACGAACTTCCCAATTTGATAAATATTTAATAATAATAATTAAATTAGATATTACACAGAAAAGTAATCATTTTAATCATTAAAACATAATTATTATTAATTTTTAACAATAATTAAAAAAAAAAAACGGCTGACCCGGTTTTTACAAAATTTATTTCGGATCAAAATGACGTTAACGCGCCTCGATTGACACTCTTACGAAGTCGATATAATTTTTTATTCGCGAGATATTGTGTAAAATCTACTTTTTTGGAGTCTATTTGGTTAAGAAAAAAGAACGGCTGAACCGATTTTCAAAAAATTTCTTTCAGATCATATTTACGTTAATACGCGTCGATTGGCACCTTAACGTAGTCGATATCATTTTTCATTCGTGAGATTTCGTCTTAGAAAGAAATGGACACATACGTACGTACGTACATACGTACACACACACATACACAGACATCTTTCTAAAAATAGTGTAATGTCCTTGAAACATAAAAATTTGTTATACATTTTGATTTCGATTTTCGGACCCATTACAATAACTTCCAATGGGAAGTTAAAAACTGTGTAAGAGAGACACCCATTGACGTCACGTTACAATGCATTATCAGAAAAAATAATTTATTTAGCCCGTCACCGTCGGGACTCAAACCCGAAACTTCCAGATTCGCGCTGGCTGAGTTATCAATTACTTCCACAGTGCAGACACGTCTAAATGTACCTTTTATTTCTTATATAAAGCAATTCGCCAAACCAAAATCTACCCGTGCGAACCGGGCCGCAAAGCTAACTATAAAATATAGCTAGTTGTGACGAAATATAATGATTAATCAGATATTTGGCAAGTAATTAAAATTGAATTTTTTGCAAGACTCTGGATTAACCAACTGATTACTTAATTAAACAACACGTGCGTTTTGCTTTTTTTATAACTAGTGTGTTTATAACCGAGATCAAAAGATACATAATTTGCTTGATACCGTATTGACATGCCAAATGCAGCGCTTAATTATTTTTCTTTTTTTATATAAATACAACTATTGAATTTACTGGCTGTTCTCGGTTTACCTATTTTATATTTGATGGGTGAATATAAAATAAAATAAAACACCTTAGTAAAAGTTCTATACTAATTTTGATGCACTTCACGTTAACTAATCCACTGTTATAATATGAATTTAGATAATCATCGGATAATCATTTTCCTCTCTGTCGGGACTAGAGGCTGTTTTTCCTTAATACGTCCCTGATTTTATGTTTAAATTTTATTATTATGTTTTGTAATCTGTAACCTGTTATACTGTCTTGTTATATAATGTCTTCTTTTTATTCAAATCGTCTTTTGTTAAAAATTGTTCAGTTGCAAAATATATTTCTTAATGAAAACTACCAAATTAAGTGTCGTAAATAAGTTGCAATAATATTACCTATAATATAACTATCACTATCCGAAACACTCTCTTATCAACCAATTTTTTTTAAATACTTATTTATGGAGGCATCAAGTTCATTAACGTCCGGAATTATAAATTATTAATCTATTAAAACTATAATGGGTGTATAAAAAAATCTTGATGAGTGGAGGAACAATAGTATGCGATTGATGCCGTTTTCTGTATCTTCAAATATATTAGGGAGATCGTCGGGAAGCATATTGTAGACACTCCAGGAAGATATACCTAGGTGCGTTATCACTAATCGTCATCTTTTGACCTGTACTATCAGCCATTAAAAATAAAATAGGTTGACCGAGAACACCCTGTATAAAGATTTATTTTGATTAAGACTTCTCATTTATTTAATTGTTACAACCTTAGAATTGATGAATAAAGAATGTTTGTGTTGATTGCTCACATTTTACGACTAATTTATTATCAAAAGTTTAAAAGAAATTGTTGCGTTAATTTTTTACTAGTTATTTAACTGATTGAATGACCGTATGTTTCACCATTGGCGGATACTTTTTAGGGGCCAAAGAATATTTATATTAATAGGAAACATATCAGCAATTAATATATTTTTCGACTATTTGAGAGCAAATCTAAATTTAAACAAGTTTTCATTTGTAAAAAAAACCGTATTTTTATAGTTTTTGAGTGAATGAATAATCTCATTATTATAGTAAATCGATATCGTTTCTTGGAAAGACTTATAAACTTACCCAGAAAAAAATCTACTTATCATTTGTTCAACTAAATTTCGTTAAATTTATATCTACATAACAAACTAAGTATTAACCATAAAATTATTATCATAATAAATAAATCGTTGGCAGTAATCGTGGGTACGTAAAAGAAATTAGCTGATTAGTTTCAAAACTAGCCATTGCCAGTAATGTATTCTACCATTTCTATGAATAAATGAGAAAGTCCGGATTGTATCGACCCCTAAAATTTTAATAAAATCGGGCTTACAAATTTGAATAAAACGATATTGAATTGATAAAATCCATGTTGAATATTGAAATTTGGAAAAATTCATTATTAGGGATGCACTGAGCTTAATTTTTTTATTTTGTTCAAAAACAAACTTAATTTTACAGAATAAAACCACAACGTCTTTATGAGCAAATGCACTATGTTGTTGGTAGGGTTCTGCACTGCGACCCGAGTTTTTTTATACATAAAAACCGAATCATGCAATATTATAAATAATTACATCATTCCTTAGTATCGACTAATATCGTCAAATGATGTTTTTCTAACGTCTTCGAGCTATCGTTAATGACTATCAACTAAGGCAATCATAGTTCCATTTCCTAAACTGTCTGGCCATAATGACAGCCTCAAGTAGCCAAACGGAACTGTTAGACCTGGAGACGCTGTCAACGAGATGCAGCGGAAATTGTTTGTGGCCATGCACAGCATGTAGGACGTAGGTAATATGTTAAATAACAAAGGGGTGGTTAAACAACGCTAAAATTTGTTTTTACCAAACCTAACACTTTGGGGGGAAAATGTGAATAAGAAATCTTTGTCTATGTATATTACATCTATTTACATGAAAAAGGACGGTGTGGTCCAGTGGTTAGCGTCACGGTCTCTGGATCAGACTGTCGTGGGTTCGAATCACGCCTCCGCTCATGGATGTTTTGTAATGTCATTTAGTTTTAAGTTAATTGTTATTTAATGTAATCAAAACGCTAATGGCCTAAGTTGTCTATAATTTACAATAAAAAAAAATTTTACATGAAAATTAAAAATATATTACATAGGGGAATACCTCGGGGAATACTCGGGGAATACTGATTAGTGAAAATTCCGTTTGTGAGATAAAGTCTTGTGACAGACGGACAGGTGGACAGACATCGTAGCCTCAGTAATAGGGTTCCGTGAATTAATATAATACTTTGTTTATTGATGATCGCAGCGATCTCGATACATTTTCACAGGTCAGATGTATATCACAACCTAAATCTATAACTAATTTACATCCCTGATACCGAATTGGTCACTGATTTTCCTACTTAAGCTCAAGGCAATCTCCTCTATGCAGGTCTGCAATATAAAAAAATATCATGCTTAAATTGCACGGGGAACTTGATTACTAAACTATTTAATTAACGTTTGCATCAGATTTATAGTTCTACGGGGTGGTTCAGAAAATGAAGTTATGTCTAGGTGATATCACAAATGAGATTTTCAACGTTTCAAACATTGTAAGGAGATTTACAGTTTACGGCCAGGCGATCTTAAAATATTTACGAGGTGAATAATTATAGAAATCATAAAATTTCAGCTTGACTATCATTGTAATTAAGATTATTAATTAATAAACAAGATCCACTAAGAAGAAAATATAATTAAAATATATGAGCCAGATATTAATACTTGTAGATTCCTATTTATGCAAATTTTGTATAAATTACCTATTTGTTTTGATTTGATTGCAACAATTTACAGATAAAGTTTATTGATTTGAATTTTGGCGGCAGACTTTTGTTATTCATTCTAAGCAGTGTAGGTTTTTGATTTGCTATTTTCTTTTCGTTAGAAATATTTGCATAGGTGAAATAAATATTTTTGATAGTCAATAAAGAACAGAAAAACAAAATCACTCACCCGCAACTGACGGCCATGCGGACTCTCAGTGACGTGCCTAATATTTTTTCGTGCGGCGCTTTCAGCAACTGTAAAAAATAATACAACACACAAATTACAACACCTGACTGATTTTCAATATAATGCACTGAAATCACAATAATACATAATATATCGCTAGAGCATGGACAATATCAATCAAGGTGATGAGCCCAACCTTAATAACCACATGGCCTTTTGTGTCTAGGGTAGACTCAAAAGTTTACCAATACGTTTATGATTACAAACAAGCCGTGAGGTGGGTCGTTTATTAGGACTAAAGTGCGACCCTTGAGATCCACACGACAAACTTCCCAGTTTGATAAATATTTAATAATAATAATTAAATTAGATATTACACAGAAAAGTAATCATTTTAATCATTCAAACATAATTATTATTTATTTTTAACAATAATTAAAAAAAAAAACGGCTGAACCGATTTTTATAAAATTTATTTCGGATCAAAATGACGTTAACACGCCTCGATTGACATCCTTACGAAGTCGATATAATTTTTTATTCGCGAGATATTGTGTAAAATCTACTTTTTTGGAGTCTATTTGGTTAAGAAAAAAGAACGGCTGAACCGATTTTGACAAAATTTCTTTCAGATCATATTTACGTTAATACGCGTCGATTGACATCCTAACGTAGTCGATATCATTTTTCGTTCTCGAGATTTCGTCTTAGAAAGAAATGGACACATATGTACGTACGTATACGTACATACACACACACACACACAGAGACATCTTTCTAAAAATAGTGTAGTGACCTTGAAACATAAAAATTTGTTATACATTTTGATTTCGATTTTCGGACCCATTACAATAACTTCCAATGGGAAGTTAATAATGAGCTGTGTTTTGCAAAACGTTAGACAAGAATATAACTTGATAACGATCGTAATATGGTATTTATAAAAAAAAATGTGAGCCGTCATCGGACGCCTGGTAGACGTGAAACAACTCACCAAAGTTTCATCGCAATCGGATAAATAGTTTCTGAGATAGCCGACGAGACGCGAGGCTGGCCGAATGGTACGACGCTACGTGCCATGCATACGTGCCATCGAAACATTTTCACTCCCATCTAAACGCGCCATTAAATGTTTCACATCAAAAATCTGAAGTCGTTTTACTTTTATTAAAAAATTTAGTACTCTTTATTCTTCGTATAAAAGTAGCTGATATTCATGAACGCGTTGAGGACTGCTGTAAAATGACCTCAACGAGTTTAGAACTGTTGTAAAATGTTCCCAACACGTATTATGAGAAAAACGATATTTTAATAATGTATTCATGAGCAAAATTATAGAATATATTTTCTGTTATTATTTGAAAATAATTTTGAAAGAATTTATTTCTGCAAAAAAAAATTATGAACTGTAGAGATATATGTTTTTTGTACTATTATATGTTATTAAGGCCAGAAAATAGTTGAAACGTTGACAATACTGTAATATAGATTACTGATAAAAATATATACCAGAAATTACGAACGTTTAAAAATATTTTATAATTTTGTTTATGAATGTTTATTCTTAAATAATAATTAACCAATAAGAAATGTGCAATTATTCCAATGACTTTTTATTCCTACCTCGTATATTTGATCGTTTGTTTGGTGTATAACAACATAAATGATTATAATGTACATAATACTATAGCTTTGTGTACCCATATTTTAGATTAGATAATATTTCTCGATGCTATGTCCGCGAATTACTATTCTAAATGACAAAATTTTATTCGCCAAATGCAATTTAAATATTTATTATATTTATATCAATATACTTTATGATTCCGAAAAATAACAAGGCGAGTAACCAATCATAAACTTTTATTGCATAACAGAATAATTAATAGCTCGCATATTAGTTCAACATTAGAGGTTCTGACGCTAATGACCTCTGTTGTCGAGCGTCTATAATCCACAATTCATTCAATCATTAGAGGTTCTGTAATTTTTAAATTAGGTCATTTTTTAGTTGTTACTTTTAACAAAGCTTTTTTAAGCACTAAAATGCAAATTGTCATCATTTTCAAGTTTTCGTTCTGATGCTTAATCAACTTACTCTTTTCCCTCATTATTTGATATATTACTCTTTTCTATCCTTTTTTTAAAGTTTTTAAGATTAAATTAAGTAGGTAAAAATAACTAGTTAAAAAGAGGATTAAAAAACCAAAATTAAATTAAATTAAAGAAAAACAAACAAAAAGCACGCTTATGCAATTAGAAAAAAGGTTGATATACAATTTTTTATCGTTTTGATGATAGGTGTGACTAATTTAATAATGGCGTGAATAATCATTTTTTTATAATTTGTGAATGACGGTTAATTAAAATCATAATGCATTTAATGACAAGTTTTTCTAAACTCGTTTCCATTATATAAAAACAACAACAAAACGTTTTTCGTCATAAAACAGAAGAATTTGCGTGGGAATGTCAACTTTTATACTATGTGTTGTAACATAACTATCGAATGTCACGATTTGATTTAAATAATTATTGATTAACATTATCTGAAATACATTTTGAATCTCAAGAATCACTCATTAGTTCAAGAATACAACTTGATTCAGTTATTATATAATAATTAATGACGTTGAATAATTAAACCTCATTTGTCATTGACCAATACGTTGTCATTTTATCAAAAATGCATTTAGAATTTTTGTTAAAACATAATATTCTAGAGAGTTCCATTTTTAATTTCAACGCGTCAACACATAAAATAATATTCCTTTAACAATATTGGCATCTCTCAACGGCGAGCTTAGATTGCGGCGAGGCCTTGGCCCAATATTTTCCACAATTATCATAAGTTTTCATCGCAAGAGAGCAGCAATTTTTTTTTTATTAACGCATCAAGATTACAAAAATATCCAAGTGATTTAAGACGTATTGGCCAGCAAGTCGATTCCACCGGTGAAGGGAGAAAAGTATTTAATTCAAGTGTTTGAAATTTTATCAAAATAAATATACATTTTTAGAACTTTCGTCGTCTAATTTCTTTACTGTTAGAATTTGATCCTGTTCTCTCTTAAAGAACAGGAAATTATTTTAACGGCGCTATCTGGAGAGGCAGTTTAGTTACAGTGTAAAATAATAGATGACAATTTTTTATATTGTATTATGTGAAATTAATTGTTTTGACAGTAATCATTTAGCATCGAGAAATTTCGTGTAACTCGTTAACGGTTGGAGATAGAAAAAACCTCAAATATAGAAATTTTAGAAAATTTTATCAGCTACAATTTTCATGCACGGAATTTTTTCGTAGGATCAACTGTTTTCAGGTTATACGTGAAATACCAAAAAAGGGACCTTTAATATGTTTTTTTATTAACTAGTCCAAACAAAGTCCCGAAGTCGGTTTTTGCGCTTATTGACTTTTGACAGGCCGGTGTGCGGGACCGTATCTTTTCAACATTAGTATGAGAAAGAAAACTATTTCCATAGTGATTTATGTTTATTCGCTTTGATCCGCCCGCTATTACCTACTGACAGCTGTTATCGGCCTACTTTTTATAGTGGGTATGGTAAAAAATACCATATAAATTTCGTGTGTACCTATTGATATTACGACTCGTGTGACTGTTAAAACTCGCTATGCTCGTTTTAACATAATGTCACTTACTCGTCAGTAATGTACGTCATTACGCAACTAGATATATCTACTATTAATTATGAAACATTTTGTCTATGCAACACATTGTATACTAATGTATTAATATAGCAAATTCATTCAGTTTTATTTTACTTTCAGGTATGTTATTGTGAACTGTGGTGTAGAACATTTGTGTATAAATGTCCTTCTAATAATATTGCAATCGTGGGTTTTGAAAATACACTCACTGAATTATTCATAAATTGTTTGGGAAACGATAGTTTTACTATCAAAAAATTCTTTATGCAATTTAAATGAATCTATTAAATAAACTTATAGATTCTAGTGGGTAGTTATCGCACTTATCAGATTGTGAATACCGGTTTGTTAAATTATTTTAAAACTATTGTTTCTAAAATGACGAGCGTGTTTTCCATAATATTTATACAGCATCTTTTTGAAATGAACACTTCCTTAGGCGCGCTTTGCCTGGGTAGTGAACGAAAGTGAGCCGTTCACACCCGACGGTGACGCTCGCTGAATCGGGATTACTCGGATCAAACACGAACACGTATTTGTAGTATGAGGATATTAATTTGTAGTTCATAAGTGCGCTTATAGATGACACTAAAACTTAATACGCATATTAAGTTATTTGTAGTTCACAAGTGCGCTAACAGATGACACTAAAACTTATTGTTTGCATTGTTTCAATCATAAATAATCGGACTCTTTGATAACACATACCTATAAAGTTTTGCATTCATTGCTTGAAGTGGTAGTAATGCCCCAGACTACGATATTCAGATTTTTGAATCAGTAAATAAGAAGTTCATATTGTAAAGCAATTTAGAACCACCGCAAAGTAAACTATGTCTGTTAGATCGATAAAATTATCTTTTTAATCACCAATTATTTCAAATTTGTTTCCACTATAATGATAGTTAACAATCATTATAATGACGTGCAGATGACAGCAGTCTGTTGTTTATTCAGACGACCAGCCTATAATTTATATTAAAGTAATTTCAAGATTAGTACATGTAATAAAAGAAAACGTGAGTGTATGTGTTTCCCTTTATATACGATATATATCGTTGTCAATGATCAGTGATATCGGATTGTATTTGACAACCAGTTTCTCTCGCAGGAAATACTTGTGATTCTTAGGACTGAATCATATTTTGACAGAAAGTAAATTATTCTCTTCACTGACGTTCTTTGAATTAATATTAAATCATTAATCTGTGTTTTATTTCACACTCAATTAATCAATTTTTTGATAAGATATTTTCAGCTGTTCAATTATAATATTGCTGGACGAGTACCTAAATAATAATTATAAATAACAATCTAATAAACAGGAACGGACTGGCGCAAAAAAGCGGCGCGGGCGGAAGACTCTGCAACGACGCAGATTACTTTTCTCACCGGGAGGTGCAGGATGCGGAACACCCCCCAGCAGGAGGGAGAGTCTCCCCCGGAAATTTTTTTGAAAAAATAGGACCCAATAACGCAAATTTGAAGCAAATCTCTAGAAGCAAAAAAATTAATATTACCACAATAATTCAACTATAACCATAGTGAAATTGGAATTCAATTTTTCTATAGAAATTAGAATAAATAATTCTAGAAAAATTGAATTCCAAATCGTAACCATGGTATTCTTTATTTCTTCAAGGAAGAAAAATTTGAAATGATTGTTTTGCTTTTTATTTCGCAGAATTGCAGAGTATTAGTGGTTGGTAGTAAAAAAATTAAGGCTTCTCATTCTTAAATTAAAAAATAATTTATTAAACGAAACATTGTGGCTTATTTGTTTTGTTGTTCAAAAACAAAAGAACAGTTTAATGCAGTACCTTTGTGTACTGTCTGACGCCAGTATATTGAAGAGAGATGGAAGAAGAGGGTCTCTTTTGTCGCGGTCAGTGGTCGGATTATGTCCTCCCACTGCGGGTAATACAGAGACCGTTGTTCCTCGCACTTGGTAGCGGGAGGTCGAACTTGAACCAACATAACGACAAACCATATCACCCCCTCGCAACTATATCGATTGTTACAAAATAAAAGTAGTTTATAAAAGTAAAAAAAAACAGGATTTGCAATGAAATGGTACGAAAATTTTAAATTATTTTAGTGATAAAGTATAGATTAAAATAATATTACTCGGAATATTCAATATTTTGCGTGATAAAGCTAACAATTTAATTAATTTTTTCACTTATTAAAGAAAAAAATTCACAGATTTCGCAATCCTTGCAACCATCGAGGACATTGGAAATGATAATAGCATATATGAAACATAATTAACTCTTTATTATACACACAATATTTATCAATGCACTGTTTAGTATTGTCAGGAATAACCCTATTATTCTTCTGTTATATACGCGTTCACTTTTGCTTGATTACGTAACTTTTAAATGGATTTTTCTACAGTATTTATTAACATTTGCTCAAAAATAACACCGCAGATCGTCGCAAATACCTCTCAATTAACTAGACATGATATAAAACACATTTCGAAAAAATTGCACATGTTCAATTTTGCATGATTGCTCTTCACTTGATCGCGACACCGTTGTCTTTTGGCCTTGAACGAAAACTTGTAACTCTGCCCCCATATACGAACATAAACATTTTCAATGTTAAAATAATAATTTTACACTGCATTAATTGCGTATTAATCTATAATATTACACCATCTGTGAATACGAATGTGAAAGTAGATATCTAACAATTACTGCTTTGTGTATCAAATATCTTAACCGTCGGTGGTTCAGTACTAACATTAATAAAATATATTTTATAACTTAATAATAATGTACCTATATATTTTGTTCACAAAGACAACCCAATCTTGTAATTCTTATAAACTCGAGTATGTATTATTTATCCTGACATAAAATGTTATGCTCTAATAAATTAATATAAAACAGTCACAACACAAAAGAGTTTTGAAACATCCCTTAGAAGAGAATAAAGAAGATAATGGTAGATCTCCAACAGCGCCAACGATGCTCAATACATATATATCTTACATGCTCTACAAGAAACGCTACTGAAAAATGCATGTGGCTGTGATTGTTTCCCAGCGAGAACAAGGCCGTACTGACAAAGCGACTTATTGTGATCATTTAATGAGAGTTTGAGTACCTTCACAAGTACTCGTGCCTACAACCTCACCTCTTTATCTCTCTGCCGTACCACCAGACCTAACTATACAGGGGGTTCGATAAGTGTTAACAAAGAATTTGGAGCAACAGTAGGTTGTATGTTTTGTTTGTTAGACAATCTATATAGAGGATGGAATGAAATTTCAGAGATTTTAGGATCTATAAATGAATGTTAACAAGCTATTTTTAACTATTATGATGACAATCTATATAGTTTTCACAGAATATATCTTTTATTTATAGTACGCATAACCAATACTTATACAAAATTTCATGTATAAAAAAGATAAAAAAAAATGTTTTAAGTAAACTGCAGACTGGAGGTAAAATAAAACATAAAAAAATCTAATCAAAACTGAATAAATTAGTAACAAAATAAAGATCAAAAAAATTGTATACTGACATTTCAAACTACAATTTTTTTGATTTTTATTTTATTGATAATTTATACAGATCTTGAATGGGCCAACATCTTGGCCGAAAAGTTGATCATCTTATTATATCATCATATTATATAGGTACTTGTCTGTGAATTTGGTCATGTTTTATTTTATTATAAATATTAAATAAAGACGCTAAATTAATTACACTAACCAATTTTTTTTTTTTTGTAAGTATAATTTTGAGGTCACTTAGATACCTATATACGAGTAACTTAGAAATAAATGATAAAAACATATTCAAAACTAATTAGTTTAACTCACAGCCATTATCAGTCTAATTATTGATTGCTTGTAGATTATAGACGCTCGATAAAGATAAATATCACAATATTATGAATCACCTGCCAATTTTGTTTTATCGTAGTATATGTTTATTTTTGTCATTAGTATAATTATTGATATATCTCATAAACGATACAATGTTTGTAATAATATATTTTGTGTTGAATTATGTTATAAAAGCAATCAATGTCAAGGTTAAAAACACCTTTATTATGCACTTAATAATACCAAATACGGTTGACACCAATTAATAAACCATTACTATTGAACATTTTAAAGGCGATACTATCAGTAAAAAAATTTCTTTACGGATTGTGATATCCCTAAGAAATATCAGTACATAAGACCTCACTTCGGCATGGAAGTACGCTTATTTCTTTTTTAGCACAGAGACGCTTTAGTGTACCCACACTACAAGAAACATTATCTGCTCAAAGTCAAAATATTTCTATTTATTCAGCGATGTGAAAAAAACACTATCATGCATCCGTATCATTTGAAACTACCAATTTAATTGATTTAATTATATATTTTAAATTTTGACCTCAATTGTCGAGCGTCTATAATCTACAATCTAATAAGATATTTTTAGTCTTCTTGGCGCACTCAATTTCTTTACCAGGTTGCCGAATAAAAATATTATTAAATCTATGGAATCATTGAACATTTGTAAAACTGTACTCTTTTGTCGTACATTCAGTATAAAATAATAACGCGATTCATACAAAGCAATATAGGTCGTCGCTGTGAACTTTGAAGCTGAATTATGTAAAACGTACGTGCTTAGCTGATATATCCATAATACTTATATTATGTGGAAGTACTCTATAGTCACCTAGTGATAGGACGGGTCACCCGTTACCTACGCCATCTTTCAGTGTAATGACTATGGAAGAGTGTATAGTTCATAGTTCACTGTTTAACACTGTTTTCTCATACTGAACTACGTTTTATCTATATTTTGCATGAATATATAGTTAGTGTTACATAGAAATCATTGTACGTCATACTGTTATCTTACAGACGCGGTTGTTCCTTTTTATTTTATTCTTTTATATAAGGTTATCAGAGGGCAGTATAGCCTAGTGGTTAACGTGCTTAGTGCCGCAACCTCTGGACTGGACTGCCGTGGGTTCGAATCCCACCTGCGCTCATGGATGTTTTCTGATGTTATTTAGTTTTAAAATAGTTGTTATTTAGTGTAGTTGAAAGACGTTAATGACCTGAGATGTCGACACGTCTATAATCTACAATAAATAAAATAAATTAAGGTTATCAAATGACAGCGCAGCGTTTCCAGATCGCATAATAACATTTTTCGTCAGATTCTGAATTAAAAATTCCCTAGATTTCTGAAATGTAGGGATTTTTAAGGAAATCTGATTTCCTCACCGCTTTAAAGCATTATGTTAATAGTAGTTTTCCTATGGTAATTTACACTATGAAAAATTAATTGTGCATTAAGAAACCCAAACATATTGGTCTTTATTTATAAAAATAAAAAATTAGTTTATTATTCAAGTTTTAAAAAGTCAGATTTTTAGTCTATATGTAGCTTAAGGTGAAACGCTAGCCGCCATGATGGTTTCGTGTGTAACGTCACTATCTCTTTTTCACGCAGAATTTCAAAATTGAATTAAAAATGCCATTTACAAAAATTCAGGTGGATCATTACTATAGCACATAAATAATTTAAGACACTTTCAGAAAAACAGAAAAATACCTTATTGTTAACACTAGCGACGTGTCGTCATTTTTATGCAGAATGTAGCGCATATTGTGTTGAAGCACGATTGGATGTAGTTGTTTTCTTTAGATATACGCGAATATATACACACATAATATATTATTCCCATTTGCACAGTGTTGAAGCCTACATGTGTCATATATGTTGATGATGAAACTAGACCGCCTTTTATATTATCTAGTCGACAGAAAGTGGGTCGCCTATTCTATTTTTTTGTATGGGGTTGTTATGATGAAACATTATTCTAACACTAGCGGTTATTTACAAAGAACTTTGTTTAAACTTTACGTTGTATCAAATAATTACTAGACTGTTTCTATTTTACACCCACGAAGTTAACATTTAAGAATCTCTGGGCTCATATCACAAAACATCGTATTTCTTGTTGGAAATTAAATTTTGATATTTTTGAATTGAAAGGCTCATTCGGGTAAACTCGGGGGAGCTGAGTTTAGTCGAACCAAGGAGAAACAGTCAGCTGTGCGTCACTGTTGTTTTGTAACTATGGTAGTCAGAATAACCTTCGAATCTTGAGCCTGATACATATAATATACAATGATGGTAACTACATTGTTATGAATGAATTGTAGATTATAGGCGCTCGACAACAGAGATCATTAGCGTCTTACTACATTGTTATATTTTGTTTTAATATAATATATATAACTTAGAATCGATTATGATCCATAGAGATATCATAGATAGAGTAGGAAAGCCACCCAAAAAAGTGTCGATGCAAAAAATGGAGATGGAGAATAGACGCGTTGTTCTACCTTTTTTTATCACTGCAAATACATAACCATGGTTACAGATGTAAATTAACAATACCTACTACAAATTTTTAAATCCACAAATGAGTCAGAAGACAAGGAAAAGACAACATATTCGATTCCTATCTCTCTTTTCTAAGGTGACACTGTCACTTACAGTTGTGTCTATGGCTCCCCTATACTCTATCTATGATATCTTTATGTTTCGATTGCCATAGAATTTTTCACTTCGGCCATTCAGTCTTAAGCACATTTAATTTTTCTTAATAATAATGATTTTAAAGATTGTTTTTGTAGTATTTGAGGCACTTACATTTGTTATTACACAAAAAAGAGACCGGATTAGGCAGAAGTCGCGTTCGGCCTGAAATGACACGATACTTTTGAAAAACACACAAGAGTAAGCGAAGGTTCTCGCACACGATGCAATACGAGAACATTAGTTTATTCTTGTGTGATGTGGCAAACCGACTCGAGGCTGTGTACGCGGACGTTCGTTAGATGCAGTTGACAGAGTAGAAAACGTGGAAAAACTTCGGAACGTCTGTTAAAGATGTAATCATCGCTTTGATAACACTTCACGGCTGGCTTTATAAAAAGCGAAAGTTGGAAAACTGCAGCTCACTTTTAATAAATAATATGTTATAAGAAAAAGAATGACCTATTTTAGAGAAAAAAAATAACAAAACAAATATCTTTTGTCAGAAGAAACATGTTATGCACGCATATGTGTTTTGCTACATATGTTTAATATTAACTTGCTGACAGAAGGAATGACAATAGCAACTACAATAGAAATTTTTTATACAATATTGCGCAAACAATAAGTTCCTAAATACTTCCGAATAACATATTGTGTACATACATATGGAAGGCATTGTATACCTATTAATAAGTATTTATGTGCAGTGTTGCCAACTTTAGGGAAACATTCTTAAAAATTTCTATAAATATAAAAAGCATTATAATTTGTAGTCAGTGACCACTTAAAGGATGTAAAGATAATAATTTCCAAGAACTGCAATCTCTCAGCATGCAAGACATGACGCTTTTATAATGAAATGAGAAAAAATACCTTCTCACAGGCCGAGGTGTACCCAACAGGTGAGAAAAGGATATACATAAATGTACGTTTGGTTGCCCATTCGCATGAATCTTCGGAATCGCGTTTTGAGCAGATCCGGGATAATTCGGTTATCTGTGCATATAAAAAATTCATATGGAAAATGACGTTCAAAATATAATATAATATAATATATAATATAGTTTTCAACGTGCAAATAGAAACAAAGTAAGTGTTATATTAGAATACCAAGATACAAAAACAACTGAACTTTGTATTAAAACACATGGAATTCACATATAATAATGCATCCAACATTAACAATAATTTATTGTTAACGTAGCCTTGGACATCGTCTGCACTGCTAGATGTATTTTAAGGTGTGTCAATTTTAATTACTTTTTATGTAGTATTTTTCCTGTAGAGCCGACAAATGTTTTAAAAATAAATAATAGCCCTTTCTGTTCAAGAATTAATAATTATTAAAGTTATCAAAATAAAAATAGACCTTCTAGTTTCTCCCATAAGTGCACAAATCTGAGATTTAAAATTTGGGCAAAAATTTGTATTTGTATTTTTATTTTTTTAGGTTTCGCTTTTTATTTTTCGCAAATATTGCACCTATATAATATCATTACTTGAAAATGAATAATATTAATAGATTGTTAAGCAAAATAGTATTAGCAATAACGAAGTAGCCCGCTAAATTATTTATTGGAATGATAAAACAAATATAATACAAGTATTATAATAATTGCAAAAAATATAGGTATAATTTACTTATATATACAGGGTGTATCACAGTATTGAGAACATAGGGAAAATACTGTAGAGAAAATCATCATTGCATGTAAAACCATGATAATCAATTTAATTTAGTTGGCCATGATTTCTATCTTTGTCGCGCCGATAATTTTGTTTATATAACACATGCACGCTTTTAGTGTATTTCGTATCAGTTTTGCGGACCTTAAATGACCGTTTATTGACGAGTGACGTCATGATCCATTATGAAACGCTTTTCGATGATATATTGAAAAACATTTGAAAAACCCGTTATCTAATGAACAATAGGTGCGTTTGGTATCAAGGTGTAGTGTAAAAAGTGTAAGCACTTTTGACACTATTACGTTTGTTATACAAAAGTGTAAAATAACTGATCTGTTTGTTATTTCAGTGTGGGACTAAAAGTGTAACAACTATTAGTCCTGACTTTTGAGCAGGTGCACGTAGTGTAGTGTAGGTCACGTGATATATATCTGAATTGACAATCGCTTTGACAGATTTGATACTTTTTTCGTACTCAATTTTTTACATTTTTTGTCTCTTAAAAATGAATGAGCTTCAAAATGTAATGGTACAAGATAAATATGGCAATGAGTTTAACATTTTTACGACCAAAAAAAACTGTAAAAACTAGAAATAATGAACTCAGCCAATCTGTCATTAATTTATTTTGTAATGCGCATGTACAATCTACTCAGAATGTACACTAGCCCGTTTGTTACAAGTGTACATTTAGTTTACACTTTTGGTGAACTTTTTACACTTTTCAGTGAAAAATTATCTACACTACACTACACTACACCTTGATACCAAACGCACCTATTATGTACCTCTTTTCGGTGTAATAAATGAAATATGGTTACTATGGTAACAAAGTGAATAAATATTGTATCGACCCCAATGTTTTTATTATGAGATGTACTTCTGTCAGTGACATTAAATTATTCAATTAAAGTCTAAAACCATGCATGTGTTATATAAAGTATAGTGTGCAACACGTGTGCTAAATATTTATGCGTCACGCGCGATGTTTTCAGCACTCGTATTCCGCTCGCGATGCTCACTCGCCAAGGCTCGTGAGCGCTCTCCTACTACTCGTGCTGAAAACATCGCGCCTGACGCATAAAGATGTGTTTAGCACACTAGTCACACAATATACTATTATGTTTTTTTTATTTCACTCATTAATTTTCTATATGTTCTCAATTCTGTGATACATACTGTATATTTCATTAGGTGTATAATTAAGATATCACTTTTTTAAATAATATTGTTAACATTAAACGCCACTTCTTATCAAATACAAATAATGGAGTATATTATTTGTTTCTTAGAATTTTTATTTTTAGTAAAATAACTTCCACGCCCAATAAATAAAGAAATTTTTTTATATTATGTATTTACAATACCTATCGAGAAATAAAATATCTGTCAGTTGAACTCTATTATTGATAAAATTAATACAAATGTTTCAAGTAATTTATTACAGGTTTTAGAATATACAGCCTTGTTAAAATATTTATCCACGTATTTGTCATAATCTAAAAAAAAATCAAAAATTGTAAAAAAAATCAATTTGAAATAAATAGTCTGAAAGAAAATAGAATTCATTACATTAAATTATTATTCTGCAACCTTGTTAATTAAAAATCCCTTTAAAATAAACGCACACTATATATCTTCTACTGCCTTCTTGTTTAAAAATGATGTCTTGTCGACTTTTCTGACGTGCAGACTTACGTTCTGTGTTACAGTAGTCCACAATCCAATTAATTATCTATCCAAAATACAACTGTATTAAATGATTACTTGGCTATAAAGCGATTGGACTGTCGTAAGTTAATGAAAAGATAAACTTAATTAGTTGGTCCCATGACGATTCCGTGAGAAATATAATTAAATGCTTGGTAAGCGAAGTCGTATATTCAGTAGCAAGAAAAGATAAAGTGGTTTCATTTTTTTTGTATTTTTACAATTCCAACTCCACTAGTGGGGAATGATACTAATTTAGGTCAAAATTCGTTTTCCACAGTTTTACAATGCTTTTCCTACATTAAGTTTGATTGCTAACAACATATTTTTGAACAAAAATCTGTTCGTTTGTTTGTCTATTAGCTTTAAGCGCGACACCTTCTGGCCAAACGGCTAAGAGGAGGACAGCTTGGTGTACTGGTCAGCGTACTGGCTTCTGGAACAAGCTGTCGTGAATTCGAATTCCACCTCGCTCATGGATGTTTTGTGATGTCATTTAGTCTGAAGTGATATGTTATTTGATGTAACATAAACGCTAATGACCAAAGTTGTCGACGCGTCTATAATCTACGATAAATAAAATAATAAAATAATATCAAGTTATTTCTTTAATGCTTAACTGAGCATTATGCTCGATTGAATTGTTTTTCGTTTTTTTTTTCTTTTATTTTTCTATTGTAAAAAATCTTTGTTATTTGCAAATTGTATATCACTCCCCTTGTAATAGGAACAATTTCCTTAATACAATAAAGCATTCTAATTCTAAAATAAAAAATAAACGGCTGAGTGAATCGAACGCACGTATAAATGAAGAGACCCATTGTTTTTGGGGAAATAGGCGTATGAGTAGAAGAGATACCTATATGTTTGATAACGATTTATTATTTATTATTCTATACTCATTTTTACAAGAAAGGTTTCTAAAAAAGCTTTTTGCTAAGCCTTGTAGTTTCAAAAATATTTTGCAAAATATCACAGAATTTTTGAATCAGCGATACAAAGTTGTGTGCACATGATTTTTAACAAGTCATTAATTTTTTACTAGCACCGTGCCAGTGACTGCAAGAGATTCATTTCCGTTATGAAAAAGGATATTCGATTTTAGTCCATCACATTCTGAAATACAATTACAAAACGATAGCGAAATAAAAAATAGCATAGTGGAAAAGTGCAGGTGGGTTGGGTAGTATGACGTGTACATGCTGCAGTAGAACACAACCTATTTACTTTCCTGATGAACATGACAAGTCCACTTGCTGCACATTGACTGCTGACAGTGCTGACTGTCCCGCCTCTAATCGTGAAATGAGGAAACACGCCACAGAGCGATGCTCCAACCGACAGAGGCCTTTTTTATTTTCTTCTCTATAAAAGCTTGTGATTTTGTAGTTAATGAAAAAAATCAACAATCTATTTCCTTTCGATGCACGTGCAGATTGCAGGGTACAGGGGTACAGGGTGCTCCCAAAAAGTTTTAATTCCAGTCATTTGCTTAATATCAGGATTATCTGAATATACAAAAATCTAGTTTCTTTTTCAGTTTTTAGGAAGTAATGACCAGCGACATCAAACGAAACTTTAATCAAATTATATTTATTCATGATATGAATCTTCCAACCGGAGCGAAAATTAGGCTACGATATGATTATTGTAACAGGGGGCTATCGGTTATTATTTGGCAACACCGGATAAATACGAATAGTAGGTACATACCTAATACTATAATGTATATCCTTTGCCTAATGGACGCCGAAACAGGAAAAGACATTTTAAGTTACAACGTGAAGAAACACAAAATTCGATTGTTCTGTTGTTAATATTCACTATTTTGTATATTTTTTCGATTCTTTATTAGTTGTATTTTCTACAATTTTCTTTATTACAAGGCGCCACGAATTATTTAACGAGCACTATGATTTAGTTAAAATTTAATATTGATTTTTTGATTTCTGAATGTCGAATTTTTTGTAAATTACAACACATATAAAACAATTACACAATATTATATCTCAAGTTCTCAACAACAATTCGTTGCGTTGTTTGAAGTGTAAAAAGGTCGTACGTTATTATATTTGTGGTCTTAAGGGAAGATAGTTTAAGTAGAATTTTATATGTTTTTGTTAAATTCATATAGGATATATTACAATTTTAGCTCTATTTTCTGTAATGTTATTTAGAAACTTTTTACAAATATTTGGAGTAACATTTAAAAAGTCTAGCTCACTTAACAACTCATAAGTAGTGGGGGTGGATAACGTTTATTTTTCGTTATAATAAAAAGAGACTTCTGTCGATCACATACTTTAAAACACTTTGCTACTAAAGGAGCGTCGTAGTTAACGAGACGAACGAAATTCATTCATCAATGTATATTTTAAATCTAAATAAATTCGGAGAAATAGTGAAGTTTCCTGTCACTATTCATATTTAAAATGGACGTCAATAATAACGAATTTAGATCGACTTATCGTTCACGAGTCACGACGCTTTGGTAGGAAGGTATTCACTATTGCTATTACTCACAATTAAAATCTATGCATACATTAGGTGACTGGAGAACGTTGGCAAAAATCTCTCATAAGCCACTTTGCCTTGTAACCGCGCATAATATTGCATCCTTGTCTTTCATTCTAGGATCAGCATTATTGTCGTCTGTGTCATACAATGTAGGACGACAAACGCTTTTGATAAAACGTCACCATCTATAGTATCTAATCAAAGACGATTCACAAGGGACGACTCTAACATAATATCTCTTCTGTTCTCCCACTCTCATTCTCTCTATCTGTTACATTTCTCTTTGAGCTAACAATATTACAAAAGCAGATATTCTAAAAACATAATCCATTTCTCAAGCAAAACTCAATGTATACCGGATTTTCTCAACATTATATATTATACAATTTTATTCACTTGAATAATAAAATAAAATGTGATTTTTTAGACAAGTTTTTTATTAAAATGTAGCAGAAAAACAGAAAAATCGATGTGGAAACTCCTTGCTAAGCTTAACAAAATAAGCATAACTATAACGGTAGAGTTATAATTGTTCACCATCGAGTGATTCCGATAGGTGATAACCCGCTAACCTGAATACTATCAGGCGGTTTTTCGATAATTTTTAACATACATTTGTAAAGAAAAAACTTTAAAGTGTCAATTTGACTTCCCGTAATTCGAAATCTCATACCGTGCTGTACAAAGAAATATTGACAAATATCACGTTTTTTGATACCATTTTTAGGACAAAAATATATATTTTTTTTAAGTTTTTAAGCAACAAGCGCCATTTTGTGTGTAGCTAATAAAAACAGTAGTAAAATGCCTTTTGCGACCACAGTTCGAAATTTACCGAGAAATCTGACTGATCAGTCACCAAAATCGGGCACAGACAAACAGACATACAGACGTGGCGGGTGACTTTGTTTTATAATACGTATTGATGATGATATTGAAGCGCGGCAAGAAGTTAGTTCAGCTTTCTGGTTTCGAAACCCGATTCCCCTTTTGAACTAATAACATTACAAATCCGCATGCTTCAGTGCACCGGAGGTCGATTAGTGCGATGTCACTCTTCACTATTGCTTTATGCCGCAACGCAAGTGACGACCAGCCCTATATATACAGTAGCTTAGGTATATCCACCTTACCTAGTACCTATACTGATACGCGCTGACACATTTATAATTAATGCTGAAAAAATACTGTTTGTTCGCTTTTATCTTCCTTCTTTCTTATTTTCTTTTGATCACTAATTATTGTTTTCTTTGTGGAAATGTGCCACTCAAATATTGAATTTACATAAAACTTTGCACGAATGATTTAAGAAAGAGGTCGTTGTTTATAGGCGTTCGACAATTCAAATCGTTAGCGTCGAATAATTTAAAATTACAATCAACGTGTGTTAAAAATATTTAAATAGTCGACTTTTCGGAAAAGGATACTTCTGTCTTCACGCGTTAGTTTATTGTCCAAAAAACTTTGTGAAATAATTTTTATTAACATTAAATTGGTTATATTATTTATCAGCAGCATCGAAAATTCAACTGCTGAATAGCCTACACAAACTTTTCACTCGTAATACCTGTGCAAATATTGTCCGTAGATCATTACATATTTTACCCAGAAAAATGAAAGATGCTTATTTTTTATACGTTGTAAATCAGATAAGAGCCCAAAAATTACGAATTTACAAATAGTTACATCTTAAAAAGTACCGTTATCTGCAGAACTTTAATATTATTTCAAATTCAATCCATTGAAGTAGCAGATAATTTATTTTAAATGTAATTAATGTCCCTCAATTACAATTTGTCCCCGTACCAGAATCATTAAAAAAACATAAACAAGTCAAAAACCTAATTAATAACATGTTTATTGAGATTTGAATCAGTTACAAAAGTAGTAAAATTGTAGCACAAACTGACTTGAATTGCTATTTAATAGATATGTTATGAATGGATTGGCAAAGATCATTAATATCTGCAAATATGTTCAACTACGTAAAACTGAGTATTTCAGTTAGCCTTAAATGTAAAAGGAACTGTTTGACCAGTGTGTATTGTAGAGTAACAAATTATCTATTAATTATTGTAAAACAATTATTTTTATAACACCCTGTACTTCAGCATTACATTAGGTGTTATACAAGTACTTAGTCAACATAAGATTGTGATCATTAAAAGATCATTAATATCTGCAAATATGTTCCAACTACGTAAAACTGAGTATTTCAGTTATCCTTAAATGTAAAAGGAACTGTTTGACCAGTGTGTATTGTAGAGTAACAAATTATCTATTAATTATTGTAAAACAATTATTTTTATAACACCCTGTACTTCAGCATTACATTAGGTGTTATACAAGTACTTAGTCAACATCAGATTATGATCACCTTCTCCGCCGATCATCTTCGTCCTCACCGACGTTCTTTCCTTGGTCGGACTATACGCAATAATTGATGTCTAAGGGTACAGACAGACACGGCGGTTTTAACCGAAGCGTTTACCAAGTCGGTTCCCAAATCGATAAGTCGTTTAATATAGCATAATAGACACAGCTGTTTCAAAACTGCTGCACGAAACGCACCGAACGGCACAGCTGTGTGTGTTTTACACTATTAGGTATGTTATATTACAGGACGTATCGACTTGGAAACCGACTTGGTAAACGCTTCGGTTAAAACCGCCATGTCTGTCTTGGCCGTAAAGTGTGTTTCCGTTTAATAAACACCCGGTAAATGAAACAATAAACATTAACAATGATGCTACTGACCGTTCTCGGAATCATGTCTTATAAAACGTAACTCGACAATGTATTGTCTTTACTTTTATTTATCATAAATAAATAAAAGTGTGTGTTTTGCGAGCAGTGTTGTGTTAGTACTATTTGAACTTGGCAATGTATTGATTCACACAATAACTAATAAGGTATCCAAAGAACGTTCACCTTTGTTAAATTAAAAAGCCAAACCGAGGTCACTCTTCAAACTAAATAAATAACAAACAAACTAATATTTGTTGTTATAGTTTCAGACAATAACAAGTCTATTCACTTAACATCATAAACTTCTGCGTAATGAATATTGTTCGCGAGCTGATAATATAATATATTTGCTGAGAAGCAATTAGAAACAAAAGAAAATATATCATCCACTTTTTACTAATATAAATCTAGTCATTGACGCCAACTGTCCACTACAATATACGTCCCCTATTAAAATCACATTTTTTTATTTAGGCTAACATAAATAAATTTAAAATTGGCCTGATTATCTCTACTATTAATATCGATATCTGACTGCAGTACGCGATAGACTCGGAAACTATTCAACCGATTTTTATGCGACTATCACGAATAGGTAAAGAAAATATCTGGGAAAAATTTAGGCCATATAGGTATCTCTTTACGCTATTCTAACAGAGGCTGTCATTTCCGAATACGCGGGCATTACTTTGTTTTATGTTCAGTTACCTATATTTTTTTCAATGACATTTTTCATTACATAGGCAAAATTACACCGGAACTGTGATATGAAATGTCTTTCTGAATGTTTATATTTCGGTCGAAAAATTTAAAATGGTTACCGAATGAGATATTTACATTTTTGATCCAAAGCTGGTTTTTTATATACAAATTTAAAACAAATGTCTATTTGAGAAATAAAACAAAATTTTGTAAACAAAAGAGAAATTACATGAAACATTTTTAAAACTATCTACCAGATTGTAAATATTATTTCGGTAGACATTCATTCACAATTAATAATAATTACAGAATCAGGAAATATTTGTTTGTGAAATCAACTGTTTAGTAAATAAAATAATTATATTTTACGAATGTAATTTTCACAATTTCTTTAATAAAAATACAAATAGAAAATAAAAACTCAACCATAAAATTATGTCTACTATTTCAATAGAAAATTGTCAATAGCAAATAATTGCAGGAACTGAAAATACACACTTTTTACTCTATGCGCAATAATCCATAAATATGGAATTAGAGAGTCAACTATGTAAGACAGTACAAAGTATGTATCGAGTTAAAAACAATTAACTGTCGGTAACATAGCGTGTCTGACATACCGATCGCTTCCTGCACCATTAATCATTATGATGAACAAATGAACGAAAGAAAAGCGCTCATAAACACTCTCCACATGTAAATTGTTTTCACAGGGATGTAGTTCGCGAGATATGAGAATATCTAATGGCCAAATAAATTTTGTGTTTAATGTATTGTATTGTGAATTATAGATGCTCGACAATTTGTGTTTAATGAAGTTTTAAGTAAAAAATACGTAAATTAGTTCTGACGTAAATAACGTCTAATGTCTCATACTGGGGTGGCATTTTAGAAATACTAGATGAAACGGAAATAGTCGGAAGTGTTTGACATGTGAAACAAAACACAGCATGTATAACTAAGTTAGTCTCAGACACACTAAGCCAAGTAACCGTGCGGAAATGTACGAGTCTACCGGCAGGTACAAACGCCAAGCCCATGTTCGAATATTTACGGCGACTGTTTTAAGCATATATTTCAATTTGCAGAACAACATGTCGGTATTAACCCCCTTTCTTAGAAGGAAACTTCCTCGCCTAGGTGTTTTTCTCTTTCTGCAAGGGGGTTAATACTGACATTTTGTTCTGCAAATTGAAATATATGCTTAAAACAGTCGCCGTAACAACATATTAAAATTTGAACCTTGGACTAATAATATAAATATCGTCGGGTACATGACACGTTTAGGGTGATAAACCACCACTTTAATACTCACCACCAATCGATCTGTAAATATTATAATGACATTATTGGGTCACCGACAAGCTATACAAACAATTTCAGCCTTGAAGCAATAATAATTGTGACCATCTTTTTTGTTACATTTTGGGGGCGGTCTGCATCCCTCCCATACCGCTATCTAGCAAAATCCCTTACTCAGGGCACTTAAAAAGGCTCCCTTCAACATCTTCACAAAAATAAGGCCTTGAATAAATAACTCGGGTCGCAGTGCCAAAACCCTGCCGACAATATAGTGTATTTGCTAATACAGGCATTGTGCTGTTATTATGTGAACATAAGTTGGTTTTTGGACAAAATAAAAAATTTAACCCCTTAATACATCCCTTAAAATAATATTTTTTTTTCTTAATTTCAATACTATTATTAATGGAACCTCTGTACCAAATTAAATACACCCTTCAGTAAGTAAATCACTATCCGCAAACTAGTGTTTTCATAAAATTTGTAAGTCCGGACCTGTCGGGGCGATTTTATTAAAATTTTAGCAGCACATTTTGATCTTCACTAAAGGGTTAAATTTCAATTTTGAAACAATTCTGAGAATTTTTTCGGTATTTTTGGGCCCAAAAACATTTTTCAACCCCTAAAAACTACCCTTAAAATGGTCCGATTGGGCCCATTTTAAATAGGCTTCTTGCGGTGATGGATTTCAACGTGCCTACCAAATTTCATCAAAATCAATTAACTCTTTCGAAAGTTATTGCCCGCACACTATATATATATATATATATAAATATATATATACATATATAAATAGACATTTCCAAAAATGGTGCCAAAATGTTCAGGGGGGTATGAAACGTCGAGAAATTTTAGTCCGATTCCTAGGTCCCGCCATTCGACCGACGCCAATAGTGTATGTGCCATATGGCAAATACACTAATAAGGCCTTGAATAAATAATACCAAAAAATTGTCACTAGCTCTCGATCTATTTGCAAAGTTTTATATCGGAGTATTCGCACCGTATACGATATTTTTCAGCTACTACTCTGGTATCACGTATATCGAAGAGCGAACACAGCATCCAATCTCGGACAATAGAATATGTCCGCATGCAGGTATGTACAATGTACATGTGGCATAATCTGCAACACACACCTGTTGTGGGTGGAAACACATATTATTGTTGTCGTAAACGTCGTGGGATGCCATCGACATTGGTTAGATCATTTTATACAACATAATAATGTAGTTTTGCAACACAAAGGTTGGACCACAATCATTTCTCATGATAATGAATGCCATGGGAAATATAAATGCATTTTACTTGATATGATAAATTTTGTTTGTCTGGTGGGCGTTGTTAGATGTCGATTATTATTTATTACATAACATATTTGTTTTCTTAAATACCGTCAGGTGTAAAACAAATGAAGTTGCATTACAAAATCGTCTACAGTATAAAAGGCATCATCTATAGCACATATTTTTCATGTCTGTTTGAATTGTTTAATATTTAGTTCTTTTAAATATCGACTCGAACAGCAGTATACAATAATTTGTGAAATAAATTTTTGATGTGTAACATTTTAGCTTTCGGTATGCGGCATTTGGTGGGACTAATTTCATGAATGAAATGTGTAACAGGAAGTAGATAGAAGCGCGCGCGATTCAATTTAATATAATATAATTCTACGGTGCGGTCTACAGGTGGCGCTTGTGCTGCAGCGTGTCAGCGAGCGCACACATTTTCATAGCGTTTGAAAAGAGAGCGAGAGAGAGAAAGAAAGGGAGAAAGAGAAAAAAGACACAGCTGTGAACCGTTTGTTCTGCTATTTTGACTTATTATTTTTTTATTTATTGTAGATTATAGACGCGTCGACAACTTAGGTCAGTAGCATCTTAAATACATTAAATAACAATTCTCTTAAAACTAAATGACATCACAAAACATCCATGAGCGGAGGTGGGATTCGAACCCACGACAGTGTGACCCAAGCGATATTCTCTTGTATATGTGCATATGCTCTATATATGTGGACATATATACAATTGGATATACCTTAAAAAATAGTTTTGAAACACTCAATATCATGAAATGCGATATCATAGTCAATACATTTAGCTGTACTTTAACCTATAACTCTGAGCTCAAGTTGTTTTACCATATGTGAATCAGAAAGTACAATAGTTCAAAAATGATTTCAGTTGTCTTAAAAAAAAATCAATAATTAGTTTTCTACTCTTATTTATTGTAGTTAATCGTTGATCGAAACATCATCCAAAACGCTTAACACTATACCAACATTTATAAAAAAATAAAATATGAAATTTAATATTTCCATCCAATTAATATAGGTATAAGCGACATGAGATCTGTTAACTTAATAGTGATATAGCAAACAAAAATTCGCTAAACTGTTTTTTTCGTTTGTGATTTTTTGCAGAATAATATTATTTACTACAAAGCGGGTCAAACAGAATATTCCAAAACCAAAAAATAATATAATAAATAATCTGCTTGCCAGAGAAAATTTTGTTCATACGTAAAATAATTGACATGAGAAAATAAACAACACACAACTTTTTTTTGTGGTGTACGTACTAAAAACTTTTATTCTCACGTCAATTGATATGTAACACAAACGAATCTTATTTACTAAACTAAAATTTAATGAAAAAAAGTGGTTCACCGTTAATTTCGTACAATCACGATTCACGATTTTGAATGTGTAAGAAGATTTATAAAAACGTCAGTCCGATAATAGTAAAACAAAACAGTACATTTGTTCTTTTGACATGAGATGTTAGCTAGTTGAGCTTATTTCGCCGCACCTGCGTTCCTCAACATACAGTTTATATAATTCATCGTGTCATCTGCGATAAAGAATTCACGCAATGTAAGCTATGGTGTTTTAAATCGTAAAATATTAACAAAATATCACGACAAAATACGAAAGGCGAGGTGGTCAAATACTGTATCAAACTTGATAATATTGTCGAGTGCCACAACAATGTGATTGATTAAATACCTACTGTTTGTCAATCCACTTTTCTAATTCTAATTCTTGAATATTAATTGTCCTCAAACCTTCAATAATGTACTGACATATTCAGCGAATTCAGAAAAATTTTGGGTAACACTGCAACAGCTTTTTCGATTTCGAAAAGAGCGAGAAAGTATGAAACACACTGTTTTTAAATCAAACTAATAAATAATTAATATCTTAAACTTTTTTAGAGGCTTGCCTCAGGAATTGCTACATACTTTGCAATTTTTTTTCAGAACATGTGTTTTTTGATTATGATTACCTAAAGTTTTTTTTATGAAAGTGATTCAACTGCATTACATCATTGACCTTTAACCATGCAGCATAACAAGCTGTGAAGTGCAGTGCAGGTATATATCAAATTTACATTAATGTGAAACATCAGTTTTATATTAATTTATGTTGTTAACCACTATTTCTAAAAAAAGAAACAAAACTTTATTACTACAAGAGATCGTTAGTAGAAAAACTACAACACATTTGAGTGTATGCAATTACTCTTGCAGAATTACATATTACATTGGTTTATACTTTATACACATAATATATGTATTTATAACTAAATAATATTAATGTGTGAGTGCGATTTTAAGTTTGTGTGTGTTGTATCACATGGCTTGTAATTGCGTTAAAATAGCGAGCCAGCAATTGCTACACATTCCTTCAGTCTGTCGCATTGCCTCTGGCTAAAGTTGCATTCACACCAAACAGTCTAAAATTATCTAATTGCCACATAAAGATACTCAACATGAATGGATCATTGTTAATTTTATACTCTATTAATGAATAATAGTGAATAAGCAATGGATATTGGCGTGAAAATGGCATTTAAAATTTGATCAATGAAAAAGAGAAATCTTCATTCAAGTGGTGTCTTGAAATTAACGTTGAATAGTTCGAGTCTTTCTTAGACATGTAACGCAAATATTTATTTTTTGTGCAGTCTATCAAGTAGGCTTTTTGATTAACAGAAAGGAACTCTTTTTCAACATACATTGCCGATGACAACAGTAACATTTTATTTCCCCAAATATTAAAATTTGTACTTAATTTCAATATATTTAATATATTTTGAGAGGAAAGATAGTCCCAGAGGACAGTGTGGTGTAATGGTTAGCGTAGCCGACCTTTGGATCTTACTGTCGTGGGTTCGAATCCCACCTCCGCTCATGGATGTTTTGTGATGTCATTTAGTTTTAAGGAAGTTGTTATTTAATGTAATTAAGACGCTATAATGACCTAAGTTGTCGACGCGTCTATAATCTACAATAAATAAATAAAATAAAAGATAGTCCACGCATTTCTACTATAAATATATTACCAATCCAGGTCCGAAAAAGTAAAGTACAGAAAAATATGAAAAAGTCTAAAAAAAATTGCAAAAAATAACGTCAACTTTAATATCAATTTTGTATCACGAAAGTGTGTTAAAAAATGTGTCATAAAAATTGTACATAATTGTTTGTGAATTATATCCGTGTTTAAGGCAATAATGTAAACCTAAATTTGGTTAAAAAATTTGCAACAAGTTTCTAGGCGAACTGTTCTGCAGTTATAAAGAATGCTATTTTCATATTTAAAAAAGGTGTTTATTAGTATTCTTTATCTTAACGACAATCAAAATAATTAGTGACTATTTAAACCGTTATGTTCACAGCCATTAGTGGTTATATGGTCATTACTGAATTGACGACTCCGAAGGTCAGCCATTTTTGTGTGGGCAGTTCAAAAATGTCCAAAAATTTACAATATTTATAAATGTTTATATGTATATGTCGCAGCCATCTGGACAACTGGAAATTTCATCTAGGCAATGACCAATTTTGTTGTGACTGCACATTTAATAAAAATTCTAGATATTTTCAAAAAATATTTCTTATAGCCAATTTCTTCACACTATCCGATACCTATCTTCTGAATAAAGATATCTGACAGATAACTTTCAACTCGTTTTCTTCATTGAGATCTCCAATCATGACTTTTAGTACAGAACGTATTACACTCTACGATTTTAAGGATCTTAATTAGGAAGTGGTAGTGGGGGCAAATAAGGAAGCGTTTGATCACACTGCACTGAATTCAGCATCCTTTTCTAGTTGGACGAGTCAGTGAGGTCGGGGTCACCCTAACTTTCTAATTAGGAAATTAACCTTCCTATAAATGTATTTATACTATCCTGAATGAGGATCCTAAATCACTAAGGATATCTGAAAATCATGTAGTGTTTCTAGGAATTTTTAGTGTTCAAATAAATATCTGTCAAACATACGCTACCTCAACTATAGTCTTTCCGGACAACAGATATGGTAATCACTATAGCGTTGTTGGACAAGAATAGAGAACATCATTGATAGATTAAATAGATCCTCTTCCATTGTCCAAGAATATAGCGACTATTAAATTAAATAAAAAAGCCTCTTCCCAATCCAACAAATTTATTGCTCAATTCTTAGGGCGACGTTTCGACAACAACATAATTGAGCAGTTGAATCGGGAAGAGGCTTTTTTTCCAATTTAATAATTTAACATCTCACCGATCTTCGTTATTTATTTTAATATAGCGGTTACTATACTATCTGTTAATTAGAAAGCGTATAATGGATAACTTTATCTATAATTAATACTGTCTGGAATTGACGAAAAACATGAAAATGAATTCCTAGAAAATCTCCCTGATAAAGTTATTCAAAACGTATCCCGTAGTGAAAAAATCTTTGGAACACTTGGGGGTTTACACAACCATACGTGGGGATAATATGTATTTATGATGCCGTAGCTTGCAACAGGCAAATAGCAATAGGAAACGCGATGAGAAAACGCATCAGTGGTCAGCTTTAAAACGAAGCCAGAAGTTAAAAACCCTTTAGGCTGTTCACTGCCGGCTGACAGTAAATGGAATTTTAAATACTTTGCTTGCATTTGTGAATATATATGTCTACATATGCGATTTGAATTGGATGGTTCATTTCTGTACTCTTATTTTTGCAGATGTTGTCTAATTCGTTTTATATTATAAAAGACAATGATTAAAAGTTGCCAATAGGTTACTCAGAATCAGTTAGAGCTAGTACTAATTGAATTGTATTTTGTATTCAATTTTAATCACTGCAATAATTCTACATTATTAGTTTATTTAATGATCTATTAAAATTATATATAAATCTACAACGTGAGTAATTGCTTAGTAATTATTCATATTTCATGGCTCTTATATTAAATTTAATACTTCTAAAATTTATATGGCACGTGAAAAGATATTATTAACGAAGTTGTTAATCTAACGTTTGTACAAATTATTTTTAGTTTAAACGTCAGTAAATTTAAATCTCGTGGTGCTTTGAGTGTTTATGAATTAAAGAACAAAATAGTTTCAATTTTTCTACATGCTCATTTTTAGATACTATTAAATATAATAAATTAATAGATTTATATACGGCTAAATTGCAATTGAAATTTTTTCGTTGGAAAGCAGTCAATTATATAATTGATTCGAAACATATTGGAAAAAATCATTTTACCAACCATAGTCACAGTCAGGACTCTAACCTGAACCTTTCCACTTTCGCGGCGGAATGAGCTTACATTTACTCAACCGTGACAAGGTTACTAATCTAACATTCCCATTATATGCTTCAGAATCAAACTACATGCGAGAGTTAATCCATTTGGTAAAATGATTTTTTCCAATATGTTTCGAATCAATTATATAATTAGCTGCTTTCCAACGCAAAATTTTAAATATAATTTTCCTCGTAATTTTCTTATTGACCAGATACTCCCATCATCTAGTCAGCTAGAAAAAACGTTGAACTGCATTGCATTTTTTGCTAAAGTTGTACCTTGAAGTTTATGAACACGGTCTAAACTAATTTTCCAAGCTCTAAGGGCGTGTGCGAAAGGTGGCAAAAGAAATTTAGTTGCTTTTAAACCCCTCCCACTCCCTGTGTCACATGTCACAGTTCGTCACGTTTGAGTGACCCTCCTCCCACTCCTCCATGTAACGTCACATAATCTTACGTGAATGAGATATTAAACAATCAATATTTATTAACAATGGCAAAGATATTTAGTAGTTTTTAAAACGATGCTACGTCACAATAGCTTACCCCCCATGTCAAAGTTTTGCACACATGTTTCACTTCCTTCATCCTGTTTTGAGTTTTCGTATGATCTAATACAATGGACGAACCCATAATATAGCCATTTTAAGTTTTCAAGCGTTTTGCAAATCTACGACTTTTTTAACATTAAGCGATTTCTGCTCCATTTTCAATTTAATGATAAGATAAGTTTTTTTCTTAATTAAAAATATATGCATTTTTTTATCGACACGTCTAGCTCTATGTAATAAATAACATTAATTGGTTATGTGCATTATTTTATTGTATGCAATTTTCTCGTATCAAATGATAGATTAAAGATATATTATTATAAAACAGTTATTTTGTGAATTATTCGTGACTTCAGAGTTTAAAGGAAGAAGTAATTTATGTTATGGCGAGTATTCCGTGTCAATTAAAATTGTTAAATACATACATATAGAGGATATCTAACTAAATACATACATAATATATACGTGTTATACGGATTATTATTTCGGAAATATCTGTAAGTCTGTTATTACACATGAAACCGTACATATTACCTAGAAATACAAGACTATGTAGAAATTAGAAAAGTTATTTTATACAGGGATTGGAAAATATTTATAAAAAAATGTTGAGGTGAAGTCTAAAATCCTGTCGTTATTTTTGTATTTATTCAATTTTTTGTTTTCTGGAAGAAGAAAAGGTTTTGGAAAAAAATGAAAAGTTCTTTAGAATCAATAAAAAAAATTGTGTGCAAAAACCTGTAAAGTCAGGTATTGATAGATAAGTACCTATTTAAAAACGAATTGTTGAAAATGCCGACTACTATTTTCAGTTATTTATATAGTTTTTAGTCGTCTCCAAAAACTGCAAGAATTTTGTAAAGTTTAATATTTTGAGGTAAGCAAGTATTTTGGGTGTAAATAAATATACCACAGTTAGCAATCAGAACACCTGGCGTCGGGACACTTTAAAAGATGTAAAAAAAACTAAGTAGTGATTTATAAAAGTTGATATTTCCGGTACAGGGTTAATTTAGTGAATATGATTTATCAGACCTAGTTTAGAGCTTCTACCGATTACTGACTATAATAATAATATTAAAATAAGGTCTGACTGTTTTTTTTGATATAAATTATATAGTCACTAAATTAACCCTGTAGTAGTTTATTTATATCTTTTAAAGCGCCCTGACGCCATGAGTTGTTCCGACTGACTAGTATATTAATTATTTACGCCCTAAATACTAGCTTATCTCAAAATCTTTACAAAACTCTTGCAATTATTAACCACCAGCGCTTGAACTATTTTTATAGTTTATAGTAGAAATTAGAAAATCGAAAATGATTTCCGAGTAAGCAATGTTTCAAACATATTGTAAAATGGTAAATTACCCGAAAGGAATAGGTTTCAGTATTTTTTATGTAGGTAAGAAGAATTTAATAATATTTTCACTGAAAAATCAAGCTCAAAACCTTGATAAAATTGTCACTTCAAAGTTCAATAACCTATTTACTAAATGTGTAAATATTACTACGAGGTACAAAATCAATTATTGAAGTAACGCAAGTGTAACCCATAACTGTATCAATAGCTGTTTGAACCATTTTTTCCATCCTTTAGATATTAGCCGTAAATTTAATATTGCACGTAACAGATATATAGATGTTATATTACATACGATACTGTTTCGGCAAAAATTGTAGTTACTAGTTATTAGCTTACCTTTATATTTTTAACAAAAATGATACCTTTTAAGTTATTATTTTCACAATAAAAATTAATACATTTTTAATGGTAAAGCTACCTAAATTAATAACCGGCTCTTGTACGCGAGGGTTCACCAGAGGTTTCGTAAATATCCATATAGTCATATATTTAATGCTTGTTGTATTACATTATTCTTGCGTGCTTTGCTGCGTACAAAAAATATAATATAGAAATAAACGCACCTATATTACTGTATTTTTAATATTTCTAATTGACCAAATAGTACTCACAATCAGCATATACATTTAAACTAGGAAAAATAAGTATCAACTTACATGAAATACTAATAAATAGTAAATACCTACAACAAAAAAATCGCATGATCAAATTGGGTCGCTCCGTTTTTACGATCCATAAACAAACAGATATCAAACTATTCTTAGGATCTCAAAACGTGAAAATTTATTAATATCCTGACCAAAAAAATTACGAACTGATTCCAATACTTAACTATAGATCGAGAAGTAAAAATAAATAAATTATCAAATTTATAATGCAGTAGAATAAATTTGATGACCTAAAACGAGACTATAATAATAAAAACGGAAAGAATCAAAATGTATTTTTTATTGTTTCAGCCGAATATAGTCATGTTAATGTTTGGTTTACAAGACAAGGGGCTAATATAATTAAAAATAGTGTTAATTAGCTTTCATAATGATTACTTATAATTTATTGTTAACAAGAACATCTGTGCAAGTTAATTGAATCAAACACCACTATAAATAAGCGGTTGTGTGGCGCGTGTAGCGTTAAATGAACACAATAAAGTGCAACCAAGAACCCCTGTGGCCGATGGGCATCTGACCACAGTTTACTACCTGTTCATCGTTCCTTAACTTCCATAACGCAATGTCAGCACTGTAAAACGACCGCTAGGACCCAACACCCGATTCCACAAAAGTAAACAATACCTGCTTTAATTATGCTAACTTCAATACCACTTATTTAGAATGTTAAAAAAACTCTACAATATAGAGATATGGTGATCCGTAGATAATAATTGAAATTAGGAGAGGAAAAAGCAAAAGGATCAAATATATATTTCATCCTTTTGCCACAGAGACTTCCTCTCCTAATTTCACATATGTATTTTGAATTTTTTGAAGTTATAAGTTAAGTTATAAGAAATTAATATCGTGTTTAACAAATTTTATTTTGACGTGTCATAAAGATCTATGTATCTCTTATTGACAATAAAATTATCTATCTATCTATCTATTTATCTATACTTCTTTAGCGAGGGTTGTGAATTGGAATAACCTTGAGTCAAAAATTACCTACTCAAAAACAATGAAAGGCTGTAATGTAACGCTGACAGGGATAGGTAAAACGGCTGTAACGATTTGGATTAAATTTACTGAAAAGGGGTTTTGGGGGGCAAAAAATCGATCTAGCTAGGTCTTATCCCAGGAAAAACTTGATATCTTATAGATTTTATAATTTTAAAAATCAATTTCTTGACGTTTTAAAATACTGAATAGGTAATATTGTAACCAGGTTTTGGATACTTATGTATCTAGATGATGATATCCATGGATTTTATTAATAATAATTATTTTTTAATTTTAAAAATGCTGAGATGAGAAAAGCTGAAATGTATGAAGTATAACTTCGACCGTGCGTTTATGTGGGTGAGGCACATACCCTTTTTTTCTATTGTATTTAACTTCGTTGTTAGCTAATTACTAAATAATGAAAATAATTTAAATTTTATTGTCCATTCAGCTAAACATAATATTTCATTTACAATTTGTCTTCTAAAAGGAAGAAGATATGAATGACACAAGAAGCAGATAGGTGAATATAGGAATACAGGTGTGCAGTTCTTAATGGCTGAACAAATTTTCAAATTCAGATACCTAATCAATTTTAATGAACATAACTATTAATTACTATATTATTAAATTTGTAATAAATACAAAAATATTGTTTATACCTGTACTGAGTTATGATTTATAATTAGTGTAACACTTTTTGAAACCGCAGATTTTTTAAGGGAAATAATCAGTGGCGGCTCGTGGTATTTGAAAGTGGTGAGGCACAGTTAAAAAAATTTTTTTTAGTAAGGTTCGATTTTAAAGTTAGTCTACATTTACCTGAGGAAGTTGTGATGCTGTGCTAGGTCCCGCAAAATCCATTTTTCGCTAATAACTAATAAGCACAAAACAAATAAACTAATAAGTAATAAAAGTAATTTAATATTTTAGAAAAATCACTGCCCACTGTTGGAAAAAAAAGCAAAACAAAAGTCAGTACGAAAAACCACAAAAGTATTTACCGAAAACTATAATAACACCCATTAAATGTCGCATTAAATTTACGTAGAGGCTTGCCTCAAAAGAATGTTTTTATGCGCTACTTAAAGCTAGATTCGACTGGACTATCATAAACACCACATTACTAATACGCTAGACAAGGAAGCGTGAGGCGAGCCTCGAACCATATACGACCGCATGCAGAAATGAGATGGATGATATAAGAACAAAAACAGGCAACCGCCAACGAAAGACAAGGAAGCGCGAGGCTGGCCTCTACCATATATACAACCGCATGCAGAAATGGGATGGATGATATTTCTAGCGAAGCGCGTTAAGATTGACGGCAGGCCCATATTTTACTGATTTCTATGAAGCCAAATATTAATTCTAATGGATATATTTATGCAAATAGTAAAATAATATAAATTTGTAATTTATTTAATTTGCAAAATTATTGGTGAGGCACTGCCTCACCTGCCTCATAGGAGAAGCCGCCACTGGAAATAATATATACCTACTGTATAATAATTTAAAACTTTGGAAATTATTTTTCATTGAGAATTGAAACTGCACAGTGCACACTGAACCAAATACGCTTTTTAATGAATTGGTTTTTATTACAATGAATCCTTCATTTAGGTTGCATGAGGCATAAGTAAACTAAAATAAAAATAGCTAACAAAATCGAAATAGAATTCACTGTAACGTCAGTGCAGCAAGGCTGGTAATAATTAAATAAAAATCGGACATCCCTTTTCTTTACACTCGTTCATGTTCTATGAGTGTATGTAAGTATGTATGTATGTTCACCACATTGTAGTGCATTCTAGTCACGATTTAGCGATTCTGCTGCAATCCAATAATCTAACTGTTCCGGTCTGACTCGATTCTCCTTTATTGCTTCCAGCAGCATTACACTAGATTTTCCCATTTATATATCACGTCTATAGTAAGTTTGATGTCTTAAAAGTATTGGTGGTTGGTTAGGTTTTCAACGCAATTGACTTATAATAATTAATATTGAAAGTAAAGTGTACCTATATTTTTAAATTTTAAATTTAAATCGAATAAGATGAAATTTCATAAAATTATGAAGTTTCATCTTATTCGAATAAATTCGACATAATCCGAAATGAGAATTTTTCTTTTAAAAGAAAAATTCTCATTCGCCAATATTAAAGAAACACTTAACCTACTAGTTTAACAAAAAATTAAATTTTCAAAGGATTGCAACTCCATAACAAAGCATTTTCAAACCTCCCGAAGAATGTCGATGTAATTTTTAAACACCATGTACATCATAATATATAGGGTGTCCAAGACTTGCGTTGTCGGCCGATATATTGATTTTGGGTGAAGATAGAAAAGAAGTTTAAATACAAAAGTTGTATAAATTTTATTGGTGTATAACCTAAAAATATTTTCAATTATACAGCCTGTCCCATTTAAGCGTGGCAGATCAAAGTTATGTTTTTTTTAACCTAGCATCCTGTTTTTGTTTTTTCAATTCTGCACCTAAATGTGAATAGAAATTGTAAGGGAAGCCATTCTCGAAAATTCAGTAATTTTTGAGTTATTCAAGTTTTTTAGAAATTTTTGACACGTGCAGACCTTTACCTAAATTTCGACATAGCCAAAACAGAAACCTTTATCAAACTGAAATTTTGAGGATCATTAGACAGTAGACGGACAAATCAATGTCTGTCCTAAAAAATGAGTTTATTATACAGGGTGTTCAAAATAATGTACTTCTTTTACCTAACTTCAATCACGTGTAACTTTTGATTGTTAATAATACAACGAGGTTATTTTTTTGCTGGAACTGTATTCTTTAGGACATTTACTAACACTTTTATTAAGGGTTGTCCATACCTAAACCTAATATTTTCGTATTAAAATATTTATATAAGGACAATTTTTTTATATGACCATAATATATTTTCCAGGAATTTTCATCGCGGTGTTTCAAAAAAATTACTTACTTTTTATTTTTCAATTAATGATGCGACATGTGATGATATCGTCTAGAATAAAATTTACCTACCATAGATTAAAAAGTTTAGAACGGATTTTAATATGGCAAGATGTAATCCTCTCTTACGTTATGCAATGTTACAATGTACAGTAAGTTAATCTTTAGATTAATCTAGATTGACTCCACATTGTTACAATGTAAACGCAATCTTATGAGTAGATTCCTCCTCACCACTTTCTTGTTTATTGTACAGCAAACAAAACCTGTATTATTAAATGGTAATTAAATTGTTTATATTAGTTATTTATTATTAATTGTAGCTTTTTGCTCTTGTTAAAAGTTAATTTTTCTATGGTCATATAATTGGTTATTGGTTTATACTCGTATGTACATATTACGTACATCTAAGTTATAACTGAGACTTTGTTAATGTCTTGATTTATCGAGGCTAAAATGATTATGCATTGTGTATTAATTTCATGATAAATCAATAATATTATCTTTAATTAACTTGTTAATAAGCTGTTATCATTTTTCTAAAATCAGTTTTACTCAAGGATGATTTGAGCTGCTTTTAACCGACTTCAAAAAAAGTAGGAGGTTCTCAATTCGGCGCATATTATTTATGTTCGTTCAGTCTTAACTGCACGAGAGGTTAACCGATTTGAAAGATTCCGACACCATTGCGCTCAGGAAGATGTCGAGATGGCCCTATATATTTTTTACTTAAATCAGTTCAGAAGTTTTTGTTCTAGTAATCAAATATCAGAAAGAAGTCGGTTAATAACGTGCAAACTCTAAATTGCAAATAGATATTTAAACAACTTAAAAGTGAAAAATAAAACTTTTGTATGAACAAAATTGAACCTCCTTCGAAAAAAGCCACAAGAAAGAGAAAAGTCGGCGCTAATTTAATAATGAAAGTATATAAAAAGTATTAGTAATTAAATTGGTGCTGACCTCAAAATTTAACTATTTTTCTCTTTTTTGTGGCTTTTCTGAAGGAGATTCAATCTTTTTATAAAACGTTTTTTCGGTACCTATGTAAAGTTTTCTTTCCATACAACTCGACTCGGCTCAATATTTATTAACTTCCCATTGGTACACCCCTATACGTTCAATCAATAATGCATCTTATGTATTATTACAGGTAGCAACGACAGTTGCTTTTCTCTACCTACGACGTAGACTATAAAGATCTAATAATAAAACCAGAAATTTAATAAAGCAATTACGTCAACTTGACGGTGAAATATATCCAATTGTGTTCAATCGATTGGTCGAGTATCGGTTGTGATCGATTTATGAATATACCTGTGTGCTGAGAAAGATGATGCGTTGCATATCGCCGAAGAGCATGTTATATTATGACGGTCATCCACTGTTATGAGAGTTATGAGATCACCAGCCTTGCAATCAGGGGTAATCTATTTAAATATATTCTATTCAACATGAATTATGTTTATGTAGAAAATTAAATTAATTATAAATAACTTTCGTTTAAACCTGTTCAGTGAAATTTTTATATATCTAAGATATGTGGTTTAACGAGCTTATATATTCACTGGACATCATTTTTGTATATATAAATCAAAAAGTAAATCTATTCGCATATTTTAATTCACTTCCAAATGAACTGAAACATTGAAATTTGGCATATCTAAAGGATACTGTCTTTGGACAAGGATAGAAGATACATTTACCTATCAATAATAAGTAAATTATATAGATCCACTATTCCTGTTCAAGAATGTAGCGATTATATTTTATTGAGAATTTTCGTTGGAAAGCAGCCAATTATATAATTGATTCGAAACATATTGAAATAGTCACAGTCAGGATTACTAATCTAATATTCTCCTTATATGCTTCAGAATCGATTCTGAAGCATATAAGGAGAATATTACATTAGCAATCATGTCACGGTTGAGTAAATGTAAGCTCATTCCGCCGCGAACGTGGAAAATTTCATGTTGGAGACTGTGACTATGGTTGGTAAAATGATTTTTTCCAATATGTTTCGAATCAATTATATAACTGGCTGCTTTCCAACGAAAATTCTCAATTCAGCCGTATAAATCTATTAATTTATATTATATTTTATATCTGTTGGTGGGAAAGACTATAGCACGTATTTTTTAAAGCCACAAGACTATAGATGTTGAGGTCCTCAGTTTCCTCAAGAAATTAAAATACGCGCAATATATTTTTTAAATATAAATGTGACGTTTATCCATAAAATATTAAAATGACATTAAAATATATATTCTGATGTATAGAATCTTACAAATTTACGTCATATAATAAGCTATTATGGATTATTCTTACGACCATCTTTTGGAAGTAAATATGTATCCTTGAAGTCTAGTCCTAATAAAATATCCGTATCAATTGTATTAATAATATATATAACAGAAATATATAATGATGAACCGTTATCTTCTAGTTGGGACTAAAGCTAGAAGTAAATAACTAGTAGAAAACAATTATGTACATATCTTTGCTGAGTTATTCTCATTTTATATTACAATCAGTGCTGACAGAAACAAGATCTTCATTAGGGAGTTTTATTGACTTCATATTATGGCAGGTACATACATATAATATACCAACCTAACGGCGTGCATGATCGCTTGAAGGATGTGAAAGAACCGTTTATTTTATAACTTGAAAATAATACTACTGCGTTTTCTATTAAAACGTAAGTATATTAATCGTTTTACGCCGATTCTTCGAATTTTTCAGGGAATATCTCTAACAAACATTGAACCGATTTATTTGAATTTGAGTTTCTATGGTCGGTCTCTACCTTAAGGATAAACTGAATCATGAATACATTTATATAAATTTATTGACAAATATTAACCGTTTAAGCCGTTCGGAAACTAGCCCCGAAACACAGTATTGTTTTTCTCCAAAAAGGGGATGAACCGGGCATAGAACTTTCAATATAGTATGTTGTTTACCACGCTACACTAAACATTTCCACCAATATCTTAGAAATATACATTACTTTTATCTGAATCTGCCTATTAGTAATAATTCTAGTATATGTATTTTAGATACATTTGATAATCATTTTTCCACAAAAAATATTGAAATATTATCTCTTTTTAATAATGTGCGTCTTATTGCGGTTACTCTATCCCAATGGGTTTTATCGTTAGACGGAAAGAAATAAACTGTCAACTGCCAGGGTTATATTTCTAAGCCTAGTATAGAATTTATTATTGAAATTATACTTTTTTAGCGAGGGTAGTGATCTGGAATAACCTTGATTAAAAAATTACCGAGTTAAAAATTAATGAAACGCTGTTATATAACGCTAATAGGGATAAAACGGCTGTAACGATTTGGATGAAATTTACCGAAAAGGGATTTTGGAGGGCAAAAAATCGATCTAGCTAAGCCTCATCCCAGAAAAAATTCGTTTTCTTATAGATTTTATAATTATAAAACTCAATTTTTTGACTTTTCAAAATATTGTAACATTGCTTGGGTTTGCGCTCAGATCGATCAGACTGCTTTAATGCGTTCGAATTTAACATTATATGCTCTGAAAGATCTCTACAGCTTTCAAGAATAGTAATAACCAATAAGTCTATATTATGCAGAGATGATTAAATACAATAGTTATTATAGTTATTTATGGGTCAAAAAAAATCAACAGCCAGTAATATCTACTATTAATTTTAAAATAAACGAATAAAACGAACAAAATTATAATAAGTTATGGCTTATTATTATAACAGTGTTGAATTAGATTAAAAAGGAGGAACAATAAAGAATGTATATCGACTTTAGTAATTAAAATTTGATTCACTGGGGCCATTTTATTCTGACGTTTGGAAAAATCTGCTAGATTAGATGGCTCGAATTGCTCGCTTGTCACGTGATCAAAAATCTGCTCGATCAATCGAGTGCAAAACCGAACTCACCCATTGTAAGCAGGCTTTGAATACTTATGTATAGATGTTACGATATCCATGGATTTTATTAATAATTATTTATTAACTTAAAAAATGTTGAGAGGGGAAAAGCAAAAATGTACATATATGAAGTATAACTTCGACCGTGCGCTTATGTAGGTGAGGCACATACACTTTTTTACAAACTTTTATTTAACTTGCAATGTATGTTAGTTAGTTTGTGTGTTTGTTTAGGTCAAATCTTGCAAGTCAATTTTGAACGACTTCCACGTATCCGATCGATTTGAAATTTTGTGCACATATGTATTCCCGATGTCAATACATGAATAAATCGTGTTTAGAAACAAATTCAACCCCTAAGGGGTTCAAACGGGGAAGTAGGGTTTTTTTGACTAATCAACGCCCAGGCCAAATAGCTGAAGCTAGAAACTTGAAATTTGGACAGTTGGTTCCTTTTCTGACGTAAGCATCCACTAAGTAAGGATTTTTCGAAATTCAACCCCTAAGGGTGTCAAAGGGGGGTAAAATTTTGAAAGACTAAAATGAACCAAATAAATATTAATATAGTAAAGTATTAGGTAATAAGGACCAGTTAAATGTATAAATTATTTATTCTTTGCCAACGTTTCGTTGCGAATTTGCAATTTCTTCAGGGCTCTACAAGAAGTTGCAAATTCGCAACGAAACGTTGGCAAAGAATAATTAATTTATACATTTAACTGGTCCTTATTACCCAATACTTTACTATATTAACATATGTGATGGACGTAAAAAACAGAGATACCAAATAAATATTAGTAAAAAAAACTTTTCAGATACAAGCTTTTATTTAAATGCACTAAAAAGGAAAAAATTATTTTTAATAAATTAGGTTCATAATTATAAAGCGTGGGTCGTGACTAACAAACCATCATAGAGTTCACGACCCACGCTTTTATAATTATGAACTTAACTTATTAAAAATTATTTTTTCCGTTTTAGTGCATTTAAATAAACGCTTGTCTCTAAGAAGTTTTTTTTACTAATATTTATTTAACCTTATAAATATTCAAAAGCGAAACAATATCGATGATTTAATTGAAATGCTTTTACAGCTTTCAAGTTTCATCCATCCTTATGATAACTGAAAGCATAATTAATGAAAATATTTGAGTCGTATATACTGTAGCTTCTCATTTTAATGATATCATTAGATGTGTGATAAAACATTCTATAGTTACATTTTGATCAGAACTAAATGGATGAGATAGGTTTGGACACTTGAAAACTATAAAATGTGATAACATTTTTATGTTCACTTTATACGCTAATATAATGCATACGGGTGTGGCATTTGACCATTTCACGTGTGCAAGTGAAATGCGTAGCTGTGAAATTTTATTTCCGCATTTTACTTTTTTTCTTGTACTTAACTTTTTATGGAAAAAAATATAAACAATGCAAATAGGCATGCTTAATATGTATATTTTCATATTATGGATCAAGAAAAGTATTTGCATTCATTGTACAATGTACATTACTAATGTATCGAGACGCTAATGACCTCTGTTGTCGAGCGTCTATAATCTACAATTCAATTCAACCAATGTTTCGAACTTAAATTTAAACCAATATTAATGTAAGTATGTAGGTACATATTTCCTAGAGAGATCAGTAAGTTAAAAAAATTCGACTGATGACCAGTCCTATACTTCCCACCTAGTAAATATTTGCAAAAAATAAACACTCTTTTTTTTATTCTTTGAAAAAGCATGGCCCTCTTTTTTGTTTGGTGATCTACTGATGGCTAGTAATATAGCAAAAATCATGGTTATCTTGATTTACGTACAATTTTCTTTTTTTAGTAAAATATTTGTTTTCTCGAAAACTATACATTTTAGAAAAAAAATATTTACATTTTTTTCATATTATAACATCTAGAATTCATTTATATTTTTTACCTATGTTAATACGTGACATTGAGAACGTTTTTTTTAATATCTCAGGATCCACTGAACCGATTTGACTCAAAATCTAATCAGATCTAAGTTAAAGGCTGATAAACACAATAGAACAATCGACATAACCGTATGTTGTTCCGTTTTTACGATATCGAAAGCGAAAAATTGACCACATACACACACACACATACATACACACACACATACAGACATCTGTTAAAAAATGATCTTAAACGATTGCTAGGGTCTCAAAACGTGAAGATCTGTTAAAATCTCGAAATATTTTTGTCGGACTAAATCCATTACTTCCCTACCATAGTAGAGGTGGGAAGTTAAAAAGTGGGTGTGTGCTTATGACCACACGACAGAAGTAAACACTTATGATTTTCTAATTTTAAAATATATAATATATGTTTTAGTGTCATCTATTAGCGCACTTGTGAACTATAAAAAACTTATTACCAGCATACTACAAATACGTTTTCGTGTTTGAGCCGAGTAAACCCGATTCAGCGTCACCAACTCGAAACGTGACGGTTCACTTTCGTTCACTACTCAGGCAAAGTGCGCCTGAGGAAGTTTTCACTTCAAATTAAACTAACAAATTAAAAAAACACACTTAAAAAACACACTTATACTAGATTGTATATCTAATGGCGTTATGATGGTACCTATATATTACTTACGAGTAGTGACAGTATGTTTAAACGAACGATAACGAGTTATATCATTACGCATGAGATATATATGGTATTTTTTGCCATACCCATTACCCACTATGACAAAATAACTGATTTTCACTACATTTTCAGTATTTTAAAAAAAACTTGACAGTACGTTTTGTGTCGCCAAATTCACTTTTAATAGTAGCTGTCAGTGGATAATAGCGGGTGCATCAATAAACATAAATAACTCTGGAAATAGTTTGCTTTCCCACACTACTGTGGGAAAGATACAAGTTTCCGCACACCGGTCTGTTAAAAGTCACTTTACATGCATACATACATGTATGTAAAGCAGGTATTTTATAATGGGTATGGCAAAAAATAATTTATATCATTTATTTTCAATCTAGTACCTAACTATAAATCCTTTAAACTAGTACGGTACGTTCGCTAACATAGTTCTAGTCATGGCGACTCTATAATATATATCGTTTGTGGTACTTGCCATGATGAAATAGATCCTATAAAATTTTATTTGTTACAATTATTGGAACCACTCTCCTTTTTATAATCGGTTCGAAATAAAATATGCATGAGCGGTACTATAAAACAAACGACGCCTGTTGTAAAAAATGTACGTCGTTGTTTGTTTTCTTTCAAATATATGGCTGCCAATTTTAGAAAAAGGAAGTGTATGGAGTTTAAGTGAAGTAGCCACCGTTATATTATTACACAGCGTCCAGTGTATAAAGGCAATGAATACGAGATGCGATGGCCATCCATAGAGCCACTATAGCCAACCATACTTTAGTCTCTACACACTCTTTGCAACGATACCAATATTCCCCGTTCTACTTTATTTGTACGTTCTGTTATGAAATGTCCTTTACACGTATTATTTAATTAAAATTATTTTTTTTCTCGAGATATTACAGCATAATTCTGTTCTACTTCTTCTATGTCAATGTAAAATCACTTACTTACCAACAAGCAAACAAGAAATAGCTTTAAATTTAAAGCTAACAATATAATAAATTATAATTTAAAAAAACTAAAAAACACGCTTTAATGAACTAAAAAGTAAAAAATAATTAATTTTATTGTAAAAAAGCGTGTGGTGGTATGAAAATATGATACAAAGCACCCCATGCTTTTTTACAATAAAATTAATTATTTTTTACTTTTTAGTTCATTAAAGCGTGTTTTTTAGTTTTTTTATATTATAATTTATTTTTGCTTTTTAGTCCTGGAGATCCTGGTCAGGATAATGGGACAAACTTATGGAATTATTGTATTGTAATCGGTTCTTAATAAGTGTGCAGAGTTTCAGTTCAATCTGAAGTTTTTTGCTTTTTTTTAGTCCTGGAGATCCTGGTCAGGATAATGGGACAAACTTATGGAATTATTGTATTGTCATCGGTCCTTGATAAGTATGCAAAGTTTCAGTTCAATCTGAAGTTTTTTGCTTTTTTTTTAAGTCCTGGAGATCCTAGTCAGGATAATGGGACAAACTTATTGAATTATTGTATTGTCATCGGTCCTTGATAAGTGTGCGAAGTTTCAGTTCAATCGGAAGTTTTTTGTTTTTTTTTTAGTCCTGGAGATCCTAGTCAGGATAATGGGACAAACTTATTGAATTATTGTATTGTCGTCGGTCCTTGATAAGTCGACAACGTTTAAACTAAATCTGACCGTTCAAAGTTGGTCAAAATCAAGTTCAAAGAAGTCGATTACAAACTGACAAACAAGCAAGCAAGCAAGCAAACATACAAGTGAAGCTAATAAAAGCGTGTTAAAAATAATTTGAATACCTACTTATATTTTTTTATTTAAAAGGCATGAAAGTTAAAAAAAAAACTTCTATGAATTATATATAATTTTTGTTTTTTATGATAAATAATGTGAAATAAACTGATATGACTACTGAAAACAATTAATGAATTAAGGTACCATTAATAGTAGATTGTAGGTATATCTAGTGATGTAATGAGGTATATTACTGACGAGTAAGTGACATTATATTAAAACGAGCTATAGCGAATTTTATTAGTCACACGAGTCATAATGTCATTACGCACGAGACATATTATATGGTATTTTTTGCCACACCCACTATAAAATCGCTGCTATTCACTGCATTTTCAAAAATTTTTGGCAGTTCATTTGTGTCGCCAACTTTACTTCTATAGTAGCTGGCAGTAGGTAATAGCGGGTGGATCTCAGGACGAATAAACATATAAATCACTATGGAAATGGTTTGCTTTCCCACACTAGGTAGTGTGGGAAAGATACGTTCCCGCACACTAGCCTGTCAAAAGTAACTTTACATGCATACGTACATGCATGTAAATCAGCTATTTTATAGTGGGTATGGCAAAAAGAAACACTTTATTATAATCTAAATCTGGCAATATTAAGATAATCTGAATATATTTTTTATTTAAAAGGCTTGAAAGTTAAAAAAAAATCTCGTAAACAAAAATATATATATTTTATATTTTACGGTAAGTTTTTTAATGAATAATGTGAAATAAACTGATATAGGTAACTATTTAAAACAATTATTGAATTATGGCAGCATTTAAAATATTTATTTTGTACCTAACCTCGTACGTGACGAAACAAACTATTTACAGCAGCTTAGTTAAAAGTTGGCTGAGCGTGGGCATTGCGCAAGACCTAGATACGTCTCAAGGGTCGAGTGATAAGAGAGATAGAGGCAGACAAAAAGAAGAAAAGATCCCGGCCTGCACACATATGGCGTCAAGGGAACAGCAATGTATCAATTATGCATGCGATTGTTGTCAATGAATAAGTGACGTACCTTTACGATCAAATAAAACAATGTCCCTGGAGATTTACACTGGTCGCCACTCGCCATCGTCTAGATGTACCCCCTTTACACTGAGTGTCGATATACTGCACCAGTGTAGGTACATGATATTACATACTGTAAGTTTACATTACAACCGCATGAGAGGTTTGGTATAAAACGATTCATTACAAAGTTCATGAAGAGTAAAATATTAGTAAAAAAAACTTTTTAGAGACAAGCTTTTATTTGAATGCACTAAAAAGGAAAAAATAATTTTTAATAATTTAGGTTCATAATTAATAAAAGCGTGGGTCGTGAACTCTATGATAGTTTATTAGTCACGACCCACACTTTTAATTATGAACCTAAATGACTAAAAGTTATTTTTTCCTTTTTAGTGCATTTAAATAAAAGCTTGTCTCTAAAAAGTTTTCTTTACTAATATTTTATTTCGATCATTTTAGTCTTTCAAAATTTTACCCCCCTGTGACACCCGTAGGAGTTGAATTTCGAAAAATCCTTTCTTAGTGCATGCTTACGTCAGAAAAGGAACCAACTGTCCAAATTTCAAGTTTCTAGCTTCAGTGATTTGGCCTGGGCGTTGATTAGTCAAAAAAACCCTATATCCCCGTTTGAACCCCTTAGGGGTTGAATTTAATTCTAAAAATGATTTATTCATGTGTACAAAATTTCAAATCGATCGGATACGTGGAAGTAGTTTAAAATTGACTTGCAAGATTTGACCTAAACAAACACACAAACTAACATACATTTCAAGTTAAATAAAAGCTTGTAAAACTAGTACATTTTGATGCCCCAAAATTCTTAGATTTAAAACTTTTCTCCTCATTGAAAAAACCGTTTTTATAGTTTTCTTTAAGGATATTTTTTACATATCGTTGTGAAAAAGGAAATTTTTTATAAGCGAAGATCACGAAAAATAAAAGAAAATCTCCATGATACCATACGTACTCCGATTACAATTATCCCCAGTTCCTTTATTTTAATTTTTTGACCCCGTATATCAACCACTACTGGACTTGGATGAAAAAGTATCTAGTCACTAGTGCATCTTTGATTTTCTTTAATCCACTTTCTCTCCCGTAATGATTCAAACAGTTGAAAGATTATTTTGCTACCTAATTATTCAATAATAGAAAAAAGCTTATTAAGCAGTTTTTGGTGGCATTCCTTTACCCCAAAAATAATTTATTAATTAATCAGAAATAGAGAACATCTCTACAATAAAATCGAATTTCAATTATATTTTCCAGGAAAACTTCCCCAAATTGATTTTGCATGGACAGACCATAGTTCTATACGTAACTATAGTGACATAACATTTTACACGGTTTATATATGGCGCGTTGTGTTTTATTTGAAATAAAATGTGGGTGAACGAACGTATTATCTTCAAAACATCAAATTTGACATGCATCTCAAGATTTCGTTACATTTTTCAACAAGAGAGTATTAAACTCAGGAACAAATTTTCTTCCTGGGTCATGAAAGACTGAAGGGTCTGTTCTGCTCTTTACTTATATTTCAAAACTGACATGATACTGAATTTTTAACATTTTGTAAAAGTTAAAGTCTACCAAATTTTGTATCCAAACCTGTAGACAAATATTGTTTTTATTTCTCAAAAAACTGTCCACAAAAATTAGAACTATTTTATTATTATATAAAATCAATCGATTTGCATCGATATACTTTTTTATAAAAAATGCTCTAGTATATTATCGTACGTATTAAAGAAATTCGGAAATTATGTAATTCACTATTTTATTTACAAGTGACAGTGAATCACTGTAAGAAATGAGAAGGCCGATTACATAGATTATCGATGGTCCATTTGTAGCCAGCGATTAATCTGGTAATAGGCACACAAAGAGACAATGACGTTGCAAACAGGCATCGCCTGCACATCGTGTAGATTCCTTAAAAACACATTGCGCATGCGTGGTTACTAATTTTACATTAATTTGTTTTGTATTCATCCATTTTATATATGTAACTATACATTTTATTTTGTAATTTTTACACACTTTATTGGAACATTACACAAATTATGTAATTTTAATTTACTTTATGTAAAACTCACAAATTTGTTTAACTTTACAGTAAAAGTCTAAGTTTTTATGAAATTTTCTGTGTAAAAATAAATAATAATGTAAAATCACATAGAAAATCGAGCGAATTCTACCTTAACTTTCAAAGTATTTTTACATCAATTTTTTACAGTGATATATGATAGGAAAGTTGTATAATTTAATTTTTTTAATTAGTAATTTTAGGTACTGTGTGAACCGAGTGTGAACCTTAAAAAAATAAAATAAATCAAAAATACATTTTCACAAACACAATGTGCGCTAATGTGAACAAAAAATCTGTAATTTAATAACAATAGTCAAATTGTTATTAAGAAACAATAATAATAAACAAGCATATGTGTAATGTATAAATATATCATCAAATTCACATTTCATTAATCTTGAACATAAAAAGAGGCTGGCAAGAAACAACAGAACTATTATTTTATTTTATATACACAATTTAAAATTGTTTTATTCTTAACGCGATTGTGTAATTTATATTCATAACTCTATAACTCTACCATTGTCTTGCCATCATAGCCATTAAAATCTCACTATATTAAATCATAAAAAGAGATGGATAAACAAAAATATCACGTGCAATAAATTTAGAGAAAAAAATTTCTTATGTTAAGTTTATAATAGAATCGCCACACTGAAGGATGGGAGAATTATCGATGGGGCTATATAGTATTATAAAGATCTTTTTGGCGTGGTTTAATATATTGTAGGTCTTTATATAAAATAAATAATAAAAAAATAAAACACAACAAAATTTGATTTAATCAAGACGAGTCTAAAATAGCTCTGATCACAACGAGATTAAAATTTTGATTAACTTGTTTGTTCCAAAAGCGTAGCTAATAGAAACTGCCAAAACAAAACAATGTTGTGGTCGACAATGTAGACTATTATTGTTGACTTGAAAAGACACAACAGTATTGCCACAGTGTAAAAGCTTTACAGTGAGTTCACTTACTGTCAGCACGTTTGATGTTCTGTCCCCAAGTTTTGTTTTTTTTTTTTACTTTATACCAGCGACGGACATGCGCGTTATACAGTCAAAGAGAAGCCAGTACGCTGTGGGTGAATTTCTATAGAACAGGACCTGCATAGACACATTAGCTCGTGATTTGTGCATAGGCCATAGAGATAAATCATGCAGTTGGTACACTATGCATAAATATAATATGCCGGTCCTGCCTTAAAAACTATGCTAGGTCGACGCATGCGCACCGAATTTCTTGGGACAGAAATATTGCCGAATGGAGAAACTGCTTGTATACGTTTAAACTGTGGTATTACCAAGTACCCTGCATTAATAAAAATATCCGAGGATTCATCATTGTGGACAATAACACTTCGCTGCTACAGTTACGAAATTACGCAACTAAAAAACAAAACATTCTTGCATTAATTACCATAATTGCCTATCACCTTGATTATTTCACGAAGCGACGTATTTCATTAAAAGTTTTTTATAAACTTCACTAGCTTGGTAGTCAGTTAGGGTAAAATCTTGTAATCCAAAATTCAATTTTGACCTACTTGCACATACTTAGTTCCGATGACAATCCCATATTTTCATGTCTTCGAGAAAAATAAGGTTTTTTAAAAACTCTTACTTAGGTAATTATATACCTTTAGAAAATTACAGTATCGATCACTTCTGATGCTTTTGTACTACGCAATTGTTTAAAAATTTTGAATAATTGCATAAGATGCATCTATTTTAAATTAAAATAGATAATCGATGACTAACGCAACACCCTCAACCAGCCACTGTCGAAGTTCTAGTCAATCCAAAGATCAACAGGGGTGACTAGGCTACTCTGGTTTGGTGACTCAAAATTGGCAAACCCACGGGTGTAACACATTTTGAGCAAACTATAAAAAGCTCTGCTTCAAGTAACGGTAGGGCAAAGATCTCACGACCAGTTTAGCCATGGGTCCAAGCGAAACTAAAGAGTCAGCCAGTCACGATATGATTTTTTATTTAAGCTACCAATAACCAGGCACAAGCGCGGATCCACCGTTGTGGGCACGGTGGGCATGCCCACAATCCTAATTGAGGTCGATAGACTGATGTTATATCTGCAATGCCTTAATAAAATTAAAAAAAAACGAACCATGCGGGTAAGAACGCGAGTGACTTTTTTATTTTGGCTACTAGTCTAGTAGTTTGTACTGTTTGACGTTTCGTGAGCGAGTCCGTAGTCCGACTCGCACTTGGCCGATTTTCGGGTGGCCGTGACCACAACCTTTTTTGAGGGCTGGATCCGCGCCTGGCCAGGCATTATATAGAAGTATTTATTTAGACATACATTGCGTATTAGTGATTGTAACGGCAATTAAGAATGCTTAATCCTTCAACTAAACTAACACTAAATTTGGAATAACACATCCTTCGATATGGACAGCACACGTACAGGCATTGGTACAGTACTTGAGCCGAGTATACAGTACTGGTACCGACCTATAATAGGAGTGAACCGTGTGTATAACATACTGGCTTCTTTATGGGAGGTCCTGTATAGGATCGTGGCCGGGTAATTAGTTACACAGCAAGACATGGAAATGTGAAGAAAATTGCACTACACGCTGAGTAACTGCCCAGTGCCTTCTTTAAGTGCTTCACAACCTCTCGGTGTGTATAAATGCACTTTAGGATAGTAGCTTTGAAGCTTGACTACATTCCTTCACACAATAAAAGTATCGATAATAACTGATAAGAAAAGAAACTCAAAAATGTGTTACATATATTAAGTATATCTACATCCATTTAGAACCGTCAAGTAGTGATGCCGCCAAGTTTAGCGAGTCTCTTGCAAACCTCAATATTTCTTAGGTTTTAAAATCTGAGAAGAGGTAAAATATTATTCGTTGGAACTTATCATTTTATAATATTCCGTTCGGCAGTAGTGCTAATGACCTTATAGACCGAGAGTTGGTGACAATTTTTTGGTGTTATTTATTCAAGGCCTTATTTTTGTGAAGATATTGAGAGAGGCATATTAAAGTGCCCTGAGTAAGGGATTTTGCTAGATAGCGGTATGGGAGGGATGTAGACTGGCCCCAACACGTATCAAAAAAAAAAAATGGTCACAATTATTATTGCTTCAAGGCTGAAATTGTTTGTATAGCTTGTCGGTGACCCAGTAATGCCATTATAATATTTGCAGATCGATTGGTCAGTATTAAAGGGGTGGCAGATCACCCTAAACGTGTCATGTACCCGACGAAATTTATATTATTAGTTCAAGGTTCAAATTTTAATATGTTGTTACGGCGACTGTTTTTAGCATATATTTCAATTTGCAGACGCTAATGACCTCTGTTGTCGAGCGTCTATAATTCACAATTCAATTCAATTTGCAGAACAAAATGTCGGTATTAACCTCCTCTCTTAGAGAGAAATTGTTTGACTAGATGTTTATATCGTTCTGCAAGGGGGTAATACCGACATTTTGTTCTGCAAATTGAAATATATGCTTAAAACAGTCGCCGTAACAACATAATAAAATTTGAACCTTGAACTAATAACATAAATTTCGTCGGATACATGACACGTTTAGGGTGATCGGCCACCCCTTTAATACTGACCAATCGATCTGCCAATATTATAATGTCATTATTGGGTCACCGACAAGTTAAACAAACAATTTCAGTCTTGAAGCAATAATAATTGTAAACATTTTTTTTTGTTACATGTTGGGGGCGGTCTGCATCTCTCCCATACCGCTATCCAGCAAAATCTCTTACTCAGGGCACTTTAATATGCCTCTCTCAAAATCTTCACAAAAATAAGACCTTGAATAAATAACACCAAAAAATTGTCACTACTGCTCTCGGTCTATTAGCAGTCGAAGCACATTTTGTTTTTTTTTAAAGAGGGTGACATGTAAACACGTTAGAAGTTATACTTCATGGAGGCTACACAATTTAAATGTTTATTATCTAAACTTCTCTATTCAAAAATAATTAGAGGAAATGGTAAATACTTATGAGACAAAAGATGTACGAAATTGATATTTGAATTTTCAATTTCAAAAGCTAAAATTAGATTTCTGAAATTGATTTCATGTAGGTACTCCTGTGAGCGTCTGTGCTATATGAGTACAACAGAAATGGTTTACCTTTACATGACACCTTGCTGTGAAGACAAGGGTGAAGAACTCGATATTTCAGTGTTCAGTTCGTGTTAAGAGCTTTCATTATTTATGTAAGTAAATAATTATTGTTTGAAAGCAATAGTTAGCACATGCTGAGTTAAATGAAAACAGCATCCACGGAGCCTATGCACACATACGTGTATTGTTTGTAATTTATAACCAAAATAGACTATGCGCTAGCTGGAATATATTTTATTTTTAACACGCGGTTAGATAAATTTGGAATTGTTAAAACTTTTCAAATATACTAGACACTCAAGATAATGTGTTTTTATCAATTATTTCTGTGAAATATTTTAAATTAATTATCAAGAGAGAAATGATGTAGCCAATTGTTGCTACACCGTTGACAACCCAAGTCCATGGCACTATTTTTTTTAACAGCGAACTGTTAAGAGTCGCACGTATTTACTTATATCTATTTTATATAATAGAGATTGCTTTTATTATTACATACATTTTTTTATTGCTTGGCTTTACCCCAGAGAAAGAAATTCGTAGTAAAAAATAAGTAAAATAATATTATTTAAACTTACACAATAAGAAATCGTGGTTCTACTGCACAATGCACATACCTGAAACAAATAAAAATATATTAAATTAGTATATAATATTATGATCAAATTATTACTTATTTATAAAATGTCATTAAATTGTGTGTGAAAAAGAATCTGGAACATAACAGTTCTACCGAACTAATAGAATAAAATAAAGATAAATGAATTAAGAAAAAGTTAAATGCGATTTGGATTAACATTTTAAATTAATTAATGTTCAATTAATTCAATCAACTTCGCTGTTTAGTTGTTTTTCTACTTTTTTTTAAATAAAATGCCGACGTTTATTCATTGATTGTTGATTAGCGGTTATTGATTCGTGATTACTAAGTTCATTTACCGATTCATTATTGGAAATTTACACTGCATAAACGAACAAATAATTTCTGGTTGCATTTTTATATATTTTTTATAGAAACACAATAAAAATAATAATTTCAATTAGAGAAGCGCAGATAATTTTAATTCAAGAATGGAACGGTAATACAAAAAAAATAACAATAATATAACTGTGCTCTAGGCACAGAGCGATCTTTCATTGTTGCAGTTGAGGACTAAGCAACAGCGGACATGGTGCATGCTTAAAGTGACCATCCGTCCCGATTTAGACTGGACAGTCCCGATTTTGAGCCACGAGTCCCGATTCAACAAGCGTCCCGCTTTTGTCCCGTTTTCATTAAAACACGTGCATTAAGAATGTTTATTTTTTGACATTAGAGATTTTTACCCACTCAAAGTATTTTATTTATCAATAATTATATAATTGATACCTACCTTAAAAAATAAATAATATTTAAAATAAAAATATTAGCGAGTTTTTGGGGGTTTCTAGCTAGTTTTTTTGGGTTTCTAGCGAGTTTTTGGGGATTTCTAGCGAGTTTTTGGGGGTTTCTAGCGAGTTTTTGGACATTTATAGCGAGTTTTTGGGGGTTTCTAGAAAGTTTTTGGGGGTTTCTAGCGATTTTTTTGGGGGTTTCTAGCGAGTTTTTGGGGGGTTCTAGCGAGTTTTTGGGGTTTCTAGCGAGTTTTTGGGGGTTTTTAGCGAGTTTTTGGGGGTTTTTAGCGAGTTTTTGGGGGTTTTTTAGCGATTTTTTGGGGGTTTCTAGCGAGTATATGGGGGTTTCTAGCGAGTTTTTGGGGGTTTCTAGTGAGTTTTTAGGGGTTTTTAGCGAGTTTTTGGGGGTTTCTGGCGAGTTTTTGGGGATTTCTAGCGAGTTTTTGGGGGTTTATAGCGAGTTTTTAGGGGTTTCTAGCGTGTTTTTGGAGTTTTCTAGCGAGTTTTTGGGGGTTTCTAGCGCGTTTAAGGCTTTTTTGGGCGTGGAACCTAACGGTTGCCTGCGCGGGGTTTTTACAGACCTTGTCCCGCTTTTTGATATTCAGGACTTGGTCACTTTATGCATGCTCAATGTCGGTGATCGCAAAATTAAGTAACAAAGTTCTAGAAGAGTGTAAAATAAATCCCCATATATTTTCCGGATTAGAAAATATTGTGTTACATTATAAATAGATCTTAAAAAAATTGCTTCATTAAAAGAGTTTAATACTAATTATATATTGTTTGAAGATTATTTTCTAGTGCCAAAAAATATGTCCGGCAGCCACCGGTTGATTATTATACATATTAAGTAAAATGTGCTCACGAAATATTTCTGCAGCTGTCTGTATATCTACATATGTAAATATGGACATTATAATATGCCTATACCTACAATCTGCATTTACAAATACATAAAGCGTGTAATTCATTTAAAATGTATTTCACAAGTTATCATTACGTGTTCATGATACTGTAATCACTCGTGTATAACTGCAGGGCTTCAGTGTGATTGGAGTTTTGTCAACGAGTAGCTTGTTCTATCTACTAGAGACGGTACTCGAACAAGGAAGCAGTTTTTCGATAGAAAATAACGACAAGAAGAAATTTGAAGGTCTATCGTAGATTTTCGGTTACATTCGGTCCGATACGGGCACATGATTTTGCCAGTTAGAAGAGCATTAACACTAGTGAAACTTAAATCAGATTTTTTTCCTGCGGAATAGAATAAGATAAATACTTTTGGTGATATCAAATTAAGAAGATTGATTCTTAAAAATTATTAAAAATATATTTCAGTAGACCTGATACCCAAAATTTTTTATTATTAATCAATTATATTAATTATCAGACGATCGTTTCAGTCAAGTGTGACCATCTTCAGTGACAGTGGTCACACTTGACCGAAACGATCTATTAATATAATTGATTAATAATAAAAAAATTTGGGTATCAGGTCTACTGAAATATATTTTTAATAATTTATTTGACACAAACGACTTTCCTGAAACATAAAGATTAAGATTGATTCTATTGATCTAAGCTACAACTCTGGTTGCAAATACAAGAAATAGAAGACAAATTAATATTGAAGCAAGCGTTAACAAAGAGTAAGGATACGTAATAACATGCTCCGTATTTTGGTACCAGAGCGCACATTTTTATTTATGAATACATTAATATGTACAGGACTGGTTAAAGATGTTACCCAATTTTATTTATATTTTAGTTAATTACGATTTTTTTAATAAATTAGACAAAAAAGACACATTCATGAGTTATTATTTACCGGAAAATTAGAGTATCATTTTTTATTTTGGTATTGATGATGTAATATGTTATAATTTTATGATTTCAAATCTTGTAGACGGAATCTGTACAGTATTACAATGAAAAACAATATTTAAAAAATATTTCATTAATGCACGTTGGAAAAAAATTTAAATAGGGAATTTCATCTCAAGTTTTTGAAAATTGGCTGAGCTTAATTTGAGATCAACAAAAGGTCCCATACCTAACATTCTAAAAATCCCACTCTTCAACCCTTCTGCAAAATTTCTTTGAGCAGTATACGCTACTCCCAAAAATGTGTTTTTGCAAAAAAATCTCGAGAGCTGTGGCCTGTCGTTAACATTCATTCTAGAAACAACTTACTCATCATCTACACAATGCATTTTATATTTTTGCTTTAATTCTAAACAAGCTCTAAAATTTATTGAATTATTATTAAAATAAGAAATATACCATTCAATAAATCTAACCATTGAATAAATCTAAATAATATATTAACAGCATCAACTGAGTAATAATATTAATTTGATTTTTTGCTATTGATTGTAAGATGGCCTTTATTGCAATTCAATAGTTTATTAAGACGGCTAACTAAGCTGTTACAACTTCATTAAATTATCACCTGTCTAACTATCGTACAGAGATCAATACTGTTGTCTGTTAGACTGATTGATTGGGCCACACTCTTAACAACTTTAACCGCTCGTGTATATTCTAGTTGTGGCACATTTAGCTTGGGGTCAGAACATATCCAGTAGAAGTCGAGAACACTAATTTGGCAGCTGTGTTTACCGCAGTAATGATTTTAATTATATTTCTTCAGACTCCCGAATATATTGTCTTCTGCTCGTCACAGCGCGGAAATAATTTGACACCTGATCTCCCCGAGACATGCATTGTTTTGTAATTATTATGCAATTTAGATTGGATTTGCAACTGGCTTATAATTTTAAAAGTACATTATACGTTGTAATTAGACTATATAGTCTCGACATTAATTATTAGGTACTTTTTCTGAAGACATACACTCGGAATAAACCTGAATTAATTAACCCTTAGCAAAGTTTTATGTTAATGTTTAAAGTGAATTTTCCATCCACCGATAGTATAGAATAGATACATCTTTATTTTATTTAAAATAATTTCCTGAGGCATATTTTATTTCCGCTTGCCAATTTACGTGCATTTTTTTCACGATTCGAAGGAGGTACTGAAATATGTCAATCGGTTTAAAAAACCTGTCAGAAAAGCCATGCGTCTATAATAATTACCTATAATATATGAAGGGAATGGCGAAAAAATGAGGGAAAAAACAAAATATGTTCTTCTGACAAATGATGAGTAAATTGAATTTAAAGTTAATTATATTCTTTGTTCTTTTCCCATCCAATAATTTTAAGTTTTAAAATACACAGTGACCTACCTATTTCTTTTACCCCGCAATTTACCCAGTGCTGAATACCGTTACGGTCTATCAGATGGCGCTAACAGCTCAAAAATCAAAAAAATGTGACATACCCTGTTTTTTTCCCATTCCCTTCATATTATTTTTTATTTTAATGTGTTTACATTTTCAATTAAGCAATGTACTAGACCTACATGATCTAACTAATAACTAACTACTTTTAGTCAATATTGCTGTTTACAATTAAAATAAGATTATAGAAAAACGAAAAGATGGATTTTTTTTGTTTTCAGATGCTTGTGATAATAATATTATAAAATAGATTATTGTTCTCTTAATTAATTTTAGATCACCAATTACCTAGAAAAAATAGGTACCAGGAATTTTACAAAACCAAAATATTGTGAATGACTATAATATCACCTGAGGACGAATTCTTTGTTTATATTATAATTTATGGAATTTTGGGAACTTTCGTAGGGCTTATGCACAGTTACTAACTAAATAAGCAGCTTACAAGTTCCCCCTAAATTAGTCCAGACATTATATGCTAATAATAGGCTTTATTTTTCGCCATTTGATACATTAACACGTTCAGAAAATATACAGCGACCTCCCACATTGACAGTTTAATGCAGTTTTTAATTAAATAAGTGGGCTGTCCAGTTAATGCAAGGTAATTCTAACAAACTGTTTATCAGCGAACATTTAAACAGTGACAATTTAAGCGTAAAAAATACGTTGGTTTCACATGACGCAGCGTATTAAATACTGTAAAAATTGAAATATTGTAATATCTCACATCTAATTTTTACCTACACAAGTGTGTAATGTCTGTATATGTAAGTACAGATGCGGCTAATAAAACGACGCGACGATATGGGATCGAAAAGCGTTATTACAGAGAGGCTTGGCACTTAAGGCGAATACACACAGTGCAAGTTTCTGGGCTGGTCAATAAAAAATAGCTGTGCGTGGAAACTGGAGAAATAAAATAGCCAGCTTCTCGGCTATTTATACTAGGTCAATAGCAAAATAATTGATGGGTGCCTGTGTAAATGCGAGAAAAGAATTGAAATAACGGGGAAAATTACCGATTTATCAAGATGTTTTTGGAGTTGACTCCTTAAGAATCGATTTTCATATAAGGACCCCGGTATAGAAATTTTATGAGGAGTAAAATTTATACAAGCGTTAACTAAACAGCGTTACGGTTTTTGCGTTATCTAAAAAGCGTTACATTTTTGCATTATTTTGCTTAAAATTCGTTCAATTCAAGTAAGATCGATTCGAAACATGTCTTAATCGAAAGAGGAGAAAATTCTAGATAGATTTTATGTATAATATTGCGTCAAAACAGTTTTTTTATACACATTTATATGCAAATTCAAATATTATTCTATAATATCGTCATTCAATTTTTTGACTGCTGATGTTTGAATTTTATGTTTAAAAACCATGGCCTACTGAGTTAAAATGACTTGTAAGTAATTATTGACATCGGTCGGATCGAACCAAAATTTCTCGACGTTTCACTGATCAATTTGGCTTTCTCTGTCTGTATGTCCCTTTGTACGCTTATAATTCGAGGACTACTGATCCGATTTATGTGAATTTTTGAAGCTATGCGTTAGACGATTATCTTTATGAAAATTGATATTTAAGAGTTTTATAGGACACAAAAAAAATAAAATGGCTGTATTGTATGATCAAAAGTCACTTGTGTGTAATCTGACGATGTGTAAACCCACAGCTTTGACCATATTGGGACTGATTGCATGGCGTATTTACAGAAAGTATAGTTCGTTTACACTTGAATTTGTTTGAAATGAAAATAACTATTTTATTGAAACAACAATATCAAAGTATTATAAAATATATTTTATATTCAGTACGGTTCATGGGTCTCATCCATAAATTACGATCACACAAATTTTACAATTTCTTAACCCCCTCTCTTCCGTACTTTGTCACAGTATGGTACACATTTTTAAACGCCCCCTCCCTCCTTAGTGGTGACGTCACATATTGTTTAATTTTATAATTAGAAATAATTAAAAGTAAAACAGCACGTTAAATTTGTTCTTGTTTCTTTAAATTTCTTAATAAAATCTTTATAAAATCAACATCAAGTCAAATAATTTAAATAATACGAAGACATAAATCAAAAGATTAATATTATTCAATTTATATTTTTTTTAACATGTGAAGTCACAAAGCTTATGACCCTCGCCCGGCCCTATGTCACACGTTATGTCAAAATAATTTGTTGACTCCCACCCCCCCTGAACCGTAGTGAAGTAATTTATGGATTGCCCCTTTAAAAATAAATGGGCGGAGCATCACACACTTCGGACATTAATTTTTTAATCGACACTAGAATTCAGTGTGGGAGAAATATTTGTTGTTCAGTTCGTGACGTAAAAATGATCATTTTTCTTTATTAAACCTAATGTAAACACAAACTTGTTTCACTTAATGAATCCAAACAGTCTAGACTTTTAAAAGACTAATTTTCTTCACGTTACCTGTAATATTTAATAAACTGTATATAAATTATGTGTTGTACCGGTGTAGAACTTTTGCCCATCGTAAAAACCAGAGACGGAGCACTGAACGTAATCAACCAAAATCACAGATGTAAATTAAAATAATAATAATATAATATTTTCGTTTTGATAACAGACCTAGTCTGTAATCGGTAGAAGTTCCCAGCTTCTATCGACTGCTGATTAGGTCAGTTATATCAAAACGAGGTCTGGCTTCTTTTTTTTTAATTATATTCAGCAAATCAACCTTGTACCAAATTTAAGTTTTTACAAAACACTAGTTTTTTTACATCTTTAAAAAAAAATTAAGTTGTGTTTTAAAGACCACCAACTTAGCTGTTGGTGGTCTTTAAAACACAATTTAATTTTTTTTTAAGTGTCAATTGGATTTTCAATTTATTATTAAAAAACAAAAATAATGAATTGAAAATATGAAATGGTGCTAGGCCCAAATAACCTTAGCTGGTTATTTGGGCCTAGCACCAATTCATATTTTCAATTCATTATTTATTTTTTTTTAATAATAAATTGAAAATCCAATTGACACTTTTACCAGCTCTCGGGCTAGAACCCGGGAACTGGGGACTTGTAATAGAAGAACCATAGCAACGCCATGTAAACAACAGCACTGCTACACGCTCGGCTATTCTCAAGCCCTACGCCTTTTAAAGCGCCACGATGCCGAAGTTCCCGACCGCTGTAGTACATTTATTTAAACCCTATAAATACCATCTGATCTCAAAATATTAGCCTTTACAAAAATCTTGCAATTTTGGACCACGAGCTCTTGGACTATGACAGAGACAGATCTCATCAAGGTGAGCGATCTGCGACCTTTTCGCATGACACATCAACATTTGAGCTTATGTCGAGTGCGACGCGAGATCGGTAAACTATGCGTGAGGCCTTATATTCGCTATTTTTTTTCAAAATTTAAGGTTCAGTAGTTTCGGAGATAAGGGAAGGAAAGATCAGACAGAAAGGCAGACAGACACAATCGATGTGATCTGATGGTACTGTTAGTTAATTTCCTCATAATTAACGACACTAAATTTTGAGTGTCTTTCTGTAATTGATTGACTTATTTTGTGTACTTGAAGTCTACATATTAACTAAACGTCGTACATTAATTAAATAAATTGAAGATTGTGTCACACGAATCATGCGATTTTTCTTCATCTAGTGATAATCACGAGGACACGATTTCTAAATAAACTGTACGAAATCTTGATTTTTGCCATCGAGATCTTGGACATGACAGAGCGATGCATCGAGGTGAAATATCTTCGACGTTTTCGCATGAACACAACATTTGAGCTAGTCGAATGAAACGCGGATCGTTAAACTATGCGTTAGGCTTATATTCGCTATTTTTTTCAAAATTAAGGTTCAGTAGTTTCGCAGATAAGGGAAGGAAAGATCAGACAGAAAGGCAGACAGTCACAAGAGTGATCTGAGGTACGGAACCCTAATTAAACATTTTTATGCTCTGAAATGCAATGGTGACGACAAAGCGTCTGAAATGTTTAAATGCATCCCTGCATATTATGAGTGCTCGACTGTATTCAATGTCATTATCAACTAACGATCCATTATCTAACGGTCAGTTAAACGCATATAATAATAGTTGCTGGTACATCTATTGATTCTTTAGAAGCCGGTATTTAAAATATTCAATTAATTACATAGAAACGCAAAAAAGTAATTAAAATAAAATTCCCACACTTGTGTGTCCGTAGATCTATAAGTATTTGTACTATACACTTGTATACTTGCCTGTACATGCATTAAGTTCACCGCGGGTACTCTTATGTGCCTGTATGGACTATTGCTCATTAAACAACAGGGATTGGTTCTTTTATTTCCAAACAAGGTACATCTATAATTTATTTAAATACTACAAATATAAAAAATTAGACTGATGACCAGTCCTATACTTCCCACCTAGTAAATATTTGCAAAAAATAAACACTTTTTTTATTCTTTGAAAAAAAGCATGGCCCTCTTTTTTGTTTAGTGATCTACTAATGGCTAGCTTAATATAGCAAAAAACATGTTTAGGTACCTTGATTTACGTACAATTTTTATTTTTTTTAGTAAAATATTTTTTTTCTCGAAAACTACATTTTAGAGAAAAAAAATATTTACATTTTTTTCATATTATAACATCTAGAATTCATTTATATTTAGGCTGATAAACACAATAGAACAATCGGCATGGCCGTATGTTGTTCCGTTTTTATCGAAGACGAAAAATTGACCACATACACACACATACACATACAGACGTCAGTCAGAAAATGATCTTAAACGATTGCTAGAGTCTCGAAACGTGGGAAGTAACAAGTTGAATTATTTTTCTAAATCAAATCACAATACTTTTCAAACCCAATTTTGAATAATATAGGACAAGTGCATAAGCTATCAAAACGTTAACTGAAGAGTATTCGATACCGGAAGTAACCCCCTGCCCTCTTCATCTCAAATTCTTTCCCCTCGTCTGAAAACGGTTACAGATCTCCCGACGCTATTTTTAAAAGCTAAAAGGTTCAGGTAAACGCAAAATGAAGGACTCAAAATCACACTACAGATACTACAGGCGAATTTTTTGAAAAAACGTTTGGTCTACGTGTGAAAAATTACGTAATTTTTAAAAAGTTGTAAATTTTTCCAGGATTTTTTTTTTCAATTTTTCGCCTGTAGGATCTGTATTGTGATTATTGACACTTAATTTGGCGTTTACCCGAACGCTTTGAGATGAAAAGTGCAGGGGGTAACTTCCGGTAGAGGGTTTAAATTGAATTACCGTAAACAAAATTACATACTTCGGCGATTTCGGGTTAAAAGTGTTTAGGGTTATGGTAATAAAGTTTCACTCGCACCATGGTTTTTTTCTATTGACAAAACCACGCCCTGGCCTCTTACAGTTTTAATACTATGCATATAAGTGCAAATGTTAGTAGCATTCACACGCGAACCTGTTTTGTTTGTAGTCATACGCGGCTCTATTAATAGCTTTGATACATGTATTTATAAGAATGTGTGTCGTCCATCCTTGGTAATAAAACATCGGGCGGGCGGCCGATAAGTCAGCGATGTTGAACTTGCCGAATATTGTAGACAAGTGTGGGTATGTGTTGACCCTAACTGTGGAGTGGACATCATTGGTCATCTCCAGTACTGTGTGCATATATAGCGAACTCATTAATATCACAGTAAGTATGCAATACACACACATAATATACAACCATCTATGCGAAAAATGACCGCCGTGACGTCACCGTGTACTATAACTGCAGGTACCGTAATTGTTAGGTCTATTACATCGCGTCTCGATTGGGGGTGCGGTCATGGGTTAAACGGTCCACGAATTTATGTTCTCACAACTTATAATGGCATCAGTACTAATTGTGCAATTTTAACCGATGTGACGACATAGTGTTCAGTTACGATTTTCCGCAATTCTACCGCAAAAGTTGGTACCGACTAAACAACTCCAGTAAAATTATATTTTTATTGATTGAATAAACAAATGAAAATATTATTCTTAAAAAATGGTCACTGAAATTGTAACAATTTTCCTCGATAATTTCTGACATTTCCTATTTTTCCTGATCGTTTCCCTCTTTATACTATTAACCGACTTCGATTCGACGTGTACCTGTATTTATAATTTTTTCTCTCTTATGTACGTTCAGCCTTAACTTCTCGAGAGGTTAACCGATTTGAATAATTTCGACTCCGTTGTGTTCAGGAAGATTTCGAGGTGGTTCCATAAAATTTTTACTTAAATCGGTTTAGTAGTTTTTTTGTAGTTTAGTCTAGTTCAGAACTACGTGCGAACTACGTATTGTAAAGCTACTAAAAAGTATAAATTGCATTTCAAATGAAACTATTTTTTCCAAATTTTTAGAAGATTTTTAAACTTCGATATACAGGTGTCCCAAAATTGCTGGGACACAGAGCTACCACGTGTAGTAGAGGTCAAAATAAGTCGATTGGACCCAATTTATTTATATACCAAAATGTACCGTTTGCCCGTGAGAAGAGTTCAAAGTTTACATAAAAAAACAAAAACACATTTTTGTACGCTGTTCAGAAATGAGTGAAACAAATTGAATGAAATTTGACAAAAGTGCATTTTAGAGGACTAGTACTCTCCTTTCGATAATCAAAGAAACCCAAAAGAAATTATAGGAGGGTTAAAACCACCCACACCCCCTGACATTTTTTCGCCGGGTGGTAATACGGTTCTCAATTTTTTAGCGAGAAGACTGATTAACTATCTTCATTTTGTTACTCTTGTAAATATTTCGTATTCCGCATAGTTCCGAAGGAAAAAAATGTTTTCTTAAATAATGCTAACAGATATTCCTAGTACAAGTTTAATAAAATTGTAATACAAAATTTTATATACAAAATTTTATGTAAACTTTGAACTCTTCTCACCGGCAAACTGTACATTTTGGTATATAAATAAATTGGGTCCAATCGACTTATTTTGACCTCTACTACACGTGGTAGCTCTGTGTCCCAGCAATTTTGGGACACCCTATATACACATAAACTGTAACAACACGGAATTCCTTAAAATAAATAGCATTAAAATATCAAATAATCGCAAAAAAATACTTATGTATAGACATTGTTGTTAGATTTTTAAATTAAATAATCAACCTTTTCTTGTAATTAAAATAAAAGATCGACCTTTTTATGATCACGAGCGATACCCTCTTTTAACCAATTATACTTGTATAGGTTGGAATTTATTTTCTGCAGAGTTGCAAACATATTATTTTTTTCTCTAATAAAGAGATAATAATACATTGGGCTGCAAAATCAATGAATATAAATTGACTAATTAATTTAAAACCAACAATTATTTATGATGAGCTCTTATAGAGGAGCCACTGTAATGCGCAAATTATGTTGAATATTGCAGTGCTGAGAGCACAATACTTCCGGGTCGAATCAGGTCGCAATGATCCTCATTGCGGTATACGTGAGTGATGACCTTGAGAGTGAAGATGAGCTATCTCATCTCTTTCACCTTTCGGGTTAGAACTGCGGGCTACTCGATCGTAGCCGCTGTACAACGGGGCAAACCGCTGGGCACCTTCTCTTCACATCATATGTTTGTGTGTGCTCGCGTATTGTATCAGCGGCATCTCACTCAAAGATTGACCACTTCCTCAATTCAAAACTTTGGAGAATTTTAATTCGATGAAAGCCGAAATAAATGTTTTCACTTATAAACATAAATTTATCTGAGACGTTAATGAACCAAATTATTCATAGATGATACAAAATATATTAACGATGTGCTTTTTTTTATGGTGACAAAAGATAATCAAAATCAATGTTCTGGGCCTTTAGATCAAACTGTCGTGTGTTCGAATGTTGGATGTTTTGTGGTTTCGTTTAATTTAATTTGATGTAATTTGTTTAATAATTGAACGCTAATTAACTTATTTGCCGAGCGTCTATCTTTCATCCTAATTAATTTTCTGTTGGTTTTCTCACAACGGCAACGTTTTAGCTATGTATAAAAAGTTAAAAACCCAATATGAGGTCTACATTTTAGTGGATTGCTATTTCTATGTAATCAGCCATTTTATGGTTTGCGATGCAGAAAATTTACAACTTACTCCATAGATATACTTTTTAGATGTCGATGGCGAGTCTAGGATTTTGAATGATTGCACAATTTTGAAAAAAATATGTATAACAATAAAAGTATGAATAAAATACCTACACAAAACGAGATATGCGAAAGGAAAAAAAGTTCACGAACGTACGTACACACGCTCGCACATGCATCTCTCTAAAAACGATGGATTCGAACTCAAGGGACCTTGAAACGTGGAGATACCTACTTCAAAAATTATCATTTGCAAAATCGGACCCATTACAACTTCCAATGGGATAATAAATGACTCATACATAATATAAAGGAACACAAAAAAAAATTAAATAAAATCTTGTTTGGGATATAATCCTATAGTCCAGTGGATTTTTGATTGGACTAGAATGGGAGAACTCAATAACTTAATATAACTAACGTGAATTTTTATAAATATCTATATTTTTTTGCTATGACCATATTAATTAAAAAATGCACAAAACTTAAAAAAAGTGTGTGTCAGCTCCGACGCTGGACTGGAGTTTACTCCTTAAAGTAGGCAAACATACATACTTACATGCGTATACGGCTGTTACAAGTATACACATGCATTGAAAGGTGCGTAAGGTAGGTTGCGCAGAAAAACGTTACGCTTTTTTGTTAACGCTTGTGTAAATTTTACTCCTCATAAAATTTCCATACCGGGCGCCTTATATGAAAATCGGTTCTTAAGAAGTAAACTCCAAAAATATTTTTAAATTTCTCTGACTATAACTGAGAATAAAACGAAGTCTTGAGACTCTTAATTATTATATTATAGATATTGTTTTAAGAATATTGCTTTCTTTTCAATGAACAATATTTTACAATTATAAAAATTAACATACACGTACCTACATATTTTCAGAGGTAGAAACGCCACTGGCTCGTGCATCAGACAAGACACTGTTGTTACATACATTCAAGTGCATGCGCACACACACACCTACGTTCTGCTGACGGACACATATCTGACGCTTCATTTGACAGGTTCACATAAATATCTCTAGTATTATGTTGAAAAAAAAAACATTTTAAATTGAGTAAGTATAGAAAACTCTTAATATTTTTGTGACCTATTTTTATTAGAACTGAAGAGTTCCAAAAAAAACGTATTTTATTTTTAAAAAATTGGGTAGGTTGTGTCAGGGACATAATCGCTAGTGTTGTGCCGCGGTCAATTGACCATATTTGACTAGTGTATTTGACGGTCAATAATAATATGCATGAAAACAGCACTGTCGCGCATCGGTATCTTTAGACAATAAAAATAGTTCAGATTAGTGTAACCGCCGCGCCATTTACTATTGAATAACTACACACATAGTTTTATTCCAACAGAATAATAATAATTAGTTATAAATGTCATTGTCTTTTTATTTTGAAGTTTTTTATGTTTTATACCTATAGCATAATATTTACATTATTTGGTATTTTTTATCATTTTGTTTTTGTTATTCACTTTATATTTTAATAGTCCTCTGGACTTATATTGTAACCTATAATGAAACAAAAATAATATTTTATAATTTTTATTTTTCCTTATTAAATAGTAATTACACTCGCCCAAAGCTCATCGGGCACCGTAGAATTGTATCATATTGCGAGTAGAGCAGAGAAAAAAATACATTCCGAAAAAGAGTTTACAAGCAAATCGGTTGATTGTATAATTGAGTAATGAATTTTATTTTTTTTAATCGAGTCCATTGTCCAGTATTTTATAAATAAGCGAATTTTCTTTTCAAATCGAGTCGAGTAGTGCCGCTCTAGAACAAGTTTGGATACCGTAAAATAATGTTATGGGATAATTATGATCCTAGATCATAATTACATTAGTAAAAATTGTTCGAAATCTTTTCCTGTATGTTAAGTTCTCCCCATTCTGCTCGATCCAACCTAACTTGAATATCACATATTTATTAATTATTATTCTACTCAAAAAGAAAATCTACTACTCGCACATCCCTAAAAACAATTGAAAAATTGTTCAGAATCTTTCGGTATGTTAAGTTTTTCTCCGTTTTACTCGACCCGACCTCGTATATATCAAATATTTAATAATTAATACTCTACTGATAAAGAAAATTTACTACTCTCAAATCCCTAAAAACAAATGAAAAATTGTTCAAAATCTTTCTGTTAAGTTTTCTCCCCGCGCGTTCTACTTGACTCGACTCGTAATTCGAATATTTACACTCGGCTTGAAAAAGTGAATTAACTATTCGCACATCCTTAAAAACAAATTGTGTATTGTGAAACAGGCAGAATGAAACGAGTATCTGTCCGGAGGGCCGGTCCGGTAGTGTATGGCCGACGGACGTTTCTGAACCGCCTCAGGGGTGTTGTAGAAGAGAGGTTCCTCTCCGCTGCATGGGGTCAAGTTCAACAGTGAGAGAATAACTCAGACTCTGTATGTATGTCTGTGTGTATTCTGATGTTATAACAGCCGTCACCAAAATAAACACGCTACACACACGAACTACAAAATATAGTTAACTGGACTCTAGAAAATTACACAATTTCATATACTTTTTACAAAGGTAGTCTATTAAAAATATAATGCAAATGCTTTTTTAGGGTTACGTACCTCCGAACGGAACTCTATTACTAAGCCTACGATGTCTGTCCGCTCGTCTGTCACAAGGCTCTATCTCACAAATGATAAGAGGTAGCTAGTTGAAATTTTCACAGATAGTATGTTGTTGTTGTGGTGTGAATCCTGGCACATAATAATAAGAATTAAATACCTAATCAATTAATTTTAAAATGGAATATGTTTCCCAAATGTCTGTTTTTACTAGTATTACTAGAGGAACGACTGAACCTATTTAAATAAAACTGCAAGCTGTGACCACCTTATGGCAGCAACGCAAACCCACATTTTACTGTCATAACGAAAGATTACAATATAGGAACACGGAGCCAGTGAAACAGTAAAGGAATCTTTGTAAGTTCCTCTTCTTGAGTTTTTTTTTGGGTAGTTGGATATTTACTATTTTGCAGCTAGGCATGGAATATGTTTCCCAAATGTCTGTTTTTACTAGCATTACTAGAGGAACGGCTTAACCTATTTAGGGTAAATGCAGGAGAGATGCCGCGGTAGGAGAGACGCCGCATGGCTATTAACTTACCTATTTACCATTAATGTTAAGATAAGATGAACGAACATACGTACTTGTAGCACCATCCATTAATGGTAAATAGGTAAGTTAATAGCCATGCGGCGTCTCTCTTACCGCGGCATCTCTCCCGCATTTACCCTAGATGAAACTGTGTATACTCAAATTTAAAGTGTAGGATATATTCTTTACCGCTATAAGCTAGACTTATGCCCGATTGCAGAAAGCATTGTAAGAAAATTTGATTGAAAAACGACCTTAGATTGTGATCATATATTTACAGTTTTTATAAAATATGCAAAGGAAGTTTTATGTCGTTGTCAAACAAATGATTGATAAACATTGAAATTTTCACAGACAGTGTGTTGTTGCTGTGGCGTGAATCCTGGCACATAATAATAAGAATTAAATACCTACTCAATTAATTTTAAAAAATAATGTTTTTTTGTTTTACTATAACACTGACTTTAGTCGCACTTCTATAGGTACTGTACTATAGAGCGATAACATCATCGGTCTACTGGCTCAGTTGGTATAGAGCATTCGACTAAAGATCTAAATGGTGCCTGGTTTTACAAAGTTTCCCCGTTTTATGACAGGGTTTATACGAGGTTTATTTAAATAATAAGGTCGGTATTTATTTATGATTCATCTTGCCTCAAAGAACCAAATTTTACAATCAGAATTCAATAGTACGGATAAGTATAATATTTTAAAACAATGATTTCCATTTACGCCACGCAGTAAAGTAAAGCATAGCCTGAAAATGCATTTTTTTAGTCATTTTAGGCATTGTAGTTTGACGTCATTAGGTGTTTCTCTTATTTATAATAATAATAATAATAATAATAATAATATTTTTTTATTAGTTAACACTAAAAGGAAAAGTTCAGCTTATATATTGTAGGATTTCGCCTATTTTGTCCTAAATTTGTAAGTACGTTACGGCATCACAAAAACGTGAAAAACACAGTCAATATAAAAAAACGTACAGGTCAAATATTTCGCTATTCTCATCAAATAAATAAATAAAAAATAAAAAAAAAAACAGTGAAATGACCCCATTATCTGAACACATGATAAATGGTGGACAGTCCGTATATTTCAAGAGTACCTACAGTGCAATAAAATACACATGTGCGTACATTGCATATAGCTGGGCATTTTAAAGGTCTTGTACCTGTATTTATGAAGATTGACGGCCTAACATGTTCTATGTCAAAGGTTCACTGGTTCACACTTGGGTACACGATGTACATTACTATTTAGATTTACATTATGTACACTTATGTGTGTTTATTATACTATTTGATAGTGAATTGTTATTCAACTTAGTTCACAATAAACTCACGAACTTGAAAGTAGAATAGAATATAACTTTATCCAAGTGTGCAAGCTTTCACGGCCGGCATTGTTCCACGTCTTCATGGTTTTCGGGCTTGTAGGCCGTGGTCCGGTGGTATTTCTGCCTGACGTTTCGTCTACAACTGCGGTAGACATTCTCAAAGGCGATGTGGCAGCGGTCGAAGTGTCCTCCTTGGCGGCTCACAGGTCAGTGTGTCAGTGACTGGTGTCCTCCCTTCTTTTATGCCTATAGTACCAGTGTGTTCTCTGTTCGGTCGTAATTCGTCTCTCTGTATTTGGTCAACTGCGTAGTGTGTAGTGGTGGGGGTGAGTTCTCTACTCGGTCGTATTCCGTCCTTGTACGATTGACCAATCGGAATACGACCACTACACACTGCGCAATTGACCAATTACAGAGAGACGGACTACGACCGTACAGAGAACACACTGGTATTAGGCATAAAAGAAGGGAGGACACCAGTCACTGACACACTGACCTGTGAGCCGCCAAGGAGGACACTTCTACCGCTGCCACATCGCGTTTGAGAATGTCTACCGCAGTTGTAGACGAAACGTCAGGTAGAAATACCACCAAACCACGGCCTACAAGCCCGGAAACCATGAAGACTTGGAGAATATAACTTTATTTAGGGCGCAACAAAGCCAGAAAGGCTATATGTGTTGCCCCTTTTAAAATTACAATGGTACATATAATATAACAATTATTAAAATAATTAAAATTGAAATTAAAATTAAAATAAACATTACCCGCAATCATTGGGATGCTGATTTTTATACAGCGTTTCAACGGTCGTGTGCTCCCAGATTCTTATCTGGTTTATGTATCAATTGAATTTTCAATTTATAAGAGCGAAACTGCACGGGCAGATTTTCCGTGGCGTTTTTAACGCGGCTGATTGCACACCTGAGTTGTGTGTCTTAGTTTGTCGAAGCAGCTATTAAAATTAAGAAATAATACATTATTTTGTATTTAATGTCCTTGTATTATATTTTGAAATTTTCTTCAATCTGAATTATAAAGTATTAAAGTAGATATGTATTTAATTACTATATTTTCATTAAAAATAAATACTTTTACATATTATTTAAATTGGTATACCTACTTATGATAAAATCAATCGATTTTTAAAACCCCCTTATATCTACACAATATTATTTACATAACAATTAGAGGTGAAAATACTAAATATCTCAGGCAGCAAGGCTGCCATGATTTGTAAGCTATATCTAAGAAAAAATCAAATGACCACTGTCGGGACTTGAACCCGAAACTCCCAGTTTCCGGCTAGGTGAGTTACCGATTTCTCCACAGTGCCCGAGAGTGGAAACCGATCTTTTCTTATATATAGCAATTTCAAGTTGAAAACACACTACATGCGAGAGTCGATTATTCAAATAAGCTGCAAATTATTTAAATGTTCATTTACCTACTGTTTGTAATATAGGTACGTATTTAATAGACACAATCTTTAAAGTCTACGTAATTAAAGATTATAGACGAAACGTCGCTTTTAAATAATAGCTTTGTTTAAAATTTATTTGCCCATATTTTAATTATTGGTTTTTAGGCCATCAAATTTGTAACATTTGTAACATTTGCAACAGCAGCGGTTTATGGGATACCTGGGATACTGAATAGTGGCAATGAAGGTGAACTCTTCACGTGTGGAGGACAGTGTGGTCCAGTGGTTAGCGTCGCGGTCTCTGTATCAGACTGTCGTGGGTTGGAATCTCGCCTCCGCTCATGGATGTTTTGTGATGTCATTTAGTTTTAAGTGAGTTATGTTATTTAATGTAATCAAGACGCTAATGACCTAAATTAGATATTTAATTTAAAAAAAAATTATTAATTTTTTAATTTTTTCTAATAATTTAACATAAATAATATTGAAAAACGAGAAGAAAATTTTTTTAAAGCCATAGATAAATTACGAAAAATTAATTAAAATGTATAAAAATTTAAAAAATATCACGTGACTTCAAAACGCGCCAGGAATGTTTGTGACGTCATTATGTTAAAATTTGTGTGCATTTGTTGGTATTTGTGTATGTGTATTACACATACTATCAAAAATAATAAATTTTTAACTTGGTAACCATGGATACAAAGACCATAGATAACATAATGACGTCACACGCGTTCGGATTCTTTCGGCGCGTCATCAGAACTGAGTTTAAAAATTAATTTTTATTTCAATATAGCTTTTTAATTAGTAAGCAAAAAAATTAATTAAAAACAGTTTTGCTATAAAACTTGTATGTGCTCTTTCCATTTAAGTAAAAAAAAATTCATTCAAAAACCCAATTGTCGACGCGTCTATAATTTACAATAAATAAAATAAATCTCCACGTGTGTACGTGTGTCAAACGTAAGCAAAGGTGAGGTAACCAGACGAGAATTACTGCTATCCCTAGTTGCTTGTCAAAGAAATAAACATAAATTTTTTTCTCTTTATAATAATTAGTATGATTATAAATAGAAAACGGAACATATGAATGAATACTCGAATAAGATCAATCTGAAAATTTTTTATCCGAAGCTTCATATTCAAAAATATAAGAAGGTAGTTTGAAATCTTAAATACGAAATTTTGGTTCTCATTTGAACTGCCCTTTATTTATTTTAAAAGTGTAAATTTTTTATAGATTTCATTTGAGTTTCCACTTTCACATTGTCTTCGGGTCAGTTCTTGTCACTTCTATTAAATAAGTAAGATAAAATTAATAAAGTGTTTTCAAAATTAATAAATATATCGAAATATTTTACCAGTCCTTTAAAAAATAAATATATACACCTATAAAAATAACAATTCAAATAAAACTTTTATTATTTCTAAAAAATTTGGGAATTATTCATCTCAATATTTTTTGTTTGACTGTCGGCTCTTTCATTCATTCCAAATCGACGTTTATAATTCCTGCGACATTATTTTAAATTTATTGGGTTTCAATAAAGCGAGCGGTATTTTTTTGTCATCGGTTATTTTATATTATAAGACAGTTTACATGCATAAATGGGCTCTAATCAAGCGCATGAGAATTTCACAAATTAAATAGGCATTGGGTATACCGCGAAGACTGAGAAGAAAAAAATAAATAAAAAACTTGATGAATATTTTAATTTATTAAGACAGCACTTCAAACGTAAACATTATAAGGTAAACGATCTCTTATACAGTGTGTTTTTTACAGTTTTTACCTAATAACGGATTGGAAATGTATATAAAAAGTTCTGTATTTACATATTGTGTACATTGTGTGTTAAATGCACTTTCCAAATCTTCATAGTTTCCGGGCTTGGAGGCCGTGGTCTACCTGACGTTTCGTCTACATCTGCGGTAGACATTTTCAAAGACGATATGGCAGCGGTCGAAGTGTTCTCTTTGGCGGCTCGCCTTTGTAAATGTCTACCGCAGTTGTAGTCGAAACGTCAGGTGGAAATACCATCGGACCATGGCCTACAAACCCGGAAACTATGAAGATTTGGAACAGCACCGGCCGTGAAAGCTTACACACTTGGATAAATGCACTTTGATTGGTGGAAGTGATAAAGCCATACTACAGTAAATATTTAGTTATAAAAAAATTTTAAACGCGTTATTTAATTATTTAGATACAAAAGATATTCGAGAATAATACGTATAAAATATTTTTTTTCATATGGTGGAAGCAAAGGGTTGGATACCCGTTTTTTCTGTGTATTTTTTACAAAGATAGTTTCTTAAAATGATATCATGTTGACGTCTAATACTTTCCTGTCTTATTTTCAATAACACATAAAAATTTAATTTACTGTTATTTATAAGGCATAATTATAATTTATTTCAAGGAAAAGAATACCATACTATTTTAAAATTGCGAAATGATTCGTATTAATCTAAAATTAACAGTAGAGAAAAATTTGCAAAAATAGGCCACATGTAAAATTTGAACATTTTTCTCGGATTCAGAGAAAATGTAAATTTCATGAAATTTTAGATTTGAAAAATATTTTATCAGTTTTGAAAATACACCAATTTATCTCTTAATACCTATTATTATAAGAGATAAATTGGTGTATTTTCATATAAAATATTTTTCAATTCTAAAATTTCATGAAATTGAAACTGAAGTTATTTAAACCGTTCATAAACCATAATATTATGGTTTATGAACGTCTTAAATAACTTCGTTGGAGGTATATTGTTTTGGTCAATACCCCGTTATGCACAACTCGATGGAATCTGTATTATTAGTAACGATATTAGTGTCAAATTTTTTGATAATCGTTGAATATAATGATTGGTTTGTGGTACATTTATTAAACTACACGCGATATACATGTATTGTGCAATCGGAAGTCGACCATAAACCAAGTAATAATAATAATGTGTCCAAATAAACCTGAGCACATTATGTATAATGGGAAGAGATGTTCGGATTCTCAGGAGGTTATCCATGCTGAATGCCTATAACATGATATGGATATACAGCACTGTACAAAAGTATCATCTTCCTAATACTCAATACTCATTTTATTTTCCATAAGCAGACAGATGTCTAGGAATAAGGCACATATAAAAAACACACATTAAAACATAAGAATACACATTAAAATTTAGAAGTTAAAAAGTCATCAACACTATAAAAAAATTTATCTAATAAAAAATATTTTAATTTATTTTTAAAATTTGTGAACGTTTTGGCATCGTTGATCGTACCTGGTAATTTATTGTAAATAACACTGCACATATATTTCGGGCTTTTTTTAAATAGACTAAGTCTGTGCTTGTCAGTATGAATACTGTCCTTGCATCTAGTGTCATAATGATGTATATTATAGTCTTTTTTCAAAAATCAATATGTGCTTTCGAGCATACAATGCGACCTCAAGTATAAATACGCGAGGAAACGTAAGAATCCGTTGTTTTAAAAATGTCGGCTTGCAAGAGTCTCTGGGTTTCAAATCAAAAATTAATCTTATAACTCTTTTTTGGCTAACAAATAGTCTGTGCCAGTCTACAGATTGACCCCAAATTCCAACATTATATCTCATGACTGAATAAACAAGTGCATAATATACTTAGAATTATTCTTCGTAAAACGTTCCAGTATCTTTCCGCTGACTTATTAACGGATTTTGGAGTTCTGAATTTGCAGAAGTTGCATGCTAACAAAATTCTTATATATTAGTGCATCGAAGTCCAAATTTTATTAATCCAGTTAGCCATTCACATCAAAACCGAACCCAATCCCTAAATCTTCTCCAAGTTCAAAAATGTCGAAGACCTTTAGCCAGAAACACATTACATTCCTTGCTCCCAAGCTATACACTCTATTGCCCATTGAGTATAAAGCCTCACTCAAACCGAAGCGGCCGTGACCGCGATTGCGGCCACAGCTCAACTGTGGCCAATCGCAACACGTTATTTAGGTAGATTGGCAAGAATGACGTGTTGCGATTGACCACAGTTGGGCCGCGGCCGCTTCGGTTTGAGTGAGGCTTAAAATGGTTGAAAATATGAAAAGATTTAGTAGGCTTATAACACGATGGTTACTAGAGGATGAGCGCGTGATTTACCATATGTGATATCATTGGTTGACTCGATAATTAACTAATTAATTAATCAATTTAGCACCAGCATTATTCACATTTTGCCTTTTCTTCTTTTTATTTTAGTTCGATGAAAATATATCTCTTTTCCACGGTACTGTATTTATATAGCAACAGGTATGACGTTCGGATATTATAATATACAGGTGTATTAATTATCGTGTATATAGCTATTATATGTATTATAGAAAGAGAGTGGAGAGGATGTTATTATAGAGTGACCAGTATAACGGGTCAGCCGATCCAGAGGCGGACTGCTCAATAAATCGATAACATACCTGTGACCAACTACGCAGTAAAGAGTGTCAATTAAAATTAAAACATGAATCAGGATACTTGCAGGATACTTAATCAAATTTTTACTATACAGAACGAAAATATACATTAATTTAAACCGAATCTTAAAATCTGTAGAGCCGCAATAATTTATTACTAACAACGTCAAAAGCCCTTTGTTGACTTTGTGATACCTAGTAACTATAGTTATTGTTATAAAACAAAATAAACAACAACTTGAATAATTTATAAAATTTCCCTTAAGTATCCAAAACCTGCTTACAATATTCCACTATTTTGAAATGTCTACAAGTTGATTTTTTAAATTATAAAATTTTTCCTGGGATGAGACCTAGTTAGATCGATTTTTCAGTCATCCAAATCGTTATAGAGCCGTTTTGTCCCTGTCAGCGTTTAATTAATTTTTGAGCCAGTTTTTAATCTGTCGGTTTATGTTTTGTTTTTCTGATTCACTACCCTCGCTAAAGAAGTATAACTTCAAAAATCATACAATTTCTATCATGAGTTGTAATATATTTTGTGTCCACTTTTTCTTGAAAGCCAACACTGAACATTTAATCTTTCATCTCGTGATAAAATTACAGCAGTCGTTGAAGTACAATAGGTTAGAAAGAGACGCGTATAGATAATACATAAAACTTTATGTTTAATAACAGCTTGATAGAAATAAACATGTGTGATTATTATAACATCAAATTTACAATCAACGTAACCAAGAAAGGCTAACATAATAATATTTATTTCAGGCCACAATTTAAATTTTAATTTGAAGTAAACTCTCATAGTCAATAGTTTTTTGTCAATTAATGTATAAAATATGTAGCTTTCTGCTATACATGGAAAATGGTAGATTTGTTAATTTATCGATGACTATAATTATTAACAAGCCGGTACACAGTCATTATCTATATGTTTCGAAGTACTGAGTTAAAATTAAACAACTGTTATCCGACCACCCGCAGTTACTGCCTATTTCATCTTTTTGGTCATTTAAGAAAAGTCGTTTCTTTTTAACCCTTTGACTGCTCCAGACGTATATATACGACTGCCTGGGTTACTCTTCCCGCCGTATATTTACGTTTGGACTCGAAAAACTATTTACAGCGATAAACTGCTACAGCCGTCTATTAAAACACTGGCCAATCAAGAACTTAGTAACGGTTTTTTTCTGGGGTGTAAAACACATGTATTCATGCAATCACGGTTCGTTATCAGTTTCTGATAAAAATAAGTGATATTAAATTTGTTTTCTTACACACAAAAAAATAGAATAATTTGATATGATTTTACGGCATTTTGCGTTATTTTACCAGTCGAATGATGATGTTACACGCTCTATAGTACAACATAGAAGTACGGCTGGAGTCAGTGTTGTAGTAAAATAAAAAACATTAATTTATTAAAATTAATTGATTATTTCAATCTAATTATTATTTGCCAGGATTCATGCCACAATAACACACAAGCTGTGGAAATTTCAACTAGTTACCTCTTACCGTTTGACATAGAGCCTTATGACAGACGGACGGACAGACAACGTGGGTTCAGTAGGCTCTAAGGCACAGAACCCTGATAAGGTAATTGTAAATATCAGATCATATTACTGGAGGACTGTCAGCTTTATAGGGCCGGCGCATACAATCAATTTTTAATCGCACAACTGTTTAGTTGTTTGTCAAAAGGCTATGTGATCAGAAGGGATTCCGCATATAGGTACTATCGACATGATTGTTGTACGACAAAAAAATCATAAAACCGCATCGATCGTCTTTTGACTTTTCTGTTGAACAACTATCGTCCACAGCTGTGTATTGACGATAACATACGCTCAACTAAATAGTTATTCGGCGACCCAATAGTTTAATAATGAAATTATGGCACAACTGATTGATTGTATGCGCACCTCTAAACAACTAAACAGTTTAGTCGAGTTGAAATCGCGACAAGTACACAACTCGACTAAACTGTTTAGTTGTGGAAACAATTGTGTGTATGTGCCTAGCCTTAAAGTTTTGTTAATAATTATGACGTATTTCATACACCGATAGTCGGATTAACTTGGACCAGTTTTATTCTGGATTACAGTCAATAACAGTTACACCTTATGATTCCATATGTATAAGCTATGCACTTTATAGTGTCAACACTCATTTGACAATAATAAAAACACAAATATATGAGCATACGTGTTTTCACTTTTGCACAACATAATATTATAAAAGTATTAATTATATGTGTCCAGTGTACACCCATAGTCTTTTAATAACTGTTTTATATTCAAATATACGTGAAAGTTAAATAATAATAATCGAACAATCACCACAAAAGTAATCGGAATTGTTTGACCGTAAAAAAATCAGAGGTATTAAACATTGTGAACTTGATATTTTGGTCTGTCATTATTTATTTGAAATGTTCCACACTAAAGTTTTTATGGAATACCTACATTGAATTATTATGCGAAGGATAAATTCTTAAACTTCAGGTTCGTCACCGTTACACAAGGGATACTTGCGGAGCAAGGTGAAAGTATAACCGCGTCTCAAACCATGAAATGGGCGATTACAGTGAATTTGGGCCGTGCGTACGGAGTGTTATTATTATTGGCATATTATATCAGAAAGTCGACACAGAATCAATATGTATTAATTAATTGTTCTAAATTGATAATTTAAGCCCACTATTCACTATGAAAAACAAACCGTGTCACCGCTGAGGCAAAGTAAGCTTTTAATAAGAATTATTAGCATTTATCACTTGAATTGATTCTTCGCTATAGGCACTTGGTAGAAGATGATTAATAAAATAGAAAAACACACACTTGAAAAATTCTACAAATGTTGTTTATTTGAACACTTTATGATCGTTTCGGACTAGTGATCCATCTCCAAGGAGTACATGAAGTTATACTCCTTAAAAATGGATGCAAAATAGGTTATGTTAGATAAAAAACTCAAATATTATAACAAGTACTTTTTTCCGGGTTTTTTCAGTAATTCTATAAAATTTAAACCTCTATCAGTAATGTAATTAAACTTATTTGTAAAATACATTCAGTGGTGAAATTTGTGAAAATACACTGGGCAAATTTGTATTATAAATCCTGGGAATATTTTTGTAAATAGACCTTCTTACTTAATTGGTAAAAAATGATAATATTTGCTTAACCTCTAGTGCACTGTATTTCGTTACAATAGAGAAAGATAACATTGTCCCTTATATAAAACAGTGGTTAATTAACTTGTTCGTGCTACGAACCTTTCTTACGCCAAAAATTGCATTGAAGGTTGACGGGAAAGAACGGTTTGAAAGCAGTAGGTATCTTTCGAATGAAAAAAGTAGTCCATGAAAAAATATTATTTGCTTCGATTCGTTCGACTGAGACGCAACGTTCTAGGGGCAGTTTGAAAAGTTTCTTGACGCACAGTCCAGGTACCTCTGCTTGAGGGTCTCATCGTCTTTGCTAGATTTATTTAAATTTATAATTAATGTTGTTGTTTTAATTTGGTTCAACTTGCAGTTCGCATTCGCGTGGGAGAGGAACATGTTATTTAACCAAAATAGAGCTTTGAAAACTACATAAGCCACTTCGCCTTGTGGCCACAGGTAAAATATTCTTAAAAACATTCGCACATAAAACAAGTATAGATATACTTATTTTTGTGTACTCTTAATTGGTCAATTAATAGTTTCAAATGTACATTTAATTTTTATTTTGTTACAAAGGAAATGACCGTTAGAATAAATGATTATAATTATTTGCGTAAAGTATTTGTTATATTGCATATGTGTGAGTGCATGTAGCATGTATAAGAACTCATACATGCAAGTGTGCAATGCACAGCACACTCTGCACTGAGTACAATCTCTTTTTTGCGCCACTTTTGCACGCTATAACAGAGCTGGACTTATCTTCCAAAAATTGACCAATTTTTAAAATTTGCCGAGCTCTGTTTACTTACTATGAAAAAAATATTATTTGCATTTATTAACCGAAAATAAATTACGTAAATAGCCTAAACATGCTCAGGCATGAAAATTACAGCGATTATATAACTAAAGACGTATCATCCTCGAGATTCAAAAAAGATATCGGTATGGGACAGATATAATTTTGCTTGGTTGAAAGAGAATCAAAGTTCAAGACAGGGAACCATAAAATCTTACCTTATCTACATCAAATTTAAGATCGAAAAATTATTACAATTATTATTAGCCACGGAAGAATTTCTTCTGCCTTTATCAGTCATATCAAGGATCACAATTTCTACAAGGAAATCGTAGAAAATTCGCACTACATTAAATTCAGGCTAAAGTAAAATCTTCAACAACTTTGTATACCAAGTTGTCATAAATGTGGTTTACATAGCAGTTAATTTTTAAAATGAAGATAAATCTTCAGGCTTTCTAACAATTATTTAATAACCATTAGTTATCTACGTATATCTAAATGGCTGAACACGTTAGATAAATTTATATGCGTAGATGATACAAGAATACATGAAGATGAAATTCCAGATGTTTATCGGTCATAAAACGAATATAACTTTGAAAACATAAAACAAACAAATTAATTAATTACGATTTTTATTGACATTTCGGATCAAGATCAACATTTTTCTTAAAAACGCCAAAAATATTTTTCACTCTATAAAAATCCAAATTTTAATGGGATATATTTTACGAAACTTTTATTATATAGTTAGATTTTTAAATTTTATTGGTAATAAAATTCAAGAAATAATTCTAATATTCAAAGCTTTTAAAATTGGTAGTTTTCCAATTTCCTACTAAAATATGTGTGCGAACAAAATAATAATTTAAAAGTACACTTTATACACTCGTTTAGGAGCTTAGCATAGCTAGTATTTTTCGTTTGTATATTTCTGCAATGTATTTCGGTTAACTTCTTAGTCTGTGGATTAATGTATGTATAAATAAGATATAAAAAAAGTTTTCTATAAAATAAAAAATACAAAATTATAATTCGACTACTGAGGTGATGTAATGGCCGGACACGCCCCTTTATTTGGCGTTTACCCGAACACTAGCTTAAAAAATAGCGTCGGGAGAGCGGTAACCGTTTTTAGACGAGTGGAAAATATTTGGGATGAAGAGTGCTGGGGGTGTCAAAGGGGGGTAAAATTTTGAAAGACTAAAATGAACAAAATAAATATTAGTAAAAAAAACTTTTTACAGACAAGCTTTTATTTAAATGCACTACAAAGGAAAAAAATAATTTTTAATAATATTAGGAAAAAAATTTTTTTAGAGACAAGCTTTTATTTAAATGCACTAAAAAGGAAAAAATAATTTTCAATAATTTAGGTTCATAATTATAAAAGCGTGGGTCGTGAACTCTGTGATAGTTTATTAGTCACGACTCACGACCCACACTTTTATAATTATGACCCTAAATTATTAAAAATTATTTTTTCCTTTTTAGTGCATTTAAATAAAAGCTTGTCTCTAAAAAGTTTTTTTTACTAATATTTATTAAATTAAAATAGAAAGTAAAGGTTTGCTCATAATATAAGTTTATTGAAATTTAAAAATTAAAACTAATTTATCCCCTGATGGAATGGACACAATAAACTTGGATTACACAAATATGCCGTCTAATTAACTTCATTTAAAATTTACATAATAATTTTTCGACATTACGAAATGCAGCAATTTAGTTATTCTTGATCGATATCTTCCAGGTAGCTATACAAATATTCAATACTGCAGTTTTACATTACAGCCTACTAATTACGTATTGTATTCAGGCGTTTTTTTAATACACAAAATAAAACTATGGCGCCTATGCTGCAGGTTGTTTATATTAAATTGATATAATTGAGAAAATATAGAATAATAAAAACATAAAATATGTAATAATAACATAACAAACTGGTCCACACCTGGTAACATACACATGTAAACAACCTCAATTCCTCAGCAAGTCGACTGGCGTTTATATGAAACACAACAGGTTAAACAATATCAGTCAGGCTCAGGTGTATCAGTCTATATACATACATACATACAATATCAAACACACACGCATAGGTAAAACCACTCATGTGAATGTGTGTGAGTCTGTTTGGTTGTTTATCAAACATGGTTGAGAAAAAAGAAAATATCTTGGATTTACCTATATGCTATACGCATACAATTTTTTTCTTTTCTAATTTTTAAACTAACTGATTAAATAGTTACCAGTACGGAAATTTCATTCTCTTCACCATCAATATCTTCTCTACATAGTATAAATTGAAGTCGCTTTTCGTGTCTGTCTGTTTAACCGCTAACTCCTCGTAAACCACGCAACGGATTTTGATGCGGTTTTCACCATCAGTTAGATAATTTTTCACGGAAGATTTATATATATAGCATAATTAATAATTAATTAATTAAATTCGTAAGCCGACCGTAAGAATTCGCAACATACTTATATTATAAAAACGATCGTACATAACTGTTCCACTCGTAGCGTAGAGGTAACGTCACAGCACTCTATGCACAGGGACCTGGGTTCGGACATTGATGGCATCGTAGAATTTTCGGCTTTTTTTTCTAAATTCTACATAATATTTATTTATATATTTTTTTATTTTTGTTATATTCTTTCTTTGACAATAATTATAATTTTTTTGAAACTCAAAATTATATATAAAAGCGAACGAGCGAAGCGAGTGAGTAGTGTATTTATAATATTCCAGCGAACGAGCGAAGCGGGTGAGTAGTGTATTGCACCCGGACTTTCTTAGCACCCGGACGAAGCCGAACGGGGCCGCTAGTCTAATATAAAACGAAGTCCCCCGCCACGTCCGTTTGTCTCTCTGTCTGTCTGTGCCCGATTTCTCCGTAACTGCTGAACGGATTTTGTTCCGGTTTTCATGATTAGATAGATTGATTTACCAGGAAGGTTCAGATGTATAATTGAACCTGGCCGGCCCGGTTTTGCATTAGTGAAAATCGGGGGTACCTAATTTCAGAAGACCGATTTCAAAATTTTTTTACTGTTCAATAGGTGATACTTTGCTTTAGGACATAGGCTGTTTAATAACTGGCCGGTCCGGATTCGTCCGGATGAAAATCGAGGGTATATCTCAAAAAATACTGAACCGATTTCAATTTTTTTTTCATTGTTCGAAAGATAGATAGATATTTGTACGAATAGTGATTTCCCATCCATGTAAAAAAGCCAGTCGCCGGGTCAGGTGCTTCGCTGGAATGCAAAAAACATCACATCTCTCTTTGTAACTGTTATAGTTGAATTACAGCATCGCTAGTGTCTGTATGTATGTATGTATAGCAGACAGGTCCGCGGCGATATCACAGCCTCCTAGTTTAATATCTCTGTACAACGGGAGAGCCACATACGTCGGTTACGACAGCGTCGACTCGTCATCACAGGCACTTTCGATAATGTGAAAATGCAATTTTGTTTTGCAATTTTATCGGCAAAACTATAACCGAAAATTTTATTTTATTTTACATAATATTAATTCAAAGAGAAAATATTGAGTTTACAAAATATTTCTTTTTTTACAAACTTTTATCTAACTGGCAATGTATGTTAGTTAGTTTGTTTGTGTGTTTGTTTAGGTCAAATCTTGCAAGTCAATTTTGAACGACTTCCACGTATCCGATCGATTTGAAATTTTGTATACATATATGTATATTCCCGACGACAATACATGAATAAATCGTTTTTAGAAATAAATTCAACCCCTAAGGGGTTCAAACGGAGATGTAGGGTTTTTTTGACTAATCAACGCCCAGGCCAAATCGCTGATGCTAGAAACTTGAAATTTGGACAGTTGGTTTCTTTTCTGACGTAAGCATCCACTAAAAAATGATTTTTCGAAATTCAACCCCTACGGGTGTCAAAGGGAGGTAAAATTTTGAAAGACTAAAATGAACAAAATAAATATTAGTAAAAAAAACTTTTTAGAGACAAGCTTTTATTTAAAGGAAAAAATAACTTTTTATAAGTATTATTTAGGTTCATAATTATAAAAGCGTGGGTCTTGACTAATAAACTATCATAGAGTTCACGACCCACGCTTTTACAATTATGAACCTAAATTATTAAAAATTATTTTTTCCATTAATTAGTGCATTTAAATAAAAGCTTGCCTCTAAAAAGTTTTTTTTACTAATATTTATCTATTTATCCACCTACCTATTTAATTTAAAAAATCCAGTGTTATTATTGGTTTATTAATTTTTTGAAAAAACTATACAATAGTTCCTGGTGGAGTTTAAATAACTAATTACAAGGTACAATATCTGCATTGACAGACGTCCCGATTTTTTAGCCATTTTCACGATTTTTCAATTTAAAATAGAATACTCATGTACCGAATTTTATCAACATATTAATAAGGACCAGAAAGAAACTATCCAAGAGGTGAAATATTTAGCCAAGTACAAAAATATAGACTAGTCCCTCGAAATATCTAAAAAATTTCTTAATATAAATTAAAAATATATTGAAGTATTTGTTTTTAGGGTTCCGTACCTCAAAAAGAAAAAACGGAACCCTTAAAGGATCACTCGTTTGTCCGTCTGGCTGGGTGTCCGTCTGTCAAGACCCATTTTTTCAAATTTGTTCCGATTTTTTCATCTAAGTCCCAATTTCTTTTTTTCACATGTTAAAATTCCTGATTTTGTAAAGTATTTTTTTTTTATTATTATAAAAAAGAAAAAGGTGCTTCGACTCGAAGTCATTAGCACAAAATACATATAACGTATATAATGAGTTACATATTCAGGTAGGTATTTAGTACAATTTAGTATGTTACAGGTAAGTACAGTAGTTATGTAAAATAATTAATTATCTGGTAAAGCACCATAATAATATTCCTCGGAGTCAAAAATGAAGCAGTGCTTCATCGGTTACGAGTAGTCTGTGTTATCTATATCAAAACTCTCTGATAGCTGTTGTGTATAGAGGTATTGTATGTACATACTTATCTCTCATACACATCTCATCATTCTCCATCTCTCAGCTCAACTCAGTCAGTCTAACTGACTTGACTGACGTTACGTTGATGACGGCTGATTGATTTCCACACTTTGTATTCCCATGGGATTGTGTCTCAAGACAACATAAAACTCATAAGACTATATATACATATATCTTACGAGTTATAAGCCTATAAGTACTTCGCTTGTCTGATCTGATCATATTCAAGCAGAGCGTTTAACATTGTTACAGTTAGATGAAGGTAAAAATGAAACCTATTCCACTAAACCATAAGAAATGAAGACTGTTTACCTTCTAACAGCGAACCAATTTGGGAAGAAACGAAAATCAATTTTTTTAAGAAGAAAACGACTCAAAAGTGGCTTAAGGATCCAAATAAGAAGCAAATACTATGTTTTATTACATTTATTCGCTAACGTTTCGATACAATAATTAAAAATGTTAATGTTTTTTTTAATTTTTCGACAATTTTACTGTTACTATTGACGGCATTTGGTAAGTTATTCAATAATTTTATACATTATTTTTTAAGTATTTTTCCAAACTAATACAATTTTACGATATTTATACAGAGCTCTGATAATGAAAATATAATTTTCGAAACGTTAGCGAATAAATACAATAAAACAGTATTTGCTTCTTATTTGGATCCTTAAGCCACTTTTGAGTCGTTTTCTTCCAATAACATTAGGATCACACATTTCTGTTTTTTAATCAAAACAGATTCTTAACATTTATAATTTTTTTAAGGTTTATGGGTTTTGAGCCCTGACTTGCATTAAGAATATTTAAAATGATTCATATATTATCTTCTTATGTATTCTAAAAAAATTAGTAAAAAAATACAAATTTTCAACTATGAGGCAGTGTTTTAAAATACGTCATTAAAAGGATTTTAGATCGTTTTTCGCATGCGCTACATCTAGTGGTAATTTGGTGTTCGATAAACCAATCGGCGATATGGTTGCCGTTGACAAAATCGATTGTCAAAATTGACTGAATCGGGGATTTTGCCGATACGGCAAATGACCATTCATTGCAGTGTGAACTAGATCTAAGTTGGTTGCCGTCCTGAGTCACATTTTGGTAAAACTGTAGATGGCCAGGTTTCACTGTACATATGATTTTAGTTTAGTAGAATGTATATAATATTATAATATGTATAACTAAAACGTCCAAACCCCGGTGAGGAACTGATGTCTGGTGCCATTGAACAAATTCGCTAGATGGTTTGTTGATTTATGTTTACTTTAAATATGTATACACATGTTTGCATTGATTCATTAATAATAAGTTTAAAAAACGATTCATCATTTGAGATGAAAGTGTTGATATTATGATAAATAATAACTTCGTATTGTAAAATGACGTTTGTTCATACGCCTATCGTTTTTGTTTTATAACATTTTGACAATAATGCTGAGAACACTTACTGTGCTGACAATTAATAAATATTTATGAGACTCCCATTTAAAAATTAAAATTACGTTTTTTTAAGAATGTTTAACAAATATGCATGAACTGAAAAATACAATATTTAATATTAACAAAAACGTATGAGAATTCTAGCGCACACTTGTTGCACTTAATCAGTGAGAGCCGCAAGTAGTGGTGCAGGCAAATAACCAGATTCAGGTATTATATTTATTAAAAAAATGTTTTTATTAATTTTACGATATCTCACAAAGGTAATAATAAATATTTTATACTTTTTAGTCCGCTTTAAAAATGTGGTATTTTAAAATATTTTTTTTATTTAAATAATTGTTTTCTGTTTTTAGTCTTGTGCCGGTTTGTAAAATTTTGCAATCGAATTTCTTTTTTCACTCGGGCAAAGCCGGATCGACCAATTGTTATAATTCAGAAACCTTCGCGGGCGTGCGCACAACAACTCACCAAAGTTTCATGGAAATCGGATGAGTAGTTTCTGAGTTCACTTTTTTCACTCGGACGAAACCGGACCGGCCTATTATTATAAATCAGAAACCTTCACAGGCGTGCGCACAACAACTAGCCAAAGTTTCATCGCAACCGGATGAGTAGTTTCTAAGATCATTTTTTCACTCGGATGAAGCCGGACCGGCCTATTATTATAATTCAGAAACCTTCACAGGCGTAACCTTCACAGGAGTGCGCACAATAACTAACCAAAGTTTCATCGCAATCGGATGAGTAGTTTCTGAGATCACTTTTCTCACTCGGGCGAAGCTGGACCGGACAATTTTATAATTTAAAATTGCATTGTCATTCAGTTCTGAGCTATGTTTAAAGTTAGTTAATCGATTGCAAAATTTTTACCGAACAGACAAACAAACAAACAATCAGACAAGAAAGCGAGTTAATAAAAACGTGGTAATAATAAAATTTATTTGTATTTTCGAGGATGGAAAAAATAAGTTTTAAAAATTGTAGGTAATGACCTTGATCGTCATTATTTTAACGTAGTAGATACTTATTAAAAATACCATGACAATAAATTACTACTATCACAGAGACTTCAATGATTGGTCAGAAAGAGTAGGTAACAGAAATTTAATAAAGATCTTAAATTTTTTTAACTTTTTTCTTTAATTTTATTAGTATTCAAATGCAATAACCAGCTAAGGTATTAAAATTTTTATTCTTTATTTAGAAAAATTATGCAAGCATAACATAATAGCAAAATGGCTTAGAATCCATTAAAAGAATAGTGTTTATCAATTGAATAAGTTAATATTTATAAACAATGTAAGACAAAAACAAAAAAAATATATAAAAACCAGTTAAACAAAATAAATTAAAGCAATGAAAAAACAGAATTAAGAAATTTGCAAACTAATTGTTATTAATTTATAATCAATATTTAATGGAACAGGTGATCCAAAACACGTCTTGTAAACAAAAAAAAATTGCTTTGAAAGCTATCTGACCGTACAATTTTAACTGAGTAAGGTATATTTCACCAAAAACATAAATGCGAAAAAGGGGCCAAGTTCGGTACAAAGAACAGCTTCACCGAAAAAAGAATTGAGATCTAAGTGGGTGCCAAGTTTTTACTTGACAAATTTTCATGTTTTATATTATAAATAAATGAATCGTGTGTGAAAACTTAGCACCCACTTAGATCTCAATTCTTTTTTCGGCGAAGCTGTTCTTTGTACCCTTTTTTACATTTATGTTTTTGGTGGGATATCAATACTTTTTGTGAAGTTACACTCTACTTAAATATTATCTAGACACATATATATAGTTATTCATCATACTTCATGTACGTATGATGAACTAGACACAGTAAACAAAGCCGATATTTAGTGCTTAAATTTGATAATTTGTAGTTTTCATATTTTTTACTTTGTATACGCCTAATGATCTACCTTGACGCCAAATTTCAAGTTTTTAAGTCACCTAGAAGTGGTCTAGGTTTTTGATGAAATGAGTGAGGGAGTACGTGATAAAAATGGCACTTTTCAGACCTTAATAACTCAAGAACAATAATAGGTTTATTTATGAAATTTGGGATTCTAGGTGTTCAAGAGAGCCTTATTAGACATCCAAAATTGCAAGTGCGTAGGTTTAATATTTTTTTGAGTTATGGGAAAGTCAAAAGTATAGCTCGAAATGGTTCGTGTAATATTACACACTGCCGGTGCGTCGCCTTCTTTTCCGAACTTGGCTGACACACTGCCGTGTGTATATAGATAGTGTCACACAACATAATTTAGCTTGTTACAAAATTAATAAATTGTTGTAGTAAAAACTAATAATACTGGCCTCGGGCAACAATAATTTAATACAACTCTATAAAACAACAATGTTATGTGCATGAATTAATATGTAACTGGAACTGAATTACTAAAATTGTCACTAAAAGATAATTTGAAAGTGTGCACACCTAGTGGACACTTAACAATAAATATGAATAGAGTCTGACGTACATGTAATTAATAGAGCGTTTCTAAAATACAGTAGTTATTATATTTTTCTAGTCACACACTTTTTAATTTGGTACCTACTCAAACTTCCGCTCCCCGATTAGGGTTATTCAATAGGTACCTACTTATCGGAACTCGGAAGTTAATTTTATTGTTTTTTAAGAGTATTTTCTACCGGAAGGTGTACCCTCTACACTCCTCATCTTAAATCCTTTCCCCTCTGCCGACGTTATTTTTAAAGCTAAAGGATTCGGTTAAACGCCAAATGAAGAACCAAAAATCACACTACAGATCCTACAGACAAATTTTTTGAAAAAAATTTTGGATACGTGTGAAAGATTACGTAATTTTTAAAAAGTTGTAAGTTTTCCCAGGGAAATGTTTTTCAATGTTTCGCCTGTAGGATCTGTAGTGTGATTCTTGGCCCTTCATTTGGCGTTTACCCGAACACTTTAGCTTTAAAAATAGCGTCGGGAGAGCGGTAACCGTTTTAGACGAGAGTAAAATATTTGAGATGAAGAGTGCAGGTGGTAACTTCCGGTAGAGAATACTCTTAATAAGATTTGACTTGCACGAGTCATATGATACTCTAAAAAGATACTTTTTTAATTGAAAAATATAAAATTAAAATTTCTAAAATACGCTATGTATTTTATCATTGTCTTCACAAACTATAGAAATTTTTGAATTAATTGACTTATTTTTTATCTGTCTGTAGCTGCGATACAGACTCCCATTTTTTTTATCTAAATTTTAGTTCGTTGATAAAAAATAATAAGTTGTTACATTTTTTTAAATATTTTGATACCTATGTAGAGTAGCATAATATATCCAGTGTCAAATGTCCATAAAAATTTAACATGCAAATTTTGTATGAAATTTAAGATCGTGTCATACAGGTCTCAAACTTAATTTTAAGATTATGGTCACTGGGAGTGGCAGACTTGCCCGAGGAAAAAAATTACTACATTTTTATAGAAGAGATTTAATGAACGGAACGTATAAAAATACAATAAAAAAAGTGTGCTAAAATTGGCACCTAAAATAATAGCAATTTACAAAACAGTGGGCAGTAATTTTCAAAGCTGATTGTAACGGTAGTACAGTAATAATACTTATTTAGATACTACTTTATAACAATACAAATAAAATAAAAACAGCGTAGTAAATTTTAAAATTGAATTCAATTTTACTCCATGCGCGTGTGTATTTACACCGTGTGTCTTCATGGAACAGTAACATAAATTATCGCATGTATTTCATAAAAGTCTGAAGAATGCTATAATTTGCTCATGACCCAACATCTCGTAGCGGGCCCTTAGGCCAGAATCTTTGGCAGAGCCACCTACCTACCACTTCGATTTTTGTCTTCTGTTCATCCCTTAGTTGGCCGACCCGCCACAACGGGACCCTCCGAATCCAGGGCCCTGTCAGCCACGCCTTGTGGAGACCACGAATTTGCTATCACAAATATAAAGTTCAAAATTGTTTGTTTGCCAGCTTTGGTCGTAAAATTTATTCAATAAAGTAGCATAACTGATAAATGTTAGGGATATCTAGGAATAGTAAGGATTCGTATTTTATCAATAATAAACTGAACATCCCAATCAATACTTTCCGTAATTGTCATATATGAACCTGACAGCTATAGACACTTATGAAAAAGACGGACAAGTGCGAGTAAAACTCGCGCCCTGAGGGTTCCGTACAGTTTTATCAATTTAATAAAAACTAAGTTTGTCACGTAATAATTCCACATAAAATTATAAATAAATGATTTTCGGATTTTTTTCCCTTTACTTGTGCTATATGAAACCAATTCCTTCATGCCAAATTTCAAGATTCTGGGTCAACGGGAAGTACCCTGTAGGTTTTGATGAGAGAGTCAGTATATAAAAAATACGTGATTTTTTTATTTTCTTATTGCATTGAGTTAGAAGCTTGAATTTTTTACAGGATTATGAGGTCGTAGACCTTAGTATTTGATATTAATGTCAACTTGATACCTCTAGCCGTTTCTCAGAAAAAGGGCCTTGGCGGACAGACAGACATACAGACGGAAACAAAGAGACTCTATAAAGGTTCCGTTTTTTAATTCTGAGATACCTACGGAACCATAAAAAACGACGCAGCCATCATATAAAAAGCGATTTTGCGGCTATCCACAAAAAATAATAATTAGTTGTAAAATAATGTTGAACACAATGTACACTCAAGGACAATATACTTAATTTTATGTTTAAAAAACTGAGATTATTAGCATTGTACCTATAGGAAGATTATGATGTCTATACAGTAGGTAATAAATAATTATAGATAGATCATTGAATATTTACGATAAAATAAATGTAAAATGCAATATATGAGATGTATATGTCGCGCTTATTTTAAGACACCACTGTACAAGTACCTACATATGAAATCATTCTTCTATTATGCCAAAACAAAACACTGCATTATTGTTATTATTACATAGGTAGAGATATACGATTCCATTAACGAATTATTGTGTATTATACAGTGTGTCTACAAACTCATTCCCAACATGGGATCTCCGTTATTATAAGAGATAGAGATTTGGTTAAATGAGATGAAGTATTTCTTAGGTAAACTTGTATCAAATTAATATTTAGATATTTTGCTTAGTTTGTGGACTATAATAAAAAAATGAACTTTCGAATTTTTTATTTTATGACATTTTTAAAAAATCTAAATACACCACGAAATTAGACTAAAAAAAGACCTTAAGAAAGTGCAAACTAAATTTGACTATCCGTTAAACTAAAACATCGGCAAAAACAAAAAATTCGAAATTTACTTTTTTATTATAGCGCCTAAACTGTACGCAAAATATCTAAACTTTATTTATGTGATTTGAACATTTTTACCTAAGGAATACATCACTCATTTATCCAAATCTCTATCTCTCATAATAACGGACCTTCCCATATTGAGAATGAGTTTGTGGACACACTGTATACAAAAATATACGCTAATGACCTCAGTTGTTGAACGTCTATAAAAATATAATAGTGATGTGATTTTATTGTCTGCAACGTCTCGTTATTAACGTGAGAAAAATCGAGTTAAAACAAAATGTCGATGGATAAAAAAAAACTTGAAGCGCGAATTTGATGATAATAACATTGGAATGCCGTCACATCCGCACTTTAATATTGCGATTTGTGCCATTCTAAGGTTGTATTCGGTTCGATCGGAGACCTAACTGTACTGACATTGTACTACACTTAAATCAGTCGCTTTAACGATAAATATCGGTACTAACATAGTAAACCAGTAGTTGTCAATATTATTATTCCATTCGTGTCATACAAGTATAATAATATCTATCAAAGAAAAACTGGCCAAGTTCGAGTCTGACTCGCGCACTGAGGGTTCCGTACAATAATAAAAATAAGGCGTTAGGTAGGGATAAAAAATTAACATATTTATTAGTTTTTAAGAAGTTTTTTTTACTTATATATTTTATTTTGTTCTTTCTAGCGTGTCAAAATTTTTCCGGATCAAATTTAATGAAATTAATTTTTAAAGTAAAAAATTATATTAACAGATTATTTGATGATTAAAAAAAAAAACAAAAACATTGCGATCCGAACCCCGGGATCGAACCAGGGGCCTTTAAATCTTCAGTCGAGCGCTTTACCATAACTGATCCAGTCGAACAATGATGGTAAACGCTCTATAGTACAGTATAGAAGTACCACTGGAGTCAGAGTTGCAGTAAAATAAAAAACATTAATTTATTAAAATTAATTAATTATTTAATTTTAATTATTATTTGTTAGGAATCGTGCCACAACACACAATCTGTGAAAATTTCAACTATAGCTACCTCTTACCATTTACCACTGACAGACGGACACTGTAGGCTCAATAATAGGATTCCGCTCGAAGGTACGGAACCCTAAAAATGATTTTGAGCGACGATTCGAACAAAATTGTTTGTTGCATATCTATTATTTAAATTTTTGTCTTTATGTGATTAACTTAGGAACCCTAAAAATGATTTTGAGCGACGCTTCGAAAAAAATTGTTTGTTGCATATCTATTATTTAAATTTTTGTCTTTATGTGATTAACTTAGGAACCCTAAAAATGATTTTGAGCGACGCTTCGAAGAAAATTGTTTATTGCATATTATCTATTATTTAAATTTTTGTCTTTATGTGATTAACTTAGGAACCCTAAAATGATTTTGAGCGACGCTTCGAACAAAATTGTTTGTTGCATATCTATTACTTAAATTTTTGTCTTTATGTGATTAACTTTGTTGTGATATGTTCAATAACAAAATTATTTTTGTTAATAAATAGTAATTGTATATATAATTAAAAATTTGTTCGTTTATTCTATTCATTACATGAAGTTAGATGCTAAGAACCATAACTGTCGAACGTCTATAACCTATCTGCAAGGAGTTTTTAATCGAATTTTTATTATGCAGAACGAAAATGTAAATTTGAAAAAACTCTAAAATCTGTTAATTCGTCGAAACGCTGAACAATTTTTTGTTTCCGAAAACTTTTGGCAGTCAATTATCCAATCGAAGAAAAATGTTGTCCACCACTGATTCAAACCATTACAGATTTTTTACAGCCAGTCTATCAATGAATTGATAAGAGATGGATTTGTTACTTTTGTATACAAATTAAAAACCATAAAAAAATCAACAACAAACATTAAAATTTCCAATAAATTAGTCAAACCCAATTTACGAATATATGTATTATATATAGGTGATTATTAACTACTCGCAAGCAATAAGGAAATCTTTGCTTGCCTACTTGATCACTGAGCTTTCTCCAACTAAAACCAATGTTGAAGGTCACTAACACTTCGTATGCGACCACAACGGGGAAAAAACCTTTTTTCTCAATATGGCTCACATAAGTACTCGTGCATGGTTAGTATATTAATTTGCTCAGGAATGAGTTAGTTATATTGTAGATTATAGATCCATCGGCAACTAAGGTCATTAACGTCTAATACGCAGGACTAAGGGTTATTACATTTCTCTTTTACTTCTTTTCTCTCCTTATACTTCGATTCTTGAACACATAGAACGAGTCGAATGTTTTACCGCCATGCATCAAATAAGATTTTTTGTACTTATTTTAGGTTAAAAATTCATGAGAAATACTAATTTAAATGCACGACAAAATTAATTTGCTCTTTCCTTTTGTAATTAATACTAATTTTAAAAATGAAAGATAACGCTTCTTTCCCAATTATTGAACTGAATAATTGATGGTTCCAAACGATCAGATATACACATATTGGTTATGTTAAAGTGAAGTCACAGTTAATGAACTCTTCTTTAACCGCATATGATCACGTACTTACTTATTTAACATCTAAATTTGGTGTATTTTGGGACATGTTTCATCAGACTATAATATTAAAATATTTTTTATCTATTAGCTACAATTACAATAAATCGAATAAATATCTGTCAAAAGAGAAAGTTGTTCCTTTAGTCCAACCTGAAGACAAGACTACATAGGCATTGTTGGTAACGTAGTAAGCGACATTGCGTCAAGTCTCAGACGTACCGCAACAGGTTGTTCCAAATCAATTTAATTAATATACTTGAATGTACATCGCTATTATATTATCACCTACACAAAACAAAGACTGTTGTTTGAAATACAAATTTAAAATCAGGTGTCACGCTTTCTCGACAAAATTATACAGAGATAATCTCCTTAAAAAAAGTTTATAATAAATATTGTAATATTTTCTGCTGTTCTGGGATTTTTGTAATAATCGTATATTACAGTCTGATTTGCACTACGCATTCTAACAAAAGCACTGGTAACATGGTTTAGTTTTCTAATGCGGACTCACAAAAACAGCTTAAAGCTAAATTACCTAATCGGAAGCATTTGTGCTAAATGCCAGCCTATAACAGAGATTGTTATAGGTAGACATTTTGCTTACGATCAGCTGATTTTGCTTTAAGCTGTTTTTCATTCGTATTCAACGAAACTTCTCTGAATTACTTTGATTTTCTTGAAATGTTAACACATCCAGTTCTTTGAAAGCTAAATAATATTACAGTAATAATATATATAATAATATTTACATTAATCAATGCAAAAAAATGTAATCAAAAATAAAAATATTTGGGAATATACTCGCAGTAAGTACCGTCTCGATCTTTTTTGTATGCGTTCAAACCAAGTTCTAAATACAATATTATTCAATCAAATTAGTATTAATTGATTACATTGAGCACAAAATATATACTTATATTTATATGCATACATAGAAGTCAGATAACTCAAAGTTATTGCATGTTACAAGTGTAACTTTTAATTACCAAGCTCTACTGCAAGTATTGCAGATCTACAGGTACGTGTTAAATATACATTATTTTTTGCTAAATTGCAATAATGCACGCAGCGATGAATAAAGAATATCAAGTTAACGTCTAACATAGAGCGGACATGAATTATGATGGTTTATCATTAAAATTAAACTGACGACGAGATGCTTGTATCTTGCAAGCTTCAAAAGAAAATTTTAATTAGACAATTCTCTGGATAGATGGTTAATACCTCAGAACAGAGATAGCTATAGAAGTGGCATATATCACAGCTTGTAGGTATTTACAACTGAAGCCAGTCGAGACGTCACATTGATAGTTTAATAAAATATTTTTACTTACTGATGATAAGATACACCTTGATTTTTCATAAGCGCTTTGGAACCTTTATTGTAACATCCAGACACACAACACTAAGGAATACAAGCAACGAATAATCATAATGTCCCTGACAGGTCGTACTTTAGGGTATAGTTGTGGCTTCACAAGCGTCGCGATATACTGTTTCTATAGTTATCTCTGTTCTGAGATTAATACATATTTTTATATGTTATGATTAGACAATGAATTTAAACACAAGCAGTGATAATCATAATGTAAACGATGGCTGACAAATTAAAGAACTTAGAGCATAAAAAGTCAGCAATACAAAAATGCAACTCAACAAGATTTTAAATTTGCATTTACCTATATACGACTCAATATTTTCCAGTTTTAAGCTAAAGAAAATTTTCAACCTTCTGAAAATCAGTTTTAATCTAAAAACAAACTCGTAAAGATGCACGACTTTCTGAAGGACGCGCTGTTGAACTTTATTGTTTATTTATTATATCTGAAGAAATGTGATTACCGGTGCCTGTCTCTTTCAATTCCAGGTAAAAATAGACAACTAGGTTACCCATTTAACCACGCTCGATGGTAAATGAGTAAGTTAGGTAGGCAAGTGGATGTTCAGTTATACATATAGATAAATTAAAGATGATGATGATGGGCGATGAACCAATGTACACCTGTACCGTAACTCGATGTGAAAAGTGTTTATTATTTTGTACGCATACTCTTCGCTCGTCGTTAATCACTCCACGCTGTTTAATAATTCCGCGAACCATCAAAGGTCAATTTTTAGATTATGACTAAGCTAGAGTACTAACGCATTCAGGTCAATAATGGTTTTAATTGCTTGTCTTTCAAATAAAAATAATGTCTTCAGTAGTTGAATGAATGTAAATAATTGAAGGAAGGTTTGGTTGAGGGTCAAAATAATGAAGCTTTACCAAAATATCGATTGTGGCCAACGTTTCGAAATATTTAATTTCATCTTCAGGGTCATTTGACTGGTTTGAGGCCCTGAAGATGAATTAATTAAATATTTCGAAACATTAGCCACATGCAATATTTTGGTAAAGCTTCATTATTTTGACCCTCATTCAAACCTTCCTTCAATTATTAATAAAAATAATTGTAGAAAGGTAAACTGCTTATTTGAAATTTGAGTCCGTCCCGAAATTAAATGCAATAAATTGTTTATTATTTACAGTATACCGGAGCGAGTAATCGAAGCGTGTAAAAATTAAATTAAAAAATCAAAAAACACGACTGCATCAAAAGCGAACTAAAAAAATATGTAAACAAGATCAAATGATAACATGTGTATAGGTTAGGGCATCAGATATTTCTGTTCAACTTGTTACTAAGTATATGTATGCCTCCGACTGCATCTTTCTATTTGATCTTGTTTCCATCTTTTTAGTTTGCTTTTGATACAGTTGGGTTTTTTGATTTTTTTAATTCAATTTTTTATTTACGTCTCTTTAGTTTTTTGAAATCGTCTCAACGAGATCTTTCTTTTGATATCTATATCGATGTATCTAGAAGGACAATTACTTTCATAATCTAACAAAATGCCGTCTAGCATCCGCCATATTGAATTTTCCGTGACGTTAGATACCCTATGTAACTTTCGGGATTAAGACGAATCTAATGACACCTCATTTTTTAAAATCCATCCAGCCGTTTGAATGTTACGAGGGAATAAAAAATCTCCCACATACATACTTACTGTTAGATGCTTATATGTGTGTGCGTACTGCATACGTACCATGCGAGGCATAGCTGAGCCAGTCATTAAGATAAAAATTCGATTGATGACACCAGTCCTATACTTCCCATCTAGTAAATATTTGCAAAAAATAAACACTCTTTTTTATTCTTTATAAGAAAGCATGGCCCTCTTTTTTGTTTGGTGATCTACTGATGGCTAGCTTAATATAGCAAAAATCATGGTTACCTTGATTTACGTACAATTTTCTTTTTTTAGTAAAATATTTTTTTTCTCGAAAACTATACATTTTAGAGAGAAAAAATATTTACATTTTTTTCATATTATAACATCCAGAATTCATTTATCTTCTTTTTTACCTATGTTAATACGTGACATTGAGAACGTTTTTTTTAATATCTCAGGATCCACTGAACCGATTTGACTCAAAATCTAATCCGATCTAAGTTAAAGGCTGATAAATACAATAGAACAATCGGCATGGCCGTATGTTGTTCCGTTTTTACGATATCGAAGGCGAAATATTGACCACATACACACATACAGACATCAGTCAGAAAATAATCTTAAACGATTGATAGGGTCTCAAAACGTGAAGATCTGTTAAAATCTCGAAATATTTTTTTCGGACTAAATCCATTACTCTACCATAGTAGAGGTGGGAAGTAAAAAGTGATGACGCAGCCCTCTCGGGGTACCAAGGCGTCTGGAGTATAGAATGAATATCAAGATATGTGCCGCTGCTAACGGACAGACAGAGTCAAAATTGTGAATGTTGCATATGTTGCCGATCACTGAATGCTCATATTTTTATTTGTTTATTTGTAACCTTTAACATTACATACATAGGAGGGAAAATGTCGAGCAGTCGGGTAAAAAAAAGGTTTCCGTCATAAACTCGAGCGAAGTAGTGGGTAAAAACTAGTATATACTACCGATATAAATGTACTATCCGTTTAATAATGTCTCTGTTAAAAACAGCAGCCTTGCTAATGGCATACTTTGTATATAAAGGTCATCTATTTATTTTCTATAATAATTATTGATAAATGTCTGCACACATTCATAGATCAAGATAGTTTCGACAACACTGAATAACAATAAAACAAGAAACTGGTATATAATTTATTAGTCATTTAACATAACACTACTCCCACATATTAACTTGTCGTTCCTCTCTTGTTTGTGTCTTTGATGCATAATATCGTTTTAAAAGTGAAGGCGCCATTAAACCGTTCTTCCTTGCCTCGCATCAGAACAACCCGCGGTATCGCAACTGCAGACGTCAGGTTTGGACAAAACTAAAAATCTCTCGTTTCGCATCAAAATGCTTGAATGTCGATTAATAGGTAGATAAATTAGGGGACAAGAAAACTTCTACAATCACACTTGTATGCAGTCGTACAATATAGTCGCTGCTTTTCGATGAGTACTGGTCTGGTCGATCGCTTCGATTGGATTTGGACGTAACGTGACGCTCGACATGCGTAAAACGGAAAAAACGAGGCTAATAAAGTTTCACTTTAAAAATGTTTATTATTACAAAAGATGCCTTACTCTTATCAAAGCATAATCCAAATAGATCATCAATGATGCTATTCTGTATGATCAATGTTAGAATTTACAGCACTGTAAAATTTGCCTCACTTTTCCTTATGCAATGCCAAATTGGTTAGAAAGTGACAAAAATTTATCAGCACTATAATTTCTAACATTGACTCTACAGAATAACTCCATAAATTCTGAAAGACATAATATGGACGACCCTTAAGGTTTAAAATAAGCGGAATGCATTATCGTGAAGCAGAGCTTTACAATAATATAAATGCACATATACATTCATATATGAAAAAGATATATGTGCAAGTACATAAAATACATATAAGCAAGTGATAAAATCATATATTTATTAATCGTTTGCATCTCAGTGATGTAGTTTTACGGACGCACTTTTATGTAATGCGTTTCATAATATTAATGTTGACAGCCAACAGTTGCATACATTTCTAGTGCAGTTGCGACGCGCCCAACTTGCCGATCGATGCACGATGCATGCAGTAGTTCGATAATATGTGCATTTGTAATATGTCTATTTACAGACAAATAACTAATTAAACAATGCAGTTTATTGACGGAATTCAGATACTATTGTGGAAGCATCATTAACAGGGCGCAACAATTAGGTGCTTACTGTAGAAGCTCTGCTGCTAAACAACAGACTGCGTGTATTACAACAATTGTGAACAATTAAATATTGCAGTTTATTGGCACGATCAAAGACTATGTTCGAAGTTGACTATAATAAGTTGTAATCGCGAAACTGTGATATAGGCTCACTTGCAAGTATTAGATGGATAGATAAATAAATTCTTTATTAAGAACATTAACAATGTTATCATAGCGTCACTTTCAATCAATTAAATTAAGCTATGTTTTTGAACCGTCATAATCCTTCGTAAAAAAGAAATGACAGTACTTTCGAAAAAAACTAAAAAATTAGATTTAGTACCCAGGTAAGTTTAAATTGGAAACGGGGATCTGTATGCTTAAAATCTCGCTTAAAATATAAATAACAAAAGATGTAAAGCTGATATAAGCAGACATTTGATAAGTAGACCAGCTTTACTCGTTTTATTAAGTTTTACCCATAAAGTTTCACAATATTTTCCAATTTAAATATTGGAGTTTTATAAACGAAATAGAGAGGCTATTGTGTACACACTTTTAGGGATGAGCATCGGAAACTATGTTTTGAAAACATAGATGATTTAGTTTCAATGTTGATATTTTTCCCATCGATGTGTTACAACCGATGTTTTTGTGACATCAATGGTTAGTTGCGATGTATCATTCGATGTTAACATCGATGTTTTCGATGCTCATCCGATGTTTTTGACATCGATGGTTAGTTGCGATGTAACATCGATGTTTTTTATTCGATGCCCATCCCTATACACTTTACTATCAAGAACGAAACAGTAGTTACAACTATTTGCAATTTTTGCCTATAAATTAAATGTTGAAGGCTCTGATTGTAGAAGTTTGATAAAAGAACTAATTACTAATTAGTTTGTGCGAGGAAAAAATCAATGTAATAAGGCGAAATAACGAATAAATTAAATAAAATTTATAGACAAGAATTGAAGGTTTCCTTATCGGAGCGAAATGCTACGGATATTTTTCCAAGGGTCAATATAGAATATGTAAAAAACAATTTGATACTTTCGATTTTAATATTCCTGTCTTAATCCCATAATCATGTTTAATGAAACGAAAGGCTTCTTGAAATTAGGATCAAGATTTCGAGGTTCAAAACATCTACAATTTTTTTTTGTTAGTTTATAGGATTAGAATAGGTAGATATATTTATTGCTAAGGCAATATGATTCAGATCGATCCTGAGAATTAGGATTAGTCTTCTATCTGTACTTCATATCATGCGATACTATCTTTTTTGATGTTCTCTATTTTTTTATCACATTTTTTGTCACATTAATATAATTAATAAGGCGTAGTATAAGAGATTGTTTCTGTTTACACATATTTTACTTCATTTTGTTGGGAATAAAAAGTGCAGTGATAATTAAAGATAACAAGACATTGTACCTACAATAGGTAGGTATATACTGTCACGACTACAACGCTATCAATTATTTTATAATTAATATCTTAACCTTTAACTACACAAGCACATTTACACAATATAATAAAAGCAATAAATTAAACTGTATAATATTATTAACGCAAAAAATATAAATTATTATGCAATCAACAAATCTCAAAATTCTGATTACCGATTACTTTGTGAAAAAAGTCACATAAAAATATGCATATTAACAATTTTGTCACAGATAACTAGGCGCAGGTACGTATATAAAAAAACTAAATCAATTTTCTGATCGTAGTATTCATACATAGAAGAATATTGCGGAGAAATACAACGAGTATAAAAAAGCGATGTTATTCAGTCCATTAATCATGATACTCTGAAACTACTACATGCGCAGTTTATACCAGTTGCTGCAAAAGTTATTTTCGTTTTCGAATAGTCTTAGTTTACGTTGGTGTTCATGATAAAATTTTATTTCATCTTTATCGATAGGTTTGTCCTACAGAAATCCAAAACCGTCCGTTGACGACAGGATCAGTGTAGTACGTTGTGAAATTTGTATTGCCCCAGCAACCATCTCACCGAAATCTCTGATTATTAGTCAGTTGTTCCAACAGATTGTAAACCGTTTGCTGCATTGGCACCCAGCGATGTAGCTTAGTGGTACAGCACTAGACTCGCATTGGAGAGGTACTGGGTTCGAAACCCGGCGGGGGCAGATGTGGCTAGGGTTTTTTTCTACTGCCTCACGCCGAGAAACGGTAATTCCTGTACCGGCCATCTTGTTTGAGGTTTTTCATGGTTTCCCTCAATAATTCCAGATGAATATCGAGATGGTTCCTTATTCAAGGCCATGGCCGATTACCTGTCAAACTCCAATGCTCCCAAAGTTGCCTACCTTATCCTAATGTCCTATAATTCCTCCATTCGCACATTGCTGTTAAATAAGTTGAAGTATAATAAAAATGTATAAAACGGGAAGTGGTAAAAATGGAAAATAGTAATGGTGCGAATGGCGTCTGTTATGACATAATGTCGAGAAACGGATGTTAAACGCATTATTATTATAGCCGTTTGCTGCATTGGTAAAATAGATTATTTACATACAACTATTTGATGGGGTTTCCAGCTTGCGAAGAAAAATCAAATTAATTTGTTTCAGAAAAAATAATTTTGTGAATTACCGTTGATTATACTCAAGTAAATATAATTGTATATTTTTAATGGAAAACTCAGAAAAATATTTTTTTTGTGCCATCCAATATGTAATAACAACATGCACATGACCACTCTGTAACAAGTGTCTTCTAATAGTTCCAGTATTATGTTATATAGGTATCATTATACTAGGGCTTAATCAAGGTACAGATGAATAAATTTTGCTTTATATATTATCACACAAATTTAAATTTAAAAACTAGCTACCTCTTACCATTTGTGAGATAGAGTCTTGTGACAGACGAACGGACAGACATCGTAGGCAGGGAAATAGGGTTCCATACGGAGGTACGGAACCCTAAAAAATCACACCGAATGACTTAAATATAAGGCGAAAGAAAAAACAACAAATAAAAAACTTTTTAGCAAAAAAAACCTCCTCAAAAAGCCACAAAAAGAGAAAAATAATAAAACATTGAGGTCTGCGCCATTTTAATAAAGTATGAAGTCGGTTAAAAAGTAGATATTAATAAATTGGCACTTTTTAACCGACTTCATATTTTATTAAAATGGCGCAGACCTCAATGTTTTATTATTTTCCTCTTTTTTGTGGCTTTTTGAAGGAGGCTTTCGCGGCCAGTTGATGAGCTGGTGTTGTCCTGATTCGGGTCTATAGGCCGTCGTTGGTTGGAATTGCTTCCTAACGTTTCGCTAGCACGCGAGCTTCTTCAGAGGTCGGCATTACTCGGGAGTGCCTGAGTATCGGGACCGATATCACGAGGTCAACCGAAGCGGAACAAGCTCCGCCCCCTACCCACAGGTATAAATACAACCTGCGCCCGAGAATTTGTCATTCTACATCCAGCATCGGAGATGGAAGGACCTCTGAAGAAGCTCACCACTCGTGCTAGCAATTCCAACCAACGACGGCCCGAATGAGGACAACACCAGCCCGAGGCTTTTTTTGTTAAAAAGTTTTTTACTTTTTAGTTAAAGGAATCACACGCCGCTACTCACTTTTATTAAACTGATTTCTTACGCTGTGTGATGTGTCAAAAAGTGACATTTAGTTTAAAGAAATCACACGACGCTACTCACTTTTATTAAAATAATCCGAACTACTGAACCAATTTAAGTAAAATTTGTATGACACTAACTTCGAGGTATACCCTATCCAATAAAAAAAGAATTTTCCAAATCGGTTTATAAATGACGGAGTTCTGAGGTAACAAACATAAAAAAATACAACCGAATTGAGAACCACCTCCTTTTTTTGAAGTCGATTAAAAATAGTATAATCTAGTTTAAAGGTTCCGAACAGATTTCAATCATTACCATGCAGGTCAAAATCAAAATAGATTTTTATTCACATTTACTTTCAACCCATCCCTACTCCATCCGCACCTATTTTATAGACTACTCACCTATACATTGTATAATAGGCAATAGCCCAATAGACAGTCCATGTATTATCTATGTATTATTTTCCCATGATTTTACTAACGCAACTTACATTATTTATGTACCGTATTCACATTATTGAATATTAATCCACTATTTATGGTAAGATAAGCCGCCGAATATCTTATTGTGTTCGAAAATATTTTTTCAATAATTTATTTCAGTTACCGTTAAAACTAAATTAAACTGCAGAATATTTATAGTTATATGCTGTTAACAACTACAAAATACACATTGATGAGAGAAAACTAGTCATGCTAAATTACTGTACACAATGTTAATGTACAAGTATGTATGAAGCATAGAGATATTAATTTTTATGGAGTAGACATGTGGACAAAATATTTGAAGCCTGAGACATTATAGCAAAATGCAAAAGTATAATATTATGACGTTTATTTGCTTGCATTATTTGTGGACACTTGCGTTAGAACAATTTTCATGAACAAAAATTTAATTTGCAGACGTATTTTCGACGTATCGTAAAAAATAATTTAGAGTACCATTATTATTTAGATTGAAGAAGGTGATTGGATAAGCAGCCATCAGACCAGTCATAATCAATTCCTGCATTTTTAGAAAGAAAAAATCATCTTTACAACCTATGTCACAGTCGGGAACCGAACCCGATCCTTTCCACTATATCGCGGCGGAATGTGCGACCTTACACTACCGTGACACGATTTTCAAACAATCCTTAATCATTCTCATATTCAGTCCCTAAATTATTAAACGACCTTCATAACATAATTCCAGGGCATGATTACAATAATTCTGATGTGTTAACTAAAATCAAAAAATTTCTTTTAGAAAACCAACCAATGCATCGGCCAATCTACGCATTTTTTGCATTTTATAAGTACTATTTTCTGTATTTTATTATTATCTACATTTTATTTTTTGTTATTGTAAGGGCAGATGGAACATCAATCTTGATGATTGAATCTGTTCCCATTGCTTCTTTTGTTGCAATAAACAATTCTTATTCTTATAATTAATCCTATATATGCAGTAAATTGATTAGAAATACACTATGCGCGAGAGTTATTAAATTTGTGTATCGCAGAAGAGAATCGTCAACTGAGTGAGAGCTCGCAACAATGTATTGATACAATTTTTAATCACTGTATTATAACCAGGTTTGGTATTCACAACACAGCTTATAAGATATCTGTTGATAATCGATGTGAAAATCAACATTGTCTAATAATGAAAATACACTAATACACCATATTATAAATTTTATAGTTTGGTAACAATAGCTGTAGGAATCGCGAGATATTACATTATTTAGGTTGCAGAGAATCATATCTGGGCGCATGGTTTGCCTGGCTTTGCCCGAGCCAAGTTTACATTACACGTAGTAATTGTGTCTTGAAAAATCCACTCCCTCGCTGTACATTCGTTCGGGTAGTTTTCAAAAAAAAAAAAATATTTTTAAGAATATTTTTTTTTGAGTTTGGCGTTTCTAGATTCAACAATTTTAGAAATTCACGTACCCTCCAAGTAAGCTTCCAACCCTGTTTTCACCTTTTAGAACGCGAATATCGAAAATTCGTCGAACACGCTATCGATTCTGATAAAGCTTACTCACTGAACAAACTTGTTTCTACATAAACAGTTTCGAAAAAAATGTCATTCTTTTGTGAGAATATGACAAACTCGCCTTCTTACGTCTCCAGTATGTGCCAAAAATAGGATTCAATTATTATTATAGGTGTTCTATTGGTGACAAAAACAAAATCTCAGCATCTGTATAAAATTTCCTACCTCCATGGTATGAAATCTTTCGAAGTTACGACACTGGCGGCTGATTTACAAGAGTTTTTTTTCTTTTAAGTGCAAAGACAGACACAACGGTTTTAACCGAAGCGTTTACCGAGTCGGTTTCCAAGTCGATAGGTCGTTTAATATAATATATATAGCATAATAATAGTGTAGAAACACACACCTGCGCCGTTCGGTGCGTTTCGTGCGGCAGTTTTGAAACAGCTGTGTGTGCTTTACACTATTATGCTATATTAAACAACCTGTCGACTTGGAAACCGACTCGGTAAACGCTTCGGTCAAAACCGCCGTGTCTGTCTTTGCCCTAAAGGACTTGTGTCGGTTTTTAATTTTAATTTTATTATAAAATATTAGTCGTATTTACCCGGTGTTGCTTGGGAAAAACAGCCCCCTGTTATGATAGCGTAAAATAGCTTAAACTTAAAAAAAAATCTCGACTTATTCGTAAAAATCGCATGAAAATCGGTTAAATAGTTTTCCAGTTTATCTCGTTTAGGGAGATAAACGTTATAATATTTAGAGTTAACACAGAACCTCACTCACTTCGCTACTTTGGTCGAACCAAAACAATTCATTAAATTTGTCTGTTTATAATATATTATGCACAAGGCGGACAAAGATTATAGTATTACATTTCTGTATATTATCACTACAAACTGGCTATAAGTGTGGAGAAGTGATGCGTCTAGTGTAGAATATTAATTAAATATTTTCATAATTACCATTTCAAATTGATTTACACACATAAAATATGATAATGTATTCACGGAGATGAGTTAAGAAGACGCATCATTGGTTCAGTAGCTGGAGGAGTGTTGCAGATTGACTATAAAACTACCATTACAAATCTATTAATACAGTGTTTATATTTGCAGAAATTGTTAGATTATTCTTCTCTTCTGAACTATACTAGATATAACTTCAAGGATCCGTCAACAAGTGAATGAAAAATTTCAGTACTTAGTAGGTACCTACAGTCATTGAAAATGTGATAAATGTTAAAATGCACGTACTTAAAATAAAGTAAATAGGTGGTTATGCTTTTAAGTAATATTATGATTTTAAGTGTGAATTCTTCTAAATAGAACACATATTTTCACATCCTGTCGTCAAATTTTGAGGGTCACTGTAAACATTGACAGATCTGATTAAATTAAATTGTTCCTCATCTCACGCAAAGACGTAATTGACAAAAATTGAAAAAGTGAGATACGCCACCAAACAACAACCCTTAGGTCTTAAGCCTGACTTTTTCCTCACGAGGTGACTTAACTGTGGTGTAAATGGCAGATTATTATTATTATTGTAAATTATAGACGCGTCGACAACTTAGGTCATTAGCGTCTTGATTACATTAAATAACAACTCACTTAAAACTAAATGACATCACAAAACATCCATGAGCGAAGGCGAGATTCGAACCCACGACAGTCTAATCCAGAGGCCGCGACGCCAACCACTGAACTACACTGTCCTCGTAAATGGCAGATACCTACGTCTTTACGAGACAAATACTTATCATAGAACGATTGAAATTACAATACACTACAACATTTAATTCTGCGTTTATTTAGTTTATTGCAGAAATTAATTACCTACTCAAAAACTGACACACAAAATTAAATTTAGTTATTACTTCCTGGGCTTGCTAATAGTCTTGTCACAATATGAAAATCCCATTTAAAATGAAATTATCTTCCACAAAATAAAACACAAATATAGGGTGAAGTTCAAACATTTTTGAGTTGCGTTGTGTCAGGATAACAGGATTACAGCATGCTGTGAAGTTTCACGTTCACTGCAGGTATATTATCTTGGACAGCGCTCAAGATAATTAGGATGTATCGTTTCTACTGGCACTCACGGTATAAAAATGTTTTATTATCTTTTCTTCCATTTTATTTATCAGTTTGTTCTTTAAAGATCATGTTCCTGTCATCAAGATTATCAAAGCTGTATTTTATTTTCACAGTAAAAAAATTATCGATATCAAAGCATTCCATTAGTAGAAGTTTCTCGTGCCATCAAGAATATTTTATATTTATTATGATGTATCTACTCACATTTATGAGTACTACTTCTTAAGAGTATCTTTTGTAGAGAGAAGACACTATACTCAATCCCATGAACCGGTATAGCTATAAAACTGCGTAATCAGCATATGATTGGTCGGTTGAAACTCAACACAGTAGAAGCATGAAGTTCTGCTGATAACTACAATAATGTCTTAAAAAATCGCAAAAACTTTTTAAACTGAGAATGTTTATAGGACAAATTACGCTGATTCCAATGAGCACAATCAGTTAGATTTTAAATTATTTTAAAATCGAAAACCAATTTTGTTGATGGGTCGCGAGTTTTGGGACATGTCCTCAAAATTAATGAAGCCATATTTTAAGAGTTTGATTGTTCGATTCTAAACTTACCTTTGGTGGATATAAAAGCTTCGCACTAGGTTATGTTGTTTCTCTAAACAATATATACTTAAAAAAAATTCGACTGATGACCAGTCCTATACTTCCCACCTAGTAAATATTTGCAAAAAATAAGCACTCTTTATTTATTCTTTGAAAAAAAGCATGGCCCTCTTTTTTGTTTGGTGATCTACTGATGGCTAGTAATATAGCAAAATTCATGGTTACCTTGATTTACGTACAATTTTCTTTTTTTAGTAAAATATTTTTTTCTCGAAAACTATACATTTTAGAGAAAAAAAAATTTACATTTTTTTCATATTATAACATCTAGAATTCATTTATATTTTTTTTACCTATGTTAATACGTGGCATTGAGAACGTTTTTTTTAATATCTCAGGATCCACTGAACCGATTTGACTCAAAATCTAATCAGATCTAAGTTAAAGGCTGATAAACACAATAGAATAATCGGCATGGCCGTATGTTGTTCCGTTTTTACGATATCGAAGGCGAAAAATTGACCACACACACACATACAGCCATCAGTCAGAAAATGATCTTAAACGATTGCTAGGGTCTCAAAACGTGAAGATCTGTTAAAATCTCGAAATATTTTTTTCGGACTAAATCCATTACTTCCCTACCATAGTAGAGGTGGGAAGTAATAAATACTCTTTGGAGTAACTAAGTTATAAATAATTCTAACTACATCTTCATACCATATACGTCAGCATCAGCCTCTCAACATTTATACACATATCGATATAATATTATATTCTGACAAAGAAGATTCATTGTTTATTAAATATTATATAGTTATAGTGTGTTCATTCATCCGACAGAATTCTGACTAATATCATAAATGCGAAAGTGAGTTTGTTTGTTTGTTCCGCTTTCACACCTCAACTACTCAACCAATCTCTGTGAAATTTTACAAACGGGTAGCTTCCTCAATGCAGATGAATATAGGCTATAATGACTAGCCGGCCCGGCTTCGCCCGCGTGAAAATCGAGGGTAATCTCAGAATTTTTTTCACTGTTCGATAGGTGATACTTTGCTTTAAGACGTATAGGTATAGGCTATAATAACCGGAGCAAACGAGCGAAGCGAGTGAGTAATGTATTAAAAAATCATAAATTCATAGCACCCGGGCGAATCCGGATCGGGCTGCTAGTTTGTATACAAATTATAAACTATACTTTTATAGAATTGTAAATATTGTCGCATACATCGTGTATCAAAAAACGACGAACTCGGAAAATATATGTCATTTTCAATAAACTAGCCATTTCTAATTTTCTTATTGGGTATACCAACAGAAATTGTAGCAGGTAATACGTCTACACCTTAATGATTTTAGTTAAATTTAGTTATTTTTCAACCATGTGGCCAGTGGCTGAGATGAAGCGCCTATAATGAGGAACTTAGGTAGGTACTTATAAGAATTTGTAGTTAAACATTGCTAAAAATATTAATTGATAGTTAAATAGTTAAAATATATAGAGAGAGCGAATTTCAGTGCAGTGCGAGTGCTGTAGGTACATACTTTAATTTTATAAACAATCCAGCAAAAGCTTTGACATTTTTCTAAAAAAATAACAAGCCTTGAGGTCGGTCGTTTATTAGGACTAAAGTGCGACCCTTGAGGTCCACACGACGAACTTCCCAGTATGATAAATATTTAATAATAATAATTAAATTAGATATTATACAGAAAAGTAGTCATTTCAATCATTAAAACATAATTTTCATTTATTTTTAACAATAATTAAAAAAAAAAACGGCTGAACCAACTTTTATAAAATTTATGTCGAATCAAAATGACGTTAACACGCCTCGATTGACACCCTTACGGAGTCGATATAATTTTTTATTCGCGAGATATTGTGTAAAATCTACTTTTTTGGAGTCTATTTGGTTAAGAAAAAAGAACGGCTGAACCGATTTTGAAAAAATTTCTATCAGATTATATTTACGTTAATACGCGTCGATTGGCACCCTAACGTAGTCGATATCGTTTTTCATTCTCGAGATTTCGTCTTAGAAAGAAATGGACACATATACGTACGTACGTACGTACATACGTACACACACACATACACACACACAGACATCTTTCTAAAAATAGTGTAGTGACCTTGAAACATAAAAATTTGTTATACATTTTGATTTCGATTTTCGGACCCATTACAATAACTTCCAATGGGAAGTTAAAAATAAAAACAGAGTACAATTTTGAAAATTGCTGATCATTTAAATCGGAAAGAATACAGGCAAATCTCTGAACTTAGTATAACGTAATGTTATTTATCAAAGACTGTTATAGACATCGAATAGTTCCGTAATTGTTCTTTTTATTGTTTCTCAATAGATTATGGTTTTATTTTTGTGAGGAGAACATCTATGCTAATAATACGAAGGTCTTTGAAATAGTAAAAATAAAACAATAGCCTATTATAAATTGTAAAATTTAGCATATCATCTAAGGATGAGCAAATCATTGTTAGGAAGATCAAAATACAAAAATCACGTCAATTTTTCAAACATTAATATATTACACGTAAACTAACTTTCGCTAGCGGCTTCGCTCGTGTGAACCTCGATTTTTCCTGAAGATTTGCTCTCGTTTATGACGGTTACGACGGGACCGATCTAATTTACTAAAACGCAGTTGGGTAAAAATCAGCGTACAAAAACATTTTTAGACTGATAGAAAATTTCTTCAAATCCTTGCTCCAAATAATGTATGTATATGTATAATTCAATATATAATATATCAATATATTTTATTGCATCTATTTACCTACAAATATATATTATATACTTTATTTATATATGTACAAGTTAAATAATACCAAGCAATAGTACAAAATGTATTGAATACGTTATATACGTACCTACATTTGTGTCCATAATATATTTAAATAGTTCAACCCATTGACTCACTCTTGAAATAATTTTTCAAAACATACACTTTGAGATTTTAACAGTTATTTTTCAAATTCCAAATCTCTGCAAAACATATTTTGAAGAAGTTCAGACATAAGATCATACCGTTATAAAATATAAGGGTTCCGTTTTTTTTCATTCTGAGGTACGGAACTCTAAAAATAGTCAAGTGTGGTTTTTTATAAGGGTTTTTTATAGACCTGATTTCCTCTGACGTTTTCAGTTTTTTTCACGTATTTCCCTCGATACTAACCTAAAAAATGGATGAAACTAAGAATAAACTCAAAAAATGAGACTGTCATTGTTAATAATTTCCCAGGGATATTTTAAAAACGATGTGTGAAGTAATCTAGCAAGGCAGTGAAAAGCAGTTATCCAGCTGTCTAATTTCTTAATCGACTATTTATGTTGTATTTAGGCAGAACAACTATAGCTCACCATTTCAAAACACATGATTATTTTTATTTGTACAGTATCACATCCCTGAATAAAAAATAACTCAACAGAATAAACTATGAAAAAAGAGCAAAAAAATAGTATACACAATTTTAAAATAGGTAAATTAATTTCGGTGGTTTAGGAAATCTTTAAATATTTCGTAGGATTCCGTTTTAGAGAATTTTAAATGTTTAAAAAAATAAAGCTATGTTTAGCTTTATTGTTAGTCTTTTAACAACTAAAGCAGTTTTTAATTTTAACCACAGAACGTTCAAATGTGAAGTATCTTATCTCGTCACTTATTAGCTTCTATCGACAGCGAAAAAGATTACTTTAATAAATAAAATACTTTTTGTTTGCAGGAAAATGAGGCGCTTTTTTATTGATGTTTAAAACGTTTTTTATTTAGTGTCGACGTTTCGATGAATATGTCATCATAATCGAAACGTCGACACTAAATAAAAAATGTTTTAAACATCAATAAAAAAAACGCCTCATTTTCCTGCAAACAATTAAAATATTTCTACAACATTCTAAAGAGGTGCCCTTCAACAACTTTTAAATTAAATAAAATACACAAAAACTGGCTATAGCTGTCCAACTTTATTTTTAAATACTACGTTTCGGTCTGTTATAAGAGACCCTTTTCAAGTAATAATGATCTATACAGACCGAAACGTAGTATTTAAAAATAAAGTTGGACAGCTATGGCCAGTTTTTGTGTATTTTATTTATTTAAAGTTATCTTATCTCGTATCACAGATAATATTGTTATGGATGTATGTATTTCTCTGGTGGTAGATTTTATAACACATTTCTCTGCTGAAATTATGTTTTCTTGCAGAATGCACGCCCTCAAAGTGAAGTTTTATAGAACTAAAATAATAGGCATGCCGCATGTTTAGTATTGTGTATGATCTCGCACAATAGAAGTGATTTGAGCCTCTACACTAAATTTGACATTTTTACAGCGATCATAAATTCACATAACAAATTACCAATTAAACACTTTGTTTGTTTTTTTATATAAACTTAATTATTTTATAAGATGAGATATAGATATTATCCACAACAAGTATTGTTCCTCATAATTGTAAATAGAATTGTACATTTAGACCTTACCATTCATAGACAAAATTAAAACATGCAAAGATGTAATTAATTATTGCTATACTTCAAATATTTATTCACCTAAAATCTTAAATTAATAATAGATAACGTGAAATATGTCTGCAAAGTTGGATTCTCAAAATGATGATACATAATATTATAGACATTGAACAAACTTCGTACATACCTATGATATTCAATTAACGACGTTCTATGAAGAGAACAAGCAATTACTTTATCCTTGCGCACTGGATTTAAATTTTTATTTTTACTCATTGCCAAAAACTAACACAGGTTATACACGTATAATAACAAAATAAATTTAAAAAATTCGACTGATGACCAGTCCTATACTTCCCACCTAGTAAATATTTGCAAAAAATAAACACTTTTTTTTTATTCTTTGACTAGGCTCAAATAACCTTAGCTGTTGGTGGTCTTTAAAACACAATTTAATTTTTATTCTTTGAAAAAAGCATGGCCCTCTTTTTTGTTTGGTGATCTACTGAAGGCTAACTTAATATAGCAAAAATCGTGGTTACCTTGATTTACGTACAATTTTTATTTTTTTTAGTAAAATATTTTTTTTCTCGAAAACTATACATTTTAGAGAAAAAAATATTTACATTTTTTTCATATTTTAACATCTAGAATTCATTTATATTTTTTTTTACCTATGTTAATACGTGACATTGAGGACGTTTTTTTGAATATCTCAGGGTCCACTGAACCGATTTGACTCAAAATCTAATCAGATCTAAGTTAAAGGCTGATAAACACAATAGAACAATCGGCATGCCCGTATGTTGTTCCGTTCTTAAGATATCGAAGGCGAAAAATTGACCACACACACACATACACACACACACATAGGTACATACAGACATCAGTCAGAAAATGATCTTAAACGATTGCTAGGGTCTCAAAACGTGAAAATCTGTTAAAATCTCGAAATATTTTTTTCGGACTAAATCCATTACTTCCCTACCATAGCAGAGGTGGGAAGTAAAAAAAAACAGAATTCTGAAAGCACGAAAATTACAAAAATATCTTTTATGTTTTTAAACATTTAATATGTATAATTTATAATGTTGAAAACGGTATTTAATTTTGTTTTTATAAGAAGAGTTTGTATTTTTCAACAAACAAGATTCACGGATCAAAAGTGTTTACAGCTGGTCATTAAGTAATAACAAATTATATCAATTTATATATCCGAAAAAGAAATGACAGGTTCCAAAGCCACAGCAGCGGGTGCGTAGGGGTTCCTGCGATATTGCATGCCATTACGAAACATCGTTCAAAACAACACGGTGGTCTTTTCACCGGCTGAATTAAACTCAAAATTAAATGGTCAATTCAACTGTGCGAATTTTAACACTTCTTTTTCTCTACTTTTATTATATGGAGATATCCATCACTGCAACTTAATTACGTTATGATTAATGTTTGTTATAACCGAAATGCAAACGAAAATATCCAGTGGCGTTCGTTTTTCACACATATAAACAAGTATATGGTTAATAGTATTGTATCTTTTATGTATGTTTGAATATTATGGATATTAAATGAAAGACAATAAAAATAAATAAATTCCTTTACAACATTTACAAAACCATATTAGCCGTACCTCTGAAAAGGTCGAAATTAAATTGATTTTTTTTCATAATGAATTACTTACAGATTTGTTTATACCGTAAAAAATATTATTTGTTTTTAGTGTTCATTCTTAAAACTAGAGATTGTATACCCCTATAATTCTTAAACTACTTATAAACGCACAGTTAATATAATTAGTTAGTGGCCTAAACTTCGGAGAAAGATGATTATAATAACAATAATTTAAAAGCTAATATAACTATAGGTAAAGAATTTTCATAAAAATTCTTCTAACTGAAAAACAACATTTTTTTCTAATTAATAAAACACATCTAAAATAATTTAATCAATCATGTCAATCTGTAGGTATATAATATACAATGCAAAATAAAAACGTAAAAAAAACAGGGATGCACACAATAAAACTTTGAGTCACTTTTCTTAAAATCACGATGATTTCATTTTGAACAATAGATATTCATTTAAAACTACAACAAACGCATTTACATATTTTATTTGTTCTTGGAACAAACGTAATTATAGTGTCGTTAATTAAAAAGTGTTTAAATCATTGGCGCCGGTAGAAAATTTTCCAGGTGAGGACAAAAACAATATGCATACATATTACATAATGGAAATCACTTTGTGTGTCATATATTTCCAGTAATTTATCATGATACATTAATAGTTGAAATATAATTTTTCGGGTGTGCATATTTAGCGGAGTCTTTTGTGTAAAAAATATTCACAATTTTAAAATGACTAGTGTACAAATAGGTCAGTAAATGGTTTTATTTTTCGGATTATAATACAATTTTTGTCACAATAATTTAGTTAGTGCAGTAAAAATCTGATAGTCATACTTGCTGAATGAAGGGTGACCACTTTGACCCTCTGTATTTTTAAAACCAATCATAATGATGAAAACAAAAATAAAGATAGTTACACTATGTATAGTGTTTGCTGAAGATGAAAGCATAGCTTTCGAAATGTACATCCATCAATAAAACTGTTGTGGTAAGAAGTAACTATCTTTATTTTTGTTTTTATTCCAACCACAGTGCTCCAATATTTTTATCATAATGATGAACGTAATATTTTTTTGCGATATTTTTATTGGCTCATCATAAATAATCATTTGACACATAATTCGATTCCAAATTTAAGGATACAAATTTTTTAGTCTTTCATTGATGAGGTATAGATAAGCAATAATCGCAGTTTATTATAATTAAAATTTAAATGTACTTATCCCTTTATCGTACCGGAACTTGCTGTAATAAAACCAGACAGGTGTTTGGCGGAATATTTCCTTTCCTATTTTAAACAGTAATAGCACATAGTCTGTGCCACTGCCAATATACATGTTATACTCAATCTCCGATTTCGCTCAATGATCGAAAATACTATTTTGTTCAAAGATCGAACAGACAACATCAACTCAAAATGCCACAGTAACACCAGTTGTGGAAATAAATCAAATAATTTACCTAATGAAAACTAAACTTTACTATTGAAAAGTGCAGTATAATACTTAAATATATTAATGCTAGGTTTATCGTACAGTTTTAACAGACTCTTTTTTTAATCACGCTGTTAAATTTTGATTACTACGTGTTCATTGGTTGCTGCGTTTTTATTTTGGCAAATTGTTGATCGTTGTCATAGCACCGTCATTTAACAGCATGACTAAAAATTAAAATTGTACGATAAAGCCACCATATGCATTTTATATTATATAGGTATTCATGTTTATCATAACTTGTATACCTATTCAATAATTACATCAAAATAAAACTTTAATTCTCTTTCTACAAAAAAGGCAAAAAAAGAATAACAAAAAACATTAAAAAAACACGCAGCAGGCCCTAATGGTATCGTTCGGTCTTCACGCAAATGCAGAATACCCCCAATGACCGAAACACATTGTGGGTAATAATAATATAGATGTGAAGAACTGTTTTTAATTAAAAACAGAAAAGTGGTGATCCTGATGATAATGAAAGAAGACAGCTTTGAAATGGCTTAAGGATCCAAAAATAATAAGCAAATACTGTTAATATTGCATTTATTAGCTGACGTTTCGAGAATTATATTCTCATCCTCAGAGCTCTGTATAAAAATTATAAAATTGTGTTAGGAAAAATACTTAAAAAATTCGACTGATGACCAGTCCTATACTTCCCACCTAGTAAATATTTGCAAAAAATAAACACTCTTTTTTTTTTATTCTTTGACTAGGCCCAAATAACCTTAGCTGTTGGTGGTCTTTAAAACACAATTTAATTTTTATTCTTTGAAAAAAGCATGGCCCTCTTTTTTGTTTGGTGATCTACTGATGTAGCTTAATATAGTAAAAATCATGGTTACCTTGATTTACGTACAATTTTCTTTTTTTAGTAAAATATTTTTTTTCTCGAAAACTATACATTTTAGAGAAAAAAAATATTTACATTTTTTTCATATTATAACATCTAGAATCCATTTATATTTTTTTTTACCTATGTTAATACGTGACATTGAGAACGTTTTTTTGAATATCTCAGGATCCACTGAACCGATTTGACTCAAAATCTAATCAGATCTAAGTTAAAGGCTGATAAACACAATAGAACAATCGGCATGCCCGTATGTTGTTCCGTTCTTAAGATATCGAAGGCGAAAAATTGACCACATACACACACACACACACACACATATACACACACATACACACACACACACATACAGACATCAGTCAGAAAATGATCTTAAACGATTGCTAGGGTCTCAAAACGTGAAAATCTGTTAAAATCTCGAAATATTTTTTTCGGACTAAATCCATTACTTCCCTACCATAGTAGAGGTGGGAAGTAAAAATAATATATAACAAATATTGATTAACTTACCAAATGCCGTCAAACGTGACAGTAAAATTGTCCAAAAACTTAAAATAATATTTACTCAAAGACCGAAGTATATAGGTTTATCTGCATCGGTCTTTGAGCAAGTCGTATTACATGCAATGTGGGTATTTCATTTCGGATAATGATCGATTATAAATACCCATGTCGCGTCGTGGGTATACAATATTATGTCCACAGCGCGCTGTGGGCAGAAATTTCGGTCATTGAGCGAAATCGGAGATTGAATATAACATATACACCGTAAGCTACCGTGTCAAACTGTACGCACTTGAACGTGTGAAAACTAGGGCTTCCATACTGAAAGTTCGAGATTTCGGAATTTCGGACAAAATTTTTAAACATATCAATTCTGGAACTGAAGAAATTAATATCGGAATTCCGGAATTAATGAAACGATAAAAAATTAACACATTTTTTCTTAATTTACCGACCAATTTACCAATGATTGATGAGCTTCCTAAGTTCGAAGTGTTCCTAATTATTATTGGTCGATATAATGTTGATTTTTTTTTGATGTTTGCAAATGTCTGACTGAAGTTTTATTCAACGTTTTCTACATCAATATTTAAGTAAACATATTTCGATGTAAAAAAAGACATGTTTCTTCTACGGTTCCATGACATTTGATCCCACGACATTTGATCCCACGACATTTGATCCCAACGACATTTGATCCCAACGACAATTGATCCCACGACATTTGATCCCAAAAAATTGTCTATAAACTAACAGAGCCTGATAAGTAATAAAGTTATTAAATTTTATTAATTTAATGAAATAATTTAATCGATTATTCTTTTTGTCGGGAAATTTGTCTGAATTAAATTTGTAGACGTTGTGATATATTTGTAATTACATTGTTATTAGAATTCTAACGAATGTAATAGTATAATGTGTTTATGAGTTAGTAATCCTTTAGAGATTATGTAATGATCAAGTTGAATAATTCACTTTTATTTGTCATTGCCCAGGATACGCCGTAATTTTGTCAAATATTGTTTTTTATAAATTTTGTTGAAAAATTATTGTACATAGAAACTTCGAAACATCAGATGTGCAGTCAATTTGTCAACATAGGAAAATATAATATTTTATGAATTAATAACAAATTATCGCGCTGACTTTTCATAAACTTTAATGGCATATTTAACAAATCGTTATAATGTGAAAAGCACGAAAGACCAAATTGACTGCTCACCTGATGTTTCGAAGTTTCTATGTACAATAATTTTTCAACAAAATTTATAAAATACAATATTTGACAAAATTACGACGTATCCTGGGCAATGATAAATAAAAGTGGATTATTCAACTTAATCTTTACATAATCTTTAAAGGATTATTACCTCATAAACACATTATATTTACGATTACATTCGTTAGAATTCTAATAACAATGTAATTACAAATATATCATAACGTCTACAAATTTAATTCAAACAAATTTGCCTCGATTAAATTATTTCATTAAATTAATAAAATTTAATAACTTTATTACTTATCAGGCTCTGTCAGTTTATAGACAATTTTTTGGGATCAAATGTCGTGGGATCAATTGTCGTTGGGATCAAATGTCGTTGGGATCAGTTGTCGTGGGATCAAATGTCGTGGTATCAAATTGCTGGGATCAACTGACGGCACACCTTCTTCTACATGTTATATTTTTGTAGATTTTTCTCGATATTAGAACTAGTTCCGGAATTTCGGAATTCAGGAACTGACAACTAAGTATCAAAACCAGTTCCGGAATTGAGAATGATCCGATATTGGAGGCCCTAGTGAAAACGTATATCAACGTATTATGGACAGTATCAATTAGAGAGCAAACGCAACATTTTAGCACATTACAATCAAGTGTGCCTGGCTTTGTGTATTACAAACACTGACTGAAATAGTAAGCAGAATTCAAGCGCTGAACAGTGTTGTAATCCAACACTTTTTGTAATCCAAACATGGTTCATACAGCTTGGAAATCTACGAGTTGCCCATACGAATATAGAGGGCAGTATAGCCTAGTGGTTTGCGTACTTGGTACCGCATCCTCTAGACTAGACAGTCGTGGGTTCGAATCCCACCTGCGCTCATGGATGTTTTGTGATGTTATTTAGTTTTAAGAAAGTTGTTATTTAGTGTAGTTGAAAGACGCTAATGACCTGAGATGTCGATACGTCTATAATCTACAATAAATAAATTAAACATATGAATATAACAAGAGCAAGCATGTTCGATTAATAATTTGCATACGTTAGAGTGAGATAATGGAATTTCATAAACAACTGATTGAATGTAGGAATAATATGATAATAATCATCATAATAACCTAATACAGTTTCCAAGGCACCCGCCTGATATATGATTCCCTTATCTCACTCTTACATACGCAAATCATTATTCGAACATGCTCGCTCTCATTATATTCGTACGGGCAACTCATAGATTTCCAAGCTGTATATCGTGATAAATGCAAAAAAAAATCAGTTTCACTGAAATGGATTGCACAAGTAACTTCGATCGCTTGAACACCTCGGAGTCTTGTTGCTCATTACTGTATCAGAATTGCGTAGACTGCAATAAGTGAAGCAAGCGGGGTTCAAGCGCTGAGTGTCAACAAAAAAATTAGAATAATGAGGATATTCACACAGAAATTAGATGAGATGATCTATCCAATTTTTATTGATTTGTTATGAACGCTTAGCAACAAATAGTATTTGATAGTAACGGTTCGAACGTTTATTTCGAACGTACCCCCATGTGCATACGAACCTACGTCACGACATGTTCAGAGGGGCCGACTGGAGTTCTAACAGCGGCGTACCGGAAAACACAAGTGGGCCATGTTTGAAACGGAAGAACAGGTGAATGCGAGTGTAAATCACAACACAGGGACAGCCGTCCGTCGCTTCTGCTTTGCCCATTATGTGTGCCGTACTTACGTATGAATGCACATCAGGATCTATGTATATGAGTGCCTATGGTATACGCAAAAAGTTTTACATCAATATAGTCCAAGAGCTCGTGGTCCAAAATTGCAATAATATATTTGTAGAGGCTAATATTTTGAGATTATAGCTAGTATTTAGGGTGTAAATATAGTCAGCAAGTCAGGGGTCGGGACCTCTGCAGGCGTCAGGGTGCTTTGAAAGGTATACAAAAAGAACACGTAGTTTGTAAAAGCTGAAATTTGGCACAGCTTATACTAAAAATACTAAAATATTAGCCTTTACAAAAACATATATATTTTTTTTTAAATTTAATTCGTTCGTGAATATGAATTTTTGAGGTTTCTTTCCAAATATTTTTTTTCTATCAAAAATATAACTAAGCAATACCGTTTATTAAAAACAGTTGTTACTTATTATTTACACAACAGATAAAAGTCAAGATTATTTGCATTTAATAAACTAACGTTTCGGCAAATAACTTATGTCAGTATTGCAATTATTTATCTTATATGCCGCCGAGGTTTCTTCCTTCAAACAAAATCTTCAATCTAAGGATCACTATTACTCTAAATTGTTAGAAAAAAGTCATTAATAATTTTGCGTGAATGTAATTCGAGTCTTTTTAAATACAGAAAGGAATAATTATATAAATTTTCTTTCTTTATTATATTATTGTTTCAGATTTATATTAATGCAAAACTTTATCAAGTAGATGTATATTTATATAAAGTTTATTACCTTCATTAAATTTTATAAATTCTTATATACTTATGAATGAGACGAATCACTGAGTAGGAAAATATTTTACAAAATTATTTAAATATCCAGAAAAAAGAATTATGTTAGCTACAAAATTAAGATTTTATATCAAAATGAACGATTAACTTAAACACTCGGAACATTTATTATATTCATTTTTAGAAGCTCCCAGTGGAAAAATAAAACTAAAAAAAGTTATATTATATTAATATAAATATGACTGATACTTATTTTGTAGTTGTATTTTTGAAGTTAAACTCTTTAGCGAGGGTAGTGAATTAGAATGACCTTGAGTCAAAATTTGCCGACTCAAAAATTAATGAAACACAGACAGGAATAAAATGGCTCTAACGGTTTGGATGAATATTACTGAAGAGTGGTTTTGGGGGGTAAAAAATCGATCTAGCTAGGGTCTCATCCCAGGAAAAATTCCTTATCTTTTAGATTTTATAATTTTAAAATATCAATTTTTTGACGTTTCAAAATAGTGTAATATTGCAAGCAGGTTTTGGATACTTATGTTTCCGTGGCTTAGGGAAATTTGATAAAATATCATATGTCAAAAATAAAAATAAGTAAATAGTAAAAATACCAAAAATTTCAACGGACCATAATATGTGGGTGAGGCACACAATCAATTTTTTTAAAGATACTGTCCTAATATATACCCACTAAAAATCGTACTACAAAAATTAAAAAAATGTTTGTATATTACGATTTCTTAAGAAAACTTGAAGATTTGAAATAGTTCATATGTCAACATGCTATTACAAAATCCAGAAGTACACACATACACACTATTTGTAATGCGTCAGAACTTCAGAAGACACCAAAATAGAGCCGCGCTTGATAAACGACTAAAGAATTTACATAATTTTACGTATTCCAATAGCAGCTGTTATTTGCTGACACTTTTTCTTGAGTTAAAAATCTTGTCGAAAATTAAATTGCTATTAGACTGTATTTTGTCAATATTTATGAACTTTTTTACAAGTTTCTTTTCCTTTTTTCGTTGCGACTAACGGTAGGACAGTTTATTATTTTATATTTAAATGTTATGTAGTATTTAAATTTTAAAAGCCTGCGACATAACAACGCATTAAAATAAACAATTTAACTTAATATGTTTCCAATATTTCATTCACCAACAATACAAATAGCTGTTATTATCTGCTTGGGTTTTTTCAATCTGTAATTGGAAAAAAAGCCACTAAAAAGAGGAAAATAATAAAATGTTGAGGTCAGCGCCAATTTAATTACTGAAAGTATTTATTTATATCTACTTTTATTTTATTAAATTGACGCCGACCTCAAAATTTTACTATTTTCCTCTTTTTAGCGGCTTTTCTTGAAGGAGGTTCTATTTTTTTAATAATTTTTTTTTATTTTTTACTTTTTAGTGACATTGAAATACGTAGTTTGCACGTTAGTTATAACCGACTTTGTTCTTGATATTTGATTACTAAACTAAAGAAAACAACTGAACCGATTTAAATGAAATTTATGTGAGACCATCCTAAAGGTACTTATGCCTTATTGATTAGAAAAAGAATCATCAAAATCAGTTCACAAATGTCCGTAACATAATTAAAAAATTAATTTGATTACTAGAAAGAAAAAAAAAACTACTGAAGCGATTTAAATGAAAATTATATGGGATCATTCCGTAGAGATTCTGAATGGAACGGCGTCGAAATTTTTCAAATCAGTCAACCCATCGAGAAGTTATGACTGAACGAACATAAAAAAAATACGTCTCGAATTGATAACCTCTTTTTTTAAGTCTGTTAATAAAATTAAGAAAAGTCCACTGTATTGAGAACTTTTTGGTTATATAATACAAATCTTGAACGCAAATTTTACAGTCTGATACGGTATCTCATAAGCTTTACTGTCAATTTATTCATTTGTTAATTGACCATAATGACGTCATAATAGCATGAGACGTTTCAATCAATACGCCATTTTTAATGGACTTTCTCGATAAAGTTTTGATCATAATAATTCCAAATCTCCACGGACAAAAAAAAATCAAGTGGATAAATGAAAATTCGAAACAAAATTCAAAATTATCTGAAAAAATTATATATTTTATAATTTTTTCAGTTAATTTTGAATTTTGTGTATAATATATTTATTTATTGTAGATTATAGACGCGTTGACAACTTAGGTCATTAGCGTCTTAATTACATTAAATAACAACTCACTTAAAACTAAATGACATCACAAAACATCCATGAGCGTAGTGTGAGCGACAGTGTGATCCAAAGGCAGCTACGCTAACCGTTACACCACACTGTCCTCTTTGTGTATAATAAATTATTGTTTACGGTTATTGTGAATTTTCGTTACTGAAAATCTCTTCCCCTCAGCTGATACTATCTATATAGGTATGTACAGGACATCTGTATGAAATACTTATTATGCAGTTAGAAAGAAAATATTTTCGGGTATTTTATTTTTTAACTGAATTTCATACGTTTGATGCTTCACATGCAATTTGTAAATTCTTTTTTAATCCTGTATTTTTCCAATGGCATTGACGTTTTCAAATTATATTATTCAGTGTTACACATTTTGTGTAAATCATTCACAACGTTACATTAAATTAAAAAAGATTAATTCAACTCACCGATGAGCTTCGCAGATTTTCACTGATCGTTGAAATGATGAAAGGTTAAAGAATTGTCATCAATCATCATCACAAAAGACACCACACACACTTTTCAAACGATGATCTAATCCTTAATAATACTTCTTGAATAACAATAAAATCACACATTGTCATAATGGTTTGTTTGTCTTGATCTCATCTGCAGTACCATATTTGTGAATGCAGTTATACAAAATGAAAAAAACAAAAACTAAACACACAGACACAAAAGCATCACTTGACTTAAAAAATAAATGCCTACAATAAAACAATACCATGTAAATAATTACAGGTAATAAAAGCCAAAGATAAAAATACTGTCACCTTGGCAAAGTTTTATAGAAATCGGTAATTAAGTTAAATAATAAAAAGGTTTATTGTATTTGAGGATGCTGCTTTATCCTTGGCAGACAAAACACTCTTTTTAAGATAACTACTAATTATTTATGAAAGTATTGTTAAAGTTTTTATTGTTCAATAATTCAAGATACTGTTACTACAAATGTCAGCAATATAAAAAATCCATTAGAATAACAATCTATATTATAGCACCGGTGTATCAGTTATATTATTGTTGACAACTAGTTCCCCTTCATCCTGTGATACACAGCGCCGTGCATTTGTTTCGCACATACAATACCTATAGTTCACAGTCCCCTCGATCCTGCAGGCACCTTACTCACTGTGACTCCAATCATTCACCCATTCATACGAGATGCAACTGTCAAACGTAGGCTTTCGTCAATGAATTGTTTCCATTCATGCTGCTATTACCCACTGTTACACTATTCTGTTTTAGCACAATTTTCGTTCATTTGTTTCAACATTTGTGAATTCAGTTCTGTTGGAAAGCTTTTGTTTTCCACTAGCACTGTTTTAGTTCAGACAACCGTAAAATCCGGAGAGTTTGTTAACAATTTTATTGACTTCACACTTTCCTCACTTCACATTTCTCTTTTCTGCTTAATTTTTATCCAATAAACAATCTATTTTATGTACCAGTTTACCAAATATGTCTTTAACGGCACCAATGAAAATAAATTGTCAGAAATGTGAGATTTTCAACTCATAAAAAATTTAATTTATTTTAATGTTAACACAACTGATTTAAAAAAATTGTCTTTAACTGTCAATAAATGTCGTTTCCGACGGCTTCTACAATCCGCAATCTTGATAAATAAATTTGTCTCTTACCGTGTTCTTTTTATATAATTTTTTTATAAAAGAATTTCTCACATATAGCTGTCATCCGCTTTTTAGAGTTACAAATTTCTGAACACTGATTAATTCGTTGTACAAATTGTTTCCGTCCGAATTTAACACATTTCAATAAAAAATGTCACTGAATATTAATTATATAACAATCGAATTAAAATCTTTCTAAAAAATGCTCGTAATATGATATAATTAAACAATAAATGTTACACATAAATAATAAAAAATTAAAACTAAATATTTAATTTTAGTGCGTTCTATATCTGTCATAAAAACTGTCACAATTAATGGCACATGTTCAACCACTTGTTGATGAAACTCAACTGTCAGTCGGTACTAGGTAGATAAATAAAAATCCTTGCGAAATTCCAAATCGCGTTTGCAAATAAACAAAGTCACGTGGATTACACTCACTTTTATTTTTTAATATTTTTTTTATAGCAGTCCTGTTCCTAGCAGTAAGAAAACATTCCTATTCCCTGCGTCAACTTTTATCAAGATAATTGTCAAGTTTGCAGTTCGCGTGTTGATTGGTCGAGACTCGCGTTTATTTTCAATGTAAGTCACGTGGTGTCAATCACCCTTAAGGACACAACAGAACTGTCAACAAGTTCAGATCGGTATCTCACGTGTTACAGTTTTCTGCATTTGCAAGTCTTGGCAACTATAGATGGTGCCACGACGGTGTGATGGTGGTGGTGGTGGTTGATGGAGATTATGGAGGTCCACGTGGTGTCAATCACCCTTAATGTTTTCCATTTTCGTTCACGTGTGGTGTGCTTCCTCTATAAGTTCAATTCTTACACTGAGAGAGATACATAATCATAGGTGTATACACACACACGCGGTCTATAAGGTAAGAATGGATATATCGGAGAGGGGGCCTTTTCTCTCTTCTCAACCACATACACACACATGTGTTCTTGTAAACATATACACGGCTTTTAGAGACACATTGGAGGCAGTCAGGCGAGTCTCTTCAGTTGGACTCAAGTTGCTGCTACACTTCTTCACCAGCAGCAATGGTCCATCGCATCATTCGTCGCCTATGGCAATCTTTATAATATTATACTTAGTGTCCGACACAATTAAACGATTACTCCTCTGATCATTAAACCTTTCAATGAGATAGATACTGTAAATTATAGACGCTCGACAGTTGAGGTCCTTTCGGTGAGAATATCTAGCAATGTCTCTCTATTGAAACGAAATTTCATACGAGAGTTGGGTAGAAGAGAATCTTCGTAGGTATATGCGAGAGTTCAATAGAAAATTTATAGATTATAAAACTTCATTAAATAATTAATAAATAAAATATAGGTTATATTCTCCGCGGTTATCCTGATTCAGGCTATTTTCACAGTAGGTATATATGTTAAAAAAGGCAGTGGTACTACATCAAAATTTCAAAAAAAAAAACAAACGGCAATTTTTTTTATTGATCAACGAGCTGAAAGCCAACCCTGTAAGGTGAACAAGAGATAAACCAATGTCACGTAAACGTTAAATGAAGACCTTCCATCAAAGCCCTCTCTCAACAGGTAAAAGGAGAACCCCGACAGCAGCACTGTTTAGCATATTATTACGTACAGATACCTATACTTACTTGCGCTATTATGCACCAATCTGTATACCGTGAGGTCAAAAATAAAGGTACAATGGTGTTGTTTTTTTAAGTAACTGCAGCGATACTGTTGTAAATTTCATATTTTCGCGTTAACTTTAACCTAAAAATCAATGTACTTAAAGGTCCCCATTAGTCTAAGTGAATTAAGAAAAATAAGGGTAAAGATAACAAAGGGGATTTCGCGGAAAATTTCCGAGAGTGGTCTGTTAAATTAGGACGAGAGGTAAATTTACCCTCAAAAATGTTTTTTTGCAAAAAATATCGAGAAACATCACATAGGTAATAATTACACGTATAGAAAAAATGGTTACGCAAAAATTGCTCCATAGTTAGATCTCTTGGTTACAGAAACAAAAAAAGTTTTATATTTTATACATGGGGGATCCCCTTGCAGCCATATGGTGATTGAGAGAAAAAAAAGAAAGGCATGGCCAAAAAAAGACCCAAAAAAATCGCCTCGCAGCGTCGTTTTGGGAACCCATTTGGTATAATCTTGTCCCAATGACGAAGAAGTTCCTTACTTTAAATCGACCATGAACACTTCAAATCCTTCGTCCTCCACCAGGACCTGTATCTCTTGCGAGTCTTGCAAAAAAAAATTGTTCCAACCCTGTATTCTGTAATCGCCAATAGAAGAAGAGAAACACGTTTTTTTATATGCCTCTCGTCTATTGTATTCGAGATATAGGTACTCTTGTATAATGTAAATACAACTGCGTATTACTTATGTACATTATGTAAGACATTCCATTGTTATTCCCACAAACACGGGGTTGCAAATGACAGATGCAGAATTAAATCAATTAATAGTTTAAAAACTTATCAGCACCTCCAATCAACATTTACCATTCCATGTTTCTTTTAACGACTATAGCTTGTTGACGGCATTCTAGTTAATAAATTCTAGCTCAATAGCAAACTGTCGATAATTATCTTTACTTTAATTTAATAAATTTTAAAAGAACGACACAAAAATATTTACATTTAAAACAATAATTTATAATAGATAGGTAATCTGAATAAAACAAAAGGGTTTAATAATGCCACATAATTAATATCATAATATTAAAGCATTTTCTTAAAAATTGTAAATTTTACATGTCCCGTGATGTTCATTTACATAATATAAGATTCATTAAAATAATTATCTATCATTCAGAAGAGAAATCTTAAATATTTCGTAAGAACTTACGAAGCGGTTTTCATTACACTACTTTAGGGATCACGTATGGTTTATAGTGAATTGCCAATAATGGTCTTGAGACGTCTAAAACTAGATTAACACCAAAACTTTTTAAAATGGAATAACGTTCTCGATTTAAGGTAAATTATAATTTAATATTTTGTGCTAGTGCGAGAATTGGTAGAGCGACACTTTAGGTATATTTTATATTGAACGCTGTTCTCCACTCGGTACCTATATCGATATTTATTGTTATTTTTTAATTAAAAAATGAATAACAATATTTTGACTTGACTTGTATAAGTTTTTTCGATCCTTATTATTTCAATGTTGGATAGTTTTAGTTTATGATGAGGACAGCGTTGTCCAGTGGTTTAGCGTCGCGGCCTTTGGATCAGACTGTCGTGGGTTCAAATCCCGCTTCTGCTCATGGATATTTTGTGTTGTAATTTAGTTTTAAGTGAGTTGTTATTTAATGTCATCAAGACGCTAATGACCTAAGCCAGCGATGTAGCTTAGTGGTACAGCACTAGACTCGCATTGGAAAGGTACTGGGTTCGAATCCCGACGGGGGCAGATGTGGCTGGGACTTTTTCCTACTGCCTCACGTCGAGAAACTGTAACTCCTGTACCGGCCATCTTGTTTGAGGTTTTCCATGGTTTCCCTCAATTATTCCAGATAAATATCGAGATGGTTCCTTAAGCAAGGCCATGGCCGATTACCTGTCAAACTCCTATTCTCCCAAAATTGCCTACCTTATCCTAATTTCCTATAATTCCTCCATTCGCACATTGCTATTAAAAAAAAAAGGAAGTTGAAGTTTAAAAATGTAGAAAACAACGGGAAGTGGTAAAATGGAAAATAGTAATGGTGCGAATGGCGTCTGTTATGACATAATGTCGAGAAACGGACGTTAAACGCATTATTATTATTATTATTAGTGTATTTGCCATATGGCACATACACTATTGGCGTCGGTCGGATGGCGGGACCTAGGGGTCGGACCAAAATTTCTCGACGTTTCATAGCCTCCTGAACATTTTGGCACCATTTTTGGAAATGTCTATTTATATATGTATAAATATATATATATATATATATATATATTATATATATATATATATATATATATATATATATATATGTGTGCGGGCAATAACTTTCGAAAGAGTTAATTGATTTTGACGAAATTTGGTAGGCACGTTGAAATCCATCACCGCACGAAGCCTATTTAAAATGGGCTCAATCGGACCATTTTAAGGGTAGTTTTTAGGGGTTGAAAAATGTTTTTGGGCCCAAAAATGCCGAAAAAATTCTCAAAATCGTTTCAAAATTGAAATTTAACCTTTTAGTAACGATTAAAATGTGCTGCCAAAATTTTAATAAAATCGGCCCGACAGGACCGGACTTACAAATTTTATGAAAACACTAGTTTGCGGATAGTGCTTTACTTACTGAAGGGTGTATTTAATTTGGTACCGAGGTTGCATTGATAAAAATATTGAAATTAAGAAAAAAAATATTATTTTAAGGGATGTATTAAGGGGTTAAATTTTTTATTTTGTTCAAAAACAAACTTAAGTTTACATAATAAAGCCACAATGCCAGTATTAGCAAATACACTATATTGTCGGCAGGGTTTTGGCACTGCGACCCGAGTTTTTATTATTTAATGTCATCAAGACGCTAATGACCTAAGTTGTCGACGCGTTCATAATTTACAATAAAATAAAAATTTTATTTATGATGAAGTAAATTCGAAAAAGTTGAATACGATATTTTCAAAAATGGTATCGTAGAGAAGAATTAACATTAACATCAAACTGAATGCTTGAATAATTTTCTCAAAGGCGTTGTGGGTGTCGGGTGTGAAATATTATGATTAAAATTTTAATTTACAGACATATTAAATATATCAAACTCGATGGTATCATGTGTCGTTTTAATTCAATATAATGACTTGTCTTTATAGCAAGGACTGTCGTTTATTTGTCTTCATAACTAAATTAAAAATGTCAGACATGGACACTGGACACGAAACAATGCTATAATATAATGGTAAATAAGACTTTAATAATTTATATCTGATTATTTATGAAAAAATATTGCTGTCGTGAATGAAGAAGATGGATAATACGATTGTATCTTCTTATTAATACCAACATTACTCCTTGCCGGATTTTGATGTGGAGTAAAATGTGCAATATAAAAAAGATGAATGCATTTGATAGTGTTGAATCAATCAAATCAGAAATGAATGATTTGGTATGCAAACATTGCATACGTAAACAATGTACTGGTGCTGCTGCAGTCTGATTATATCAGACGTGACCGGTTCTCTTAGCTCACATGTTTGGTGATTGGCTCCCAGGGTGAACCTGCCGATCACTCTTCACCGAGAATACCGTATGCCAGAAACACGTACACAAATAAAACGTGCTGTAAGTACAGAGATGGGTGAGAAAACTTGATCAATATTATAGAAACGTCATTTTGTACAAAACAAAGAGTACAACAGCCTTTAGTACTTAACAAAATCACATTTGAGAAACAATTATAAATTTCACAAAACATATTTTTCAACTTGAAAGATAATGCCAGAATAAGGAAATACTCGGAAAATACCCATATTTCGAAAAGAATATTTCATCATAATTCAAGAAGAAAAAGACACTCTTCGTTTTGACTGTTTAATTTAATTTGAAGGTTTTGGAAATCAATATGCAAAAATTAATAATCTTGAAAGAGTTTTTTTTTAGGTCATTCTTAGGAGTTCAAATTTATTTCAATTAATATAAACGATTTAAATCAAAATTATCCCAAGATGATTTTTAAATTTTTCCAGCATTCAACTTTTCAATTTTTAAGACACGTACTTACTGTTAAAAGCTTTAAAATTTTTCATAGTTTTTGACAGTACAATTAGAAATATTTTTAAGCAGAAAAAATTGAAGTCTTGTCCCAAAATCACCTGCAAAAGGCGTGAACTATGACCTTCGTGGTTCAATTTTTAATGAGAAATACAGGGTCACGCAAATGGCGATGTGAACTGTAATACACCGTTAAATGCGGTAAGGACGTTGTATTTTGAAAAGTTTTTTTCGATTGCGATGATACGATATGTCCGTAAGCGGAGCACATGTCAGTAGAGAGAAGGTGCGGTGACAGTCATGACACAACGTGAATCTCCCTCACAGACAACAAGTGATTGACTTGACAATGCCACTTAAATGTTTCATCAATCGTTAAACAATCTTCTCACAAACAATGGCTGATGGCATGGACCAGATTTTATTCACTCAACCACACAATACTAACTTAAGCACTGCTCTAAATTACGGAATTTGATGAAAAACTTACAATTTGATATCTGAATGATCAAACTGTTTTTCAGCTCATTTTTCAAAAATGGAAGAAGTCTAGTGTTGCGCTGAAATCGAAAGTAAAAAACACAACAGAATCTAATAGCTGGGAGATGGAGCGATTCTAATCTTAGTTATTATAATAGGAGAATATTGATGATCATGGCTTCCGAAATTCAAAAGGTTTCAATAAGAGATTAATTCCAAATATCGACAAGTCACTAATAGTGGAAATCTAAACTAAACAGACAAAGAAACTATAACGGATGAAAGGCGTAGAAAACGATGTGGTGGAAAGAGGAAAAAAAATAAAAATGGCTTAGATGCCTATTGAAGATGCAAGGGCCAGATCGCGTCGTTGTGATTTTGACAGCATTTTGCTGGACAGGGCTAGAAGAGACATATTACGAACACTCTGGAATTAAAAACAAAGTTGAGGCAGTTGAGAACTGAGGTGAGACAACTGGATGTGGAGATGTCATTGGGAAATCACAGTAAATGCAAAATTTAAATTTTACTAAGTTTAGTGCAGCGTTTCTCAACCTTAACCTTGAACCCGCCCAAAATTAAAAAAATAAAAAATAAAATTGCAGAAACTTAATCTTTTGCTGATGTTCCATTATCTTTTATTACCTGCAGAAAAGAAACTTTATTGAGTAATATATTAATTACATTCGTCATGTCGTTAAAAATTTACAACCGATCTGCACACCCACCATTGATCTTTAATTAACGTTTAATTGTTATATAATTGATTTACAGTCTATTTGCTATCTATAACAATTAACATAAATATTAATAGTGCCATTGACTCATTTCTGACCTGTTCACGTATTAGCCAAGCTCCCACCGTACAAAAGTCTACTGGGGCAACACTACTACACAATATAAATTACTTTTAAAAAAATTGATATGTCTGTATCGCGGGTATAGACAGATAACGTGAATACCGCTAAACACAAATAATTGTATTGCATTTATCTTATAAAACAAAATGTTCGTAAAATAAAATAATCGTAATTTTATTTTTCAATATTTTAAATTGTTATCCAATACTCTTTATATTTTCATTATTAAAAAAATATATTAAAAACCTTCGGAATCCGAATCTGGGATTGGCATTTGTACCTGTCGGTAGACTCATACTTTTCCACACGGCCACCTGGTTTACTCTGTTTGAGACCTTAACATAGATATATATGCCGTATTTTGTTTCACATGTCAACCACTTCCAACTATTTCCATTTCATCTAATATTTCTCAAATGCCACCCCAGCATGAGACATTAGACGTTCACGTCAAAAAACTGTTGAAATATTTACTTTCTACTATGACAAATATTTCACTTTTTTACAATTAAGTATGAGAACAATAAACATCCCGTAGCAACCGTGATAAAATTTAAATCTTCATTTGATAAGAGTCGATTTGAAGAAAGTAGTGATGTTATGCAACAACAGCACGACGACGAGTTCGATCGACTGTGATTGATTGACATGATGGACAGATAAACCGTGAGATGCAAAGACCGGGTCCTCACTACGTACATCAGACCTACCATATACATACATAACGTACACATTATAGTACAAGTATATTATTATCTCAACAAAAACATTCCTGAAAAATGCCCCCAAGTATCTCACGCATATTTTAGGAAATCAAACTGGTCAAAATCTACTATGGTTATTACAAATTTTGTAATATAGAGCAACGTTTCTCAACCTTTTTGACGCTCAACCCAACGTATTTTTGAAGCCCTACTGCGACTGAATTGTTTATTTTATAATATAAAATAAAAAAGGTAGTATATCGTCAGCATGATATTTCACCCGGATACTATGAATTTATTATTTATTAATATACTAGCGGCCCGTCCCGGCTACGCACGGGTGGTATGAAATTATGATTATATACACAAACCTTCCTCGTTTATCGCTCTTTCTATTTGTGAAAATCGTTTCAAAATCCGTTGCGTGGTTTAGAAGAAGTAAGCTTAATATACTTACCTTAATGTAACTACATTGTATCAGTGCTAATGACCTTAAGGTCGATGCACACATTGTTTTTGTTAATAAAAAAAAAAAAAAAAAAAAAGTAAGCGGAGAAACAGACAGAGACAGACAGCGACTTTATTTTATACTATTTAGAGATTACTCACTCGCTTCGCTTGTTCGCTCCTGTTATTTTAGCGTATGTTTTAAAGCAAAGTATCACCTATCGAAGAGTGAAAAAAAATTGATATCGGTTCAGTAATTTTTAAAATTAACCCATGATTTTCACCCGAGCCGGCCAGTTATTATATAGCCTATGTTCTAAAGCAAAATGTCACCTATCGGAAATTGAAAAAAAATTAGAAATCGGTTCAGTAATTTCTGAGATTACACCAGATTTTTACCCGGGTGATACATGGCCGGCCAGTTTCAATAATTTTTTCATTAATTTTTTTTCAAGTTTTTTTTGTGGTGCTCCCTTTAGTTATCCTGCATATTTATCAAAATACCTATTTTCTATACTCGAATGTGGTTCTTGTACGTGGTTCTATGCGTAAAGTATCTTTTAAAATTTTTGTTTAAGTCTAATGTAAAATATTTTTTGTCCTACTCTAAAATAGCTGCTTTTCATACATGTAAACTGGTCGAAAAATTACCGATTTCAGACCGGTAATCATTATTGAAGTTAAGTTTGCTACACAAGTGAAATGTCAAAAATGTTGAAAATACTGGGAATGAACACGAAATCCATTATTTCAAAATACAGTGTGTAAGTTGGGTAGGAAAACTCAAATAATTTATTATATATTGTAATAATGTAATACAAAAAATGAGTACCTATATAAATAAATAAATAAAAATCTAGGGCGCAATGCGATTTTGACTCGTGTAACTTTTAAACTTGCTGACGCTCGTTTAACATAATGTCACACCTCGTCGAAAATATATTTCATTACGCCGTAGATACACAATCTGTTATTATAAGCCTCTGACAGCACTGTGACAGGGGGGACCGACAGACAGAAGAGTGAGAATAATGTTCTTTACTTTGGATACTGCAGAACCCTAAAAACTAACATTAAAATCCTTTGCACAGTAGTGTACATTGGTATAACACATACAGCGCGATCGGTTCTATTATACGCTTGTTTTTAAATAAGAATGCGCTTTGAACGCTTCCTGGTATCGATAACGTTTGGTCTTGATTTATCAATGTGAATACCAAGTGCCGATTTCTAGTTCTGTTATTTTTTTGTCGAATCTCTGTTTGACCGCTAGTTCATTTGAATATTGATTTCCTGGGTCGTTTACAATTGACTGGCGTAATGTATTGATTATCGAAAGAAATAAAAAAAAGATAACATAATTTAGAAAATAAAAACTACAATATTATATTGGCATTATTTTACCTTTTTTATGGCTTCTTTCTTATACCAATGGTATACTATCTGAGATACAACGAGGTAATATTATTATACATTTTCTCCAGTTAAAATTATTAAAATTGCGTGGCACCGAAAGCTAAAAAAATAATAATACATTTTGAAAAGAACCGTTGACTGGTGAAAAAAATGTAATTCCCTAATAATCGATAATTACACATCCGATGAAATTTAATTAAAACTATAATTAATCGTAAGAAAAAGAGTTGGTGTAAATAATTGGAAAACTAAAAATACAAAATTATGACATGAAAAATTATTTTAACTTTTTCTTCCCTGTAACAGACTGCAGTTTTGATTCACATTTAATATATTAGTACTGACAGAAGTTAAGTTAGAAAATTAATTTTGAAAGATAATTTAATAAAATCAATTCTAAATGTATAAATTTCTTATTTAAATATTTAGACAATCCACTTCCCAAATAATTTTCTAAAAATATTCGAAGTTTCTTAAAATCTATAGTTATCTAAAAAAAGACAGTTTGTTTCTATAAAATACATAATTTTTTTCAGTTTTGTTTTAAATTGGAAATCTCTTCTTATAAATATGTCATAAATAATTTGTAGAAATAGGTATTAGTAAAATAATTATCCTGCATTGCAGTTCATAGTTTATAAAAAAAATGTATCTGATACGTACGAAAAATATTATATTCCCATAAATTAATAGTGCCAAAAATATTTCACTTATTAGTTTATAAAAAATAATAATTAACTTCAGTTTATTTTAAAACATTCAACTTTTTTAAGCAATTAAAAAATCCACATTGTCAGTAAATTAATTGTGACCCGACACATTAATTAAAAAACAGACACAATTAATTAATAAGAATGAAACGTTTTTTTTAACATTTTTCAAATTCACATTTACATTCAAAGCTACCAACCTCGTGCAGTTCTTACCGTCAACTAATGAACAGTGATACCAACATTTCAGCAGATTCGCTAAACATTTAACAAAGACAAACACATTTTGGAAATAACCTGTTGGACAATGACAGACATCGATGGAGGAAGAGACTGAGATGAAAATTCAGTACGAAGCGCTCTATATATAAGTGAATCCATTAGAAATTGGTTATGGCTTGTGTAATAGACGATCGCGAAATTTGTTACTGTCTATCCAAAACACAAAATTCTCGAAGAACTTTAATTTAAAATAATTATATTTAATTTATATTAGGAATCGTGTCCATCGTGATTATAATAAAATTAAGCAAAATCGCAGGATAGTGGACAAAATAATTTGATTTATTAAATTAAATGTACGACGTTTCGTCTATAGATTTAGACTTTTTCAAGTACATACATAAAAATAACAATATTTATGAAAATTAGTATTAATTACTTATGTTAATTGCTATGGTTAGTAATTAATATTAATTTTCATAAATATTGTTATTTTTATGTATGTACTTGAAAAAGTCTAAATCTATAGACGAAACGTCGTACATTTAATTTAATAAATCAAATTATTTTGTCCACTATCCTGCGATTTTGCTTAATTTTATTATATTTAATGTTTGGTTACAATAGTTTTGAGTTGTCAATTTCTGTCAAAAAAATAAATTGGAGTAATTATTTTTTAATTCAATAGGTATACCTAATTAGAAGTCTACTCGTATCGTCAGTTGGATTTGAACCCGGCTCTTCGTGGTGGCATGCGAATACCTAGCGCGTTACCGCTACTCCACGTTTACCACGGCACAAACAATTGTACAGCTTTATGCCTAATTTTCCGTTTCCCGTGGGAGTTTAAGAACTAAGGATTTTTGGTTAGTTTTTTTTTGTAAACTATGATTGAGGCCCTATATTCCCTATTTTGTTCAAAATTTTAGGCTCACTAGAGAATGCTCGATTTTCTTATATTAATTTTCTTTAATATCTTTTAAACTATATGCATTTTAAAATTATAAAAAAAATATGTATTTATATTTCTCATAACGAGCCCCTTCGTTTGATATATGTCACATGATGCATTTGAATTTTTTTATTTTCTAAGTTGCTCCCCAAAATTAACTTCCAAGATAAGAATTCTTTTATTTACGATATAAGTCCGTGATTGGGTCACCGAACTCTATATACTTATGTATACCAAATTTAAACTTTTTTCGTCCAGTAGATTCAGAGAAAACAAGCTGTGACGGACGGACATATACAGACAGACACAAGAGTGATCCTAATAAGGGTTCCTTTTTTTTCATTCTGAGATACGGAACCCTAACAATGATCAAGGATCATAGTATGTTTTATGATGCCTTACTTGGTAACCAAATCACGCGTCAAAATTTCAGCTGAATTTATTAGTGTTTGGGATAACTTCCTGTCTATTTTTGTACATCATATAGTTGTTTCCAGATATTTTGAAATTGTTTTCCACGAATATAAATGAAACGTGAATTATTGAACCATCTAATATGTAGTATGTCTTATGTCTCTTGCACCGGCTGGTCTCTGCAGGATGGAAGTTGACCGCATCAGTAATTAGATATAGTGTCCTCTCATTACCCTATTGATTGCTCCATTGTCTCCGGCACCGTAAGGTGGCAATGTATCGGGCGCACTAGCTATTTGCTCTAGGGATTGGTCATTTATGTTTTCGCGTAGCCTTTTTAATACGAGCGTGTTTTTTTTTATTTTCAGATAAAAGGCTCCTCATATTCTTGAACTACATAATAGCTAATCCTAATAAAAAGAAGGCAGAAATCGATAGTATCTTATCCCAAGCCTAAACTGTCAGTAATCAAAATATCAATACACATTTAATAGTGTTGTTATTCATTTGGTCACTTCTTTTAATAAACAGCAAACATTTTGTACTGTCGATTTTGCAGCACCGTTCAAAAACCTTTAAAATACCGAACACCTTTGTTACAGACTGAAAAGTACTACACCAATTTTTTTATCCACTGAAGACCAAAATAAATTTTCAAACTCTATATGGTTGTCAATTCATAGCAAAACAATATCATTTCCCCATCCGCATTTCATTCCTCAAAGTCGACGTTCGACGACTTCAAGCCCGCACCTACATCCACCCTTAGATATGGAGTAAGTAGTGACTACCTACTCCTTCCTAATAGCTGCCCTCCTCATACGATGTACGCGGGTATAGATTCGGGCTACCCTCTCTCACGTACAGCTGCGTTTGACAATACACATCCAGACAAGCACTAATTATTGTTGCAATTTAGTTTGAGATGAAATCAAGTTGCACTTAGTTGTTGTCGATTGTTCTGCAGCTTGCATCCTATAACGGCCCTTGCTACAGATCGATGAAAACCTATAGTTTCAATTAATATACTATATTGATATATCGTATGTAATAGCACACTTACCTATTGTGTGTGTGTTCTATATTAATGTGTACACTGTACATCTACACTGGCCCAAAAAGTAGGCTATTTCAATAATTTTGAGCCATTTTTTTCATTTTTAAATAAAATTGATTTTTTTTGATCAGAAGTTGTCTTCCTCTTAATGAATTTTTCATAAACACCATTTTTAAAGAACGTTCAATTAATGTTCTTTGACTGATTATTTTTTTTTTTAATAATGCAGTCTTTCTTTTTTCTACACTGTATAGATTTTTTATTTTCTGATTTTCGGAAATAATCATTTGTATGTATACAAAAGAAAGTGATATGAGACGTGCATATTTCTGGTCGACGCCCGAAAGGACGCCAAATACAGCAAACATATTTTTCCGGTCGAGGTGCGCTCGATTAAGTTTTAAAAATTCTCCAATGACATTAAAAAAAATAATATCAGTACTTAATAATCAATAAGCTGAAACCATGTTCGTCATGAATGCTAAGCTAATCGACAAACTTCGTTAAGCACCTCTAAATTCTCTTTATTGAAAATCAAGTGTTTAAATTGTTTTTATTATTTTTAAGTTTACACTACATGGTTAAATTTATACCACATTTTATATCCGTTTTTTATCTTTTACTATTATTAATTATTGTTATTTTCTTAAAATATGTCTAAACAAATATTTTGATGGGGCAGAATAGAAATCAGTTTTGGCTGTACTCTGTACCCAAATAAAGACTTTATTTATTATTATATTATTACTTTGTCTTAGGTTGCTTTCATAGCAAGCGAGAAGTCTGAAAAAGAGTCACTTTCTATCAATCAAAACGCTCAAAAAAACCTACTTTCTTGATAGATCGCACAAAAATAATCTTTCCTGCCTGCACTATTCCTGCATGACGCATACGTTTAATATTTTATACTAACTATAAGAGATTACAATGATTAAGTTTATTGATGAAATCACGGTAACTACGAATCGTTTATTGAAACTTGATTAGTTTCAATCCTGTTTAAGCACTAAAACCTTAAAGAAACGTTTCAAATCAGTACAAAATGACTGCAGATGTTGTCCATTAGTATTATACCGGCATAAAAAGCACATTAGAGCTAAATAAAGTTGATTACTAATGCAATGTCTATATAAAAATAACAATAGGTTTTTTTATGTATGTCTTGTATAGGTTAAGAGAAGGACTTGTTTACAATTATCTGCGTGTTGTTTTGGTTTGCATGTACACACATACATTTACACATGAACAGTGCGTCATTGCTCCTCAGGTTAAATACAAACACATACATGAGCATAATGTGAGTGGACGAAGATGCGTCCTGAGGCCAGATGCAAATTCTGATTGCGCGAAACCATGAACGTGTTCATATTATTATATGCCACCAGGGTTCACCACTCTTTTGTAACATTGCACTTTATTGATACCGTCGTTAATAGATAATTAAATCATGACGATTTTTGTTCCCTCATGTCCACACCATATTCACAACAATTATGTAGTGAATAATATATATCAGGCAGCGCTGCGGCTGCCCTGATTGATTGGCTAAGTCTAAATGCGTTTTCATCATTGAAATTGCTATATTTTAAGAAAGGAAGAGATTGTACTTTCGGGCCCTGTAGAGTATAGCTGGATGAAATCAAAATAGTGTTACAAAAGTTGGCGGAATAAATATTTATTTACAATAATTAAAAACACAATAATAAACAACGCAACAACGAAAAGTCAATTCTAACAATCAACACAAGAAAACAATAACTAAACAGTAATTACAAAGCAAAACAAAACAACTATATACAATAATTCGTAACAGTTAACTATATACCAGGACTATTTATTTCTAGTTATTTATGTTTCAAATATTTATATTCACTGTATTTATATCAGACACACTATTTGTCGCTCAGTATTCTCCATTGACTGATGCGCGACTCACCGTTGTCTGATTTCCTCACTCACTCGTACTGCTGTTATATATGCTGCGTGCCGTAAGCCTAGTGCGTTCTCGCTTTCTCTAGAACTTTCGTGCAGGTACCGGTTGTTACAATAAGCGGACCCCCGTTTCTCAGAACTCTTGCCTACCGGTTATATACAAGGTGATCCGTAACAATAGTATAGAAATCCTTGCCAAAATGTCATAATGGTCCCACATCGCTATTAATTTCAAAGTACCTAATTAGGTTAAGGTTATTTTTTTCTGCTGTAGAACTAGGCATATTTCTCACAGAAATTTTGATTTTACAACGACGATACGAGCCCAATTAGTCCAAGAATTCGTGTGGTCAAAAATTGCAAGATTTTTATAAATGGCTTATATTTTCAGATTAGCTAGTATTTCGGATGTAAATAAATACACTAGAGTCAAGAAGCCAGCGATCGTGACAAGCATCGGGGCGCTTTAAAAGTCGTAAAAAAACACTAGTGTTTTGTAAAAACTGATTAAACCGACCTAGTCAGCAGTCGGAAGAAGTTTCAAACTTTTTATTTTATATTATTGTAAATTATAGACGCGTCGACAACTTAGGTCATTAGCGTCTTGATTATACATTAAATAACAACACACTTAAAACTAAATGACATCACAAAACATCCATGAGCGGAGGTGGGATTCGAACCCACGACAGTCTGATTCAGAGGCAGCGACGCTAACCACTGGACCACGACTGTCCTCAAGTTTCAAACTTCTACCTACTGCTGCTGTTGCCTCGAGAACATAGATTTTCGTAACTTGACGGACCTTCTAAAGTCACACTAAATTAGAATGCGAAAGACATCGCGAGCCCTTAACTTATTATATAAGTTATATGTGCAGATGAAACACAATGGTTGTCACAGCACCAGTGATTAATTAACTCGTTCCACTTATATCGCATGCATGTACTCAGTATTACCTCTACATGTACCTATGTGCCATGGAACTTTTATAACGGAATGAGAAACACCTGCTTAAGCTGTAGCCGACATCTATCTGTCATCAGATTCAGTTTCCAAGTTCTCTCGGAAGTGCTCGCGACCCGAGCACTTATAGTGGAAATTATAAAAAAATACATATAATAATATAATGCATGTCGCCCTATAATCAAGCAACACTTTTCCCCATTTTTTTAGAGTTCCGTACCTCAGAATGAAAAAACGGAACCCTTATAGGATCACGCTCGCGTCTGTCTGTCTTTCTGATCCCCCCCCCCTTATCTCCGAAACTACTGAGCCTTTAATTTTGAAAAAAAAGGAATATAGGGCCTCACGCATAGTTTACAGGAAAACCTAAACGAAAATCTTAAGTCCTTGAACTCCCACGAGACACGGAAAATTAGACAGAAAGCTGTACCAAGTCTATCAAATATACCATTGCTGACAGCAAAGCTGCGGCTGTCCTGATTCGTAGAACAGCCGCAAGCAGTTATATATTATCTAAGCTGGCTTAATTATGTTTTCCCTTTTCTCGCAAGTATTAGCAATACCACGGCCTGTGGGAACTGTGAAGGTATAGTCAATTTCGATTCCATAATAAAAGTTCTATGCTGTGTTTGTGTTATGCTGTGGCTAGAGGCATTGCTTACGATCTTCTTTCTTACTGCACACCATAACAGACTTTAAGCTCTTTGATCATTGTTGCTATACACGCAATTCCACTATTGATATTATATGTATTCATTTTATTGTAAGATGAAAGTCGAATGGTCTGTGCCAAATCAGATCAATTAAGTGGGTTACGATGTATTGATACTGCTCAGAAATCAATATTATGCAGTAAAAATACCTAAATTAAATGTCGTTTATGATTTATCTCATGAGAAGCGGTTGCACCAATCAGGTTGGCGATTTTAATGGCATTTGTTGAGTTGCGACTGTTACGTAACAAAAAAAATTTACGTGCATTTTTGAGAAATTACTTCAAAATTTAAAGTTATCCGTAACATTGTATAAACCCTAATTAAGTAGAAGGCTCAATTTTTAATGCTTCAACTTTATCAAAAATCGAGGTATTAATACTATTAATATTTATCTATAATTATATTATTATAAAGAGGAAAAGTTTGTGAATTTGTGAGTTTGTTTGTATTTTTTTCGATTATCTCTGCAGGAACTACTGAACCGATTCTAAAAATTCTTTCACTAATAGAAAGCTACACTATCCCTGAGCGGTATAGACTATATTTTACTTTGATAAATTTCTCTCGGGGGGTGTTGGATAATTCTTGTGCGGTAGAAACAAAACTTAACTCTGAAATTATTTTGCATTTTAGCGTATTGGTGGAATCCTACTAATATTATAAACACCACGAGCCGGACTTCGCTACGCAGGGGGAGAATTTCTCGCGGGGGGGAGCGACAAATAAATTCCAATTAATTATGTGAAACAATTGGTCGATTCTAGTACTTATATTCTAATACCTAAAACATAATAATAAAAAATCTAACAAAAAAAATATCTACTGCAGTTTTAACTTTTAAGTACCTACCTAAATAGCTGGGTAATTATATTTCGTGGGAACTAACTAATCGTAGTAATGAGTTATTCTTTCCGCACGTTCGTTGTGGATACTTCATGCACTTCTTCATTATAGGAATGATGGATAGCGGACATACATTACACTGTCAACGGATGATGATGTAAATATTGAACCACGACATGTTCTATTATTCACGATAAACATGACAGAGATTCGAACATCGTGTATATCAGGGATGGCGAACCTTTTCACACCTACGTGTCATATTTTTTCAAAAAATTTTTAATGTGGCCATGGCGTGCCAACAAGCAACCAAAAAAATTTAGTGGATTTTAAACGTAGATGAAAAGAATTATTTCGATAATTGCATTGAGTGCCATGAAACGTTCGTCTACTTGTAGTATCGATCTCATATATTTTGTTATTTGCATGAAGTAATTTTTTTCGACATCTAACATATATTTAATTATTTTAATCATTATTTTTAATTTAACTACTCCATCCTTACCTGCGGATGTAATTTCTCAATTATGGCTAATGGCCATTGAAGCGGGGGGATGTTGCTTTGAATTATAAAAACGATCATTCCTATTCTAGCAGGATTACTGTCAGAACACCATTTTTGTCTCACCTGAAGGGTTGAGAGGTATTCTGAATGCCAACGCTTCCAGTAATGTTGAACCATGGAGTCCAACAATAATTTATAACGACCCAAACGATTTTGAGGTTTGTCGATAGATCCTCTGCCGGAAATGAACTTAAAGGGGATCCATACAGAAAATGTTGTATCTTAATCAATGCGGTGCCGACAATATTCTGTCGCGTACAACCTATGGTCATCCCTGCCATCTCTGGCGTAGGTATACGATAAAAATAATAGCAGTAAAATTTAGACAACTTATTTTTATTTTTTGTCATATGAAAGTGCGTCAGTTTGTTCGTCGGATACATTTATGCAAAACAATACAACTTTTTGCTAGTTACAAAATGGACTCCAGTGTGTTAGTTTTGAGTTAGGTTGCGTTGTTGTTCTACATGCAAATTTATTTTTAAGGAACAGAAGGAAAAAAAAACTCGGGTCGCAGTGCCAAACCCTGCCGACAATATAGTGTATTTGCTAAAACAGGCCTTGTGGCTTTATTATGTGAAGTTAAGTTTGTTTTTGGACAAAATAAAAAATTTAACCCCTTAATACATCCCTTAAAATAATATTTTTTTTCTTAATTTCAATATTATTATCAATGCAACCTCTGTACCAAATTAAATACACCCTTCAGTAAGTAAATCACTATCCTCAAACCAGTGTTTTCATAAAATTTGTAAGTCCGGTCCTGCTGGGCCGATTTAATTAAAATTTTAGCAGCACATTTTTAACTTAACTAAAGGGTTAAATTTCAATTTTGAAACAATTCTGAGAATTTTTTCGGTATTTTTGGGTCCAAAAACATTTTTCAACCCCTAAAACCCACCCTTAAAATGGCCCGATTGGGCCCATTTTAAATAAGTTCCGTGCGGTGATAGATTCCAACGTGTGTACTAAGTTTTGTTAAAATCGATTAAGTCTTTCGAGAGTTATCGTGCTAACATATATATATAAACATTTCTAAAAATGGTGCCAAATTGTTCAGGAGGCTATGAAACGTCGAGAAATTTTGGTCTGACCCCTAGGTCCCGCCATCCGACCGACGCCAATAGTGTATGTGCCATATGGCAAATACACTAACAACGTTGGTGAGTTCATCCAATATTAATAGACAGACTATCTACAGGATATTTCCACACAGATTTTCTACCCAGACTGCACAGTATACATTCGTCGGTGATCCGTCGCCTCGTCTAATTTCCCCCGCACTAAACAATGTGTTTCGTTTCTAACGTGTTGTGACGCAATGAACGTTGAACTTGCTCACGCCGACGGAATTTTAAAAAATGCGACGTATATTGCGTTCGTCACTGTAGGCACGGTTTCGATTTGGACGTGCAATCCGCCGCGTTAAGAACGCCGCGGAAAATCCGCCCGTGTAGTTTCGCTCTAACATGCAAATCATTATTTGAACATGCTTACTCTCGTTATATTCGTAAGGACAACTCGTAGATTTCCAATCTTTATGTGATATGTGAATGAATAAGTAGTCCACATGACACATGAATGTAGTAAACGAACGAGGTAGAGCAGAGCGTAGAGCACTGCTTCAATGAGACATTGGGAACTGACTTGACTCAACACCGCGTGAACTCTATTCTGTTGAACAGTAAATCACCGCCACAAGATGCTTTACACTAAGAGGTTATTACCGGCGCAACCAGCATAGTCATCGTGGTAATTTTAATTGGTACTTTGTTATTCAAACAAATCTATCACTGTCAATCATAGAGTACCTGTTGTCCGTAGCTATACCGATGCATGTAATAGATATGTATTATTTGTAAATATGTAGATACTACTGATACTGCACAGGTAGTTTAGAGTAGTGGCAGATTATTTATTAAAGTACTGTCTTTATGTCTGTGCATTATATTTCTAACTAAACGATAGCCGCTACTAAAAAGATTATTATTGATTATATTGCATAAATTAGATTTGAACTAAAACAGACCAGTTTTTTTTCATTATTAACGGATTGGCCCTTAAAACTTTAAATGATTTAATTTAACCGTCTTTTATGATATATTAAATGAGAAGTAATAGCATTTTTGTTATCACAAACCTGTAAAAACAGATCAAATCAAACTATGGTATTAACATAGCTGAAATATCAAAAATATATTTTAATAAAAGCAGTTGTCTTCAAAAATATTTTTATTTATATTTTATTTTGTTCTCTTTATTCTTTCAATTGAATTTATTAAAATTATTTGACTATTTAATCCTAAAAACAATTACTTTCATATATATTGTCATCGAGAATACAAAAATTTCAAATGAATCGGATACGTGCAAGTAGTTCAAAATTGACTTGCAAAATTTAACCTAAACTATAACTAACAAACATGTGAAATTGAATAAAATCTTGTAATAATTGCAGTAATTTACCTTATGAATAAAATCAAAAATTCTCGCTACAATTATCAAAAATAAATCATATTAAAATAAATTGTCTATAAACGTCCTAATTAATGTTACAATAACAAGAAATAAGCTTTTTCAAACTAGTTTTTCTCAACTTATTTAGTTTTTATCTATTTCAACTACCGATGGTTGTAGTGGTGATCGAGTGGCCGTAATAATACAATAAAACATATGAATGCACGAGTGAAGCTTTCATGAAGCAGGAACAAGAGTATTTTCTTACAAAAGACTGACCCAGTCTTTAGTCACAATGCAGATGTTAGAGAAATACCCTTGCACATACAGACTGTACTACAATGATCCGTACCTTTACAATAAACTTTATGAAAGGGATGCGTAAGGTTCGTTCCCACACGCATGTTTCAAACCTGTTCCCTTTATAAGCATTAATCCACAACATTTTGCATTAGATACAAGCGTAAATTTCAAACTCGACTTTGTTAAATTAATTAAGACTACATGTAAATTTTTCAGGTAGATACAAATATTATATATTTGAAAGATTTTTTCGTTGGAGAGCAGCCAATTATATAATTGTTTCGAAACATATAGGAAAAAATCATTTTACCAACCTATATGTTTCGAAACAATTATATAATTGGCTGCTCTCCAACGAAAAAATCTTTCAATTGCATACAGCCGTATAAAAAAACTATTATTATTATATATTTGCTTTTTTATAGAAATTACCTAACAAGTACCTCATAAAATTAAAAATTTTCATATATGAGCTGTCTCTATATGTTTATAATAATCAGCATAAATATGTTCTTGGTTCAGATATCCACGACATAAATACTCGTCAAAAAAACACCTTAAGAGTGCCCTACAGTCGTTAAATGTAAGTAAAAAATTCCAAGCATACCTAGGTGTTACCATTTTCAATAAGCTGCCTGATATTATAAAATCGGCTGCACATGTAAATGAATTCAAAAAATTGTTAAAAAGTTATCTGCTCGAGGGTGCTTTTTATAATATAATTATTAATTAATGAATACCTGTGATCCAAAGACTTTGACGCTTTTAATACTGCATATGCAGTCTTTTAAATAAATCGTTTATTTTTGTTATTATTATTATTATTATTATTATTATATATAAATAATTCATTAAATTTCATAGTTTCACATTAATTATTTTATTTATTGTAGATTGTAGACGCGTCGACAAATTAGGTCATTAGCGTCTTAATTACATCAAATAACATATCACTTAATACTTAACGACATCACAAATGAGCGAAGTGCGATTCAAATTTCGAACCCACGACAGCTTGCTCCAGAAACGAGATCGTATATGTAGTGCTGCTGCGTTGTTTTTATACGGTGTTTTCATAATGTTCATCTATCTAAAAATGCCTTCTTAGTTTCTGGATTATAATCTGAGAACTGATAAAACTGTAAATTAGACTTTTTAATTTATTATTCCAAATATTAGATAATAAATTGAAAACATGAGTTGGTACCAGGCCCAGATAATTTTCACAGCTGATGCCCTTAAAAATCATCGGGAACGATAGCGGGAATAAATTCGCGTCGGGATGAAAAGAAAGGGATATAGAAGCGTTCTTCTCCTAATAAGTAATTTTGTATCCCGCTATAATTATTATTATTATTGTAGATTATAGACGCGTCGACAACTCAGGGCATTAGGGTCTTCAACACAACAATTAATAATCCATGTGCGTGTATTACAATTTGCCAGTCGGCATACCCAAACCGACTGGTACGAGCTCGGGCTCCTGGGCACGCCAATTCCCAAAGAACATTGTAATGCAATTGCGAGAACAACTACATTCCAATGTTCCCCCTGGGGGATGTCCCGCTATATACTTTCGTTCTGTGACGTAGTTGCTCCCGCGCCTGCTATTCCGCGTTGATTCGAGTAGATAAGACGTTGGGGATACAAAATGTGATTGTACACACATTATTGTGTGCACCTTTCTTATATATAAAGCAATGCACAATACTTAAGAAAACACAATCACCTGTATAACTTTTTTGTCGCTCCGAATTTGTGTTACCCTCCCAAAGTCCGATATAAAGCCCGTCTCTTTTGTATGCCCTAACAATGCACGCATACACATTCAATAGCATTACAAAACATTATGCAATATACATACAAAAGTACCTGCTTTTTATACAACTGGCAGAAAAATACGTTTCAAGTTATACAGTCAGATCACATTCCTTACCAGGGGAGTATTTATAATTTGACAATAATTTGGCCAAGGTTTGGTTTATTAGTGTATTTGCCATACGGCACATACACTATTGGCGTCGGTCGGATGGCGGGATCTAGGGGTCGGACCAAAATTTCTCGACGTTTCATAGCCTCCTGAAAACTTTGGCACCATTTTTGGAAATGTCTATTTGTATATATATACTTATATGTATTGGCTATAACTTTCGAAAGAGTTAATTGATTTTGACGAAATTTGGTAGGCACGTTGGAATCCATCACCGCACGAAGCCTATTTAAAATGGGCTTAATAGGACCATTTTAAGGGTGGTTTTTAGGGGTTGAAAAATGTTTTTGGGCCCAAAAATGCCGAAAAAATTTTCAGAATCGTTTCAAAATTGGAATTTAACCTTTTAGTAACGATTAAAATGTGCTGCTAAAATTTTAATAAAATCGGCCCGACAGGACCGGACTTACAAATTTTATGAAAACACTAGTTTGCGGAAAGTGCTTTACTTACTGAAGGGTGTATTTAATTTGGTACCGAGGTTGCATTGATAATAATATTGAAATTAAGAAAAAAATATTATTTTAAGGGATGTATTAAGGGGTTAAATTTTTTATTTTGTTCAAAAACAAACTTAAAGTTCACATAATAAAGCCACAATTATCAGCAAATACACTATATTGTCGACAGGGTTTTGGCACTGCGACCCGAGTTTTTATTTATTTATTGTAGATTATAAACGCGTCGACAACTTAGGTCCTTAGCGTCTTAAATTGCATTAAATAACAACTAACTTAAAACTAAATAACATCACAAAACATCCATGAGCGCAGGTGGGATTCGAACCCACGACAGTCTAGTCTAGAGGCTGGTACCAAGTACGCTAGCCACTAAGCTACACTGCCCTCACCCAAGGTTTGGTAACAGCCAGTTCTACATATTATTATTATACAGTGCGAAGTTTAGTGTAGAGCAATCCATATAAAAAAAATTTCCAGATCATCTACGGCCAGGTCGGACAGGTCAGCCTTATTTTTTTACGCACAACTATTTTGATAATCGTCTTTTTTACGCCCACCCCTTTCCGGAATGGCGTCATTACCTCTTAATGGCACTCTTAATGGCACCTCTTAATGGCACCTCCCTATAAACTATAGATCGATTATCAATGCTGATTTCAACATTTGACATTAATTGCACTGACAGTTCCCGAGATATTAAATTCGAGATATCCCAACACCGAACAATGCAAACCTTGCAATGTATGCAGATGATACCGCAATTATCACACAAAATGAAGACATAGATACAGCAGTCGAACAGCTACAACACTCAGTTAATGAACTCGTGGAGTGGTTTAATAAGTGGTGCATCACTCTGAATCCGAGCAAATGCGAAACCAAAATATTTACTCTTCGCCGACCTGCTCAACCCAGGAACATAACAATAAACGGACGAGAAATAAACTGGAATCCACCGGACCAGGCAGTCAAATATCTAGGCCTTCACTTAGACAGAAAACTAAACTGGGGTTATCACATAAATAAAAAATTAAACGAAAGCTATGCCAGACTCTCAATGTTATACCCGATCATCAACAGAAAATCACCATTAAAAATTCAGTTCTCTAAAACGATATATCTATCAATACTAAGACCGGTTTTAACTTACGGATGCGTAATTTGGGGTACAGCAACGAAAACTCATATCAACAAAGCCCAAATTTACCAAAACAAAGTCCTACGCTTAATCGCAGACGCTCCATGGTTCGTCCGTAATAACCAGATCCACAAAGAACTAGATATTATAAAAATTGAACAATATATAAAAAATTGTGCGATAAACTTTTTCGACAAAATCAATTCTTGCTCTGGTGCAGTCTACTATAATATGTGAATTAACCCAGCCCCTAGAAGACTTAAACGAAAACTATCAATCGATCTAGTGACATAAACAAACACTCTTGTGAACTATGTGATAAAATTTAGTGACAAGGAAACCTACCGGTCGACCTATAAAGCGATTCTGTAGTGACCAAATATAACTATTGTGAACAATGCTATGAGTAGCCCTTGTGTGCTGAACTAGCATAATTTTCAACAAAAAAAAAAAAAAATTCGAGATAACTGCGGAAACTTGGCAGACATTTTTTTCTCGATCCGCCTCTGCGCTCAGCTAACTACAAAGATACTTGTTATATGTATGTTGATTTTAATTTGAAAATGTGATGCAGTGTCTTGAAGTGGAGCAGTTTTTTGTAGATAATATAGGTGCCTGCAGTATGATCGGAAGTGAACAACAAAGAATAATGTGAAGAATACTTCAAATTATTATGGAGAATAAAATATTATTCTGAATATATTTGTATTTTTGTGTGAACACAAAAAAGGGTTACCTATGTTGTACCCACTCACATAAAAGCAAAAAATATAGTATTTCACCTGATGTCTGGTAAAATGCAATTTAATAACGTAAGGGTGATTTTTTTAATAATAATTAGAAAATGGACTGTGAAATCAACCTATTATAAATTCTGTAGAGTTATCGCTAGGCACTTGGTAGACCATGATTGAAATAAAAAAAAATTCGACTGATGACCAGTCCTATACTTCCCACCTAGTAAATATTTGCAAAAAATAAACACTCTTTTTTTTTATTCTTTGACTAGGCCCAAATAACCTTAGCTGTTGGTGGTCTTTAAAACACAATTTAATTTTTATTCTTTGAAAAAAGCATGGCCCTCTTTTTTGTTTGGTGATCTACTGATGGCTAACTTAATATAGCAAAAATCATGGTTACCTTGATTTACGTACAATTTTTATTTTTTTTAGTAAAATATTTTTTTTCTCGAAAACTATACATTTTAGAGAAAAAAAATATTTACATTTTTTTCATATTGTAACATCTAGAATTCATTTATATTTTTTTTTACCTATGTTAATACGTGACATTGAGGACGTTTTTTTGAATATCTCAGGATCCACTGAACCGATTTGACTCAAAATCTAATCAGATCTAAGTTAAAGGCTGATAAACACAATAGAACAATCGGCATGCCCGTATGTTGTTCCGTTCTTAAGATATCGAAGGCGAAAAATTGACCACATACACACACACACACATACACACACACACACATACAGACATCAGTCAGAAAATGATCTTAAACGATTGCTAGGGTCTCAAAACGTGAAAATCTGTTAAAATCTCGAAATATTGTTTTCGGACTGAATCCATTACTTCCCTACGATAGTAGAGGTGGGAAGTAATTAATAAACAAACACTTGAAAATTTTTCTACACATAGAATTTATTCGCAAAAATTCAGGTTTTTATTACAAAACATTAAGTTAAATTTTAATCATAATAGGTTGAAATAAAAAATTAATAAACAAGCACTTGAAAAATTTTTCTACACATTTAATAATCTCAACGATCGTTTCGAGTTTCTAACCCGAAACGATTTTATGATTAAAATTTAACTTAATGTTTTGTAATAAAGACCTGAATTTTTGCGAATAAATTCTCTGATTCATTTAACATTTTTTCTATCTTCCTTTCTGTTTTAAATGATTTTCAAAATAAAAAGACGCGATTATATTATTTGATTTGTAAGAGATCGTTCTGTATATGTGATCGTGTAAAGTACCTATATTTTTAACGAGTACAACCAGCCGCGCGATCTGAGATCCTCGAAGCCACAGGTGATTATACGAGTTCGGCACGTCCCCCCAGTAGGGGTTGGCTCTCTTGTACTCATACAAACACGCACAGTTGCATTAAACGATTAGTTCGGTTTTGATGCACTGCTCCTTGGATACATACATGTGCACGAACAGATATCACCTTTGCTTACTGACTCTATAGTTGGACAATCTACTTTACCTACGTGACATTCAATATTACAGTCCGATTACTCTTACAATGACACAAGCTATGTTCCAACCTGCTATAAATGGATCGTTTTGAAACGGTTTATTTATTAGTGTATTTGCCATATGGCACATACACTATTGGCGTCGGTCGGATGGCGGGACCTAGGGCTCGGACCAAAATTTCTCGACGTTTCATAACCTCCTGAACACTTTGGCACCATTTTTGGAAATGTCTATTTATATATGTATATATATATAGATATATATATATATATATTTATATATATATATATGTGTACGGGCTATAACTTTCGAAAGAGTTAATTGATTTTGACGAAATTTGGTAGACACCTTGGAATCCATCACCGCACGAAGCCTATTTAAAATGAGCCTGATCGGACCATTTTAAGGGTGGTTTTTAGGGGTTGAAAAATGTTTTTGGGCCCAAAAATACCGAAAAAATTGTCCGAATCGTTTCAAAATTGAAATTTAACCCTTTAGTAAAGATTAAAATGTGGTGCTAAAATTTTAATAAAATCGGCTCGACAGGTCCGGACTTACAAATTTTATGAAAACACTAGTTTACGGATAGTGATTTATTTGCTGACGGGTGTAGTGATTTATTTGCTGACGGGTGTATTTAATTTGGTACAGAGGTAGCATTGATAATAATATTGAAATTAGAAAAAAAAATATTATTTTAAGGGATGTATTAAGGGGTTAAATTTTTCATTTTGTCCAAAAACAAACTTAAGTTCACATAATACAGCCACAAGGTCTGTATTAGCAAATACACTATATTGTCGGCAGAGTTTTGGCACTGCGACCCGAGTTTTTTATTTATTGTAAAATATAGACGCGTCGACAACTTAGGTCAACCTTGCACAGTCATGTGACGGTACAAACGTAGACATTGGTTGGAACGCTTTTGTGACCGTTTTGTGCATCAAATCATGGCCTCCATGACCATGCATATGATCAAAATATATTAATTGTCATTTGTCAAATGTAAATTCCTAATTTCAGGCTTTTTTTGTTGTTAAAAACATTTTGAAAATGAATAACTTATTTGAAGGCTAGTCGTAAGAATAATATAAATAAATAAACGTACTAAATGTTTTAACTGTTAAAAACATTTTTTGGTAAAATATGCTAGCTACATTTCTTTTTGGAAATAAAAAATATGCAAATTATTAATTTATAGTTGTGATATTTTTGAGCGTTTGTTAAAAATTGTATTGTTCGTCTAACATTTACTTATTTAAAATTTTTAGAATTACACGAATATAAATATATTTACATTTTATTAACTAAGAATTCAAATATAAATATTTAAATTAATAATTTTGCAAAAACAAAACAAATCTCAAATGAAGAATAAAGAGATATTTGATTAGAGACGAGACAAAACAAAAACAAAACAAATTACAAGTGAATAAACAACTGTCTCAAGTTGGTATTGAACAGAGACAAACGTAACAAAGTGCTTAATGCGCATGTCTAGAGCATGTACCGAAATGATCGTTCGGAAACCGTTCACAAACTATCACAAATTCGGTTGGAACGCTTTAAGAATCGTCCACAAACGATCACACGTTCGGTTGGAACGCGTTATATCCAAAGCGCATGAGCGTGACCGTAATATTACGGTATTCAGAGTGGTTGGAACAAAGCTACAGTGACGTCATCAGCCTACCCTCTCTGCTGCTCTCTAATGGTTTATACTATAGGCGGCGTGTATTTTCTATTGTTGTTGTTACTATACTAATTTTCAATGTCAAAAGACCATTCTAAGTATCTGTTTTTAGTATTTAGTTAGATGCTATAACTGAACATAATCAGTGCAGGTATATCTATAAGTGCAGTCGTGCAGATTTAAGATTACCGTCACTAAACCTTCCTGTATAGTGTATATGAAGTAGCACGTAGTAATCCAGGCACTTGCACTGTCCCGATTAAACGACATGATATCCCAAATAAACTTTCTCTATAATTTTGTTTTTGTTCTTTAATTTTATTACTTCCCACCTTTACTATGGTAGGGAAGTAATGGATTTAGTCCGAAAAAATATTTCGAGATTTTAACAGATCTTCACGTTTTGAGACCCTATAGCAATCGTTTAAGATCATTTTCTGACTGATGTCTGTATGTGTGTGTGTGTGTGTATGTGGTCAATTTTTCGCCTTCGATATCGTAAAAACGGAACAACATACGGTCATGCCGATTGTTCTATTATATTTATCAGCCTTTAACTTAGATCTGATTAGATTTTGAGTCAAATCGGTTCAGTGGATCCTGAAATATTAAAAAAAACGTTCTCAATGTCACGTATTAACATATAGGTAAAAAAAAAATATAAATGAATTCTAGATGTGATAATATGAAAAAAATGTAAATATTTTTTTTCTAAAATGTACAGTTTTCGAGAAAAAAAATATTTTACTAAAAAAAAATAAAAATTGTACGTAAATCAAGGTAACCATGATTTTTGCTATATTAAGCTAGCCATCAGTAGATCACTAAACAAAAAAGAGGGCCATGCTTTTTTTCAAAGAATAAAAACAGAGTTTTTATTTTTTGCAAATATTTACTAGGTGGGAAGTATAGGACTGGTCATCAGTCGATTTTTTTAAAATAAATCATAAATATCCGCAACTGAAAATTATTGTGTTCAAAAACCGATTGTTTATTCTATGCAAATCGTTGGCAAACTAGTAAGATTTTTTAAGCAAAGATAACATGTGCCGCCAATGATTTGTATCTTTTGTCAAGAACAACTATCGTAAATTATTAAATATGTTCTTGTGTCATTCTTTTATAAAGTATATGCCCAATGCACTTGCTGCTTTCGTATTGTAAACCAGTTGTTTGCCTGGAAATTGATAATTCTTTTTTTATTTCGTAACCAGTGGTGTATTAATGATAAAAAGTTCCAGCCCGGTCGAATGACATGACTAGAATGAATTTAAATTTATCGTAATTAATAATATTTGCTACTAAAACATGTATATATTTAGGTTATATGGCTCCTGTTTTACAACTTCGCAGTTCCCAGGTTCTTATCCGGGAATTGGTAAAATATCAATAGATAATAATTAGATTTTCAATTTATTATTAAAAAATAATAATTTTAAAATATGAATTGGTGCTAGGCCTAAATAACCTTAGCTGTTAGCGGACTTAAAAATGTTTCAAACTTTTTGATGACAATTTAGAATACGACATAAGTATGTTACTCTATTAGTTGTCAAATCGCTAAGGGTATGTCGCCATTTATCGGAGAGTTTCCTGTATTATAATATACCTATAATACTTGTAGGTCGTAGACCGTAGTACAGGATTTAATATAACTAACCAACTTACTGCTTCTGCATTAAACTCTGTTCAGAAGATTATTTTTAACAATTATTGGGAAATGTGAAATTGCGCCGGTAATCGTGCGTAGTTTATCAAAAACTATGGTAATGCAATTCAAAACAAAAAAAAAAGCCTTTTTTCAGCAGAGTGGTCATTTTACGATAAAATAAATAGTATATTGTGCGACTAGTGGGAGAAAGATGAGATTCTTCGAGTGTGGATTTTGCCGCACGAGCGTAGCGAGTGCGGTAAAACACACGAGTGGAATCTCCTCTTTCGACCATATTTTGTTCAACTACCGCAAGAAATTTGTAATTTCGTGGCTCTGCTGAGCGTGGGCGAAATAATGGGTGACCTGATTGATTACGTAAACGTTCCCCGTAATGAGCGTGGGTGAAATGCTATTTCGCCCACTAGTGGGCGAAATGGGATTTCGCCCACTCTGCCCTGATTGATTGGGTAAACGTTCCCCGTAGTGAGCATGGGCGAAATGCTATTTCACCCACTCTCTACGTCAACAGTCAGGGAATTCATTATTTCGCCCACCCTCAGTAGAGCTACGAAATTACATATTTCATGTGGGTGTTGAACAAATAATGTTTAAACCTGCCATTCGAGCAAAGTTATACTGTACTAAGCTCTATATAATTTGTGTCAAACTGAAGTGTATCTATTATATTAACATACTTATATAATACTAGCTTCATTTGTATGTTGTATGTACGTAAAAAATCTTTCAACCCGATTTTCACCCTCTTACGAATGTCCAATTGACGTGAAACTTTGCAGTCGTATGTAGTTTTGATGACAATACAATATTCTGATATTTTGGCTATAATAATATTTGTAAAACAAGTTTTAAAAACTGAATATAGAACACATGTGGTGGAAGTAACGGTTCTGATGGTGGGAAAACGTGTCTCTAGTAATTTAAAATTTAAATATATTATAATGGCTAAAAATTTGAAAATAAAAAACACGCTTATATCAATGCACTAAAAAGTAGAAAATAGATTTCTCTCTATAAAGTTTAAAAGGCGTGGGATACTCACTAGTGCCTATATTTCATTTAATTCATCGAGTGCCCCACGCTTTTATTAAACGTTATAGAAGAGAAAAAAATGTATTTTCTACAGCTTTTTAGTGCATTAATATAAACGTGCTTTTTATATATTTCTTATATGTGTATTGTTACTTTTTCTGGTTATTTTTAATATTTTATTACATTTTTAAGTTTTTAACTTAAAAAAAAACGCAAACAGCAACTGTGGACGAACAACAATTTTTAAATTACAGATCATTGGCTCCACTATAGGCAGCACAGCACAGCTTTGTTGTGAACTGCAGGATTTAATCAATGATAACGTCACAATAATTCATTAAACACAAGAAATGGAATTATACTACTTGCTGTGAAATTAATCAACTACAAGATCTTCCATGCTAAGCAAAATTATAGAAATAACTTCAAAGAGTGGAGAAGAGGATATTTATAGGTACCACCGACATTAATTACGCTGTGTCACTTGGCTGGAGAAATATTATTGTCCAAGCACACGTTCAGATAAAAATGTGTAGTTTACAGACACGGTTAGTGTAAAGTTGAACAGACATGACTGAACTGAACAGGACAGACAGTACACAGTGCATCTTTTATATCTCTTGTGTGCATAAAGAACAAGTTACGTACATGAACTAGGAACAGGCGTGTTGTTCGCATTGTGCACTGGACACAATTCAGGGCTTGACACCTTCCCAAAATCATTCAATTAAAAGCGGTACATCAAAGAGATTTATGACTACTATTGGACAGGATTTTTCATGTTTTACTAACTGTTTGACCCGATGGAGATACTGAAAACAAAATTATTTCTTTAATCTATCTCTCAGTTGTTAGTTTGTCAGTGTATAGTGTACATAGTGGTGTTGCTTTTTTAAGTAAAATAATTATTATTAAAATGGATTCAGACGACCAAATTTTTAAAATGTTGCTGACCCAAAATCGGTGATTATATTTTAATTTTCGTTTTTTTTAACTAAACTATTCATAACAACATGATTTCATCGTCAATATCGCTCATTTCGAAAAAAATACAACCACTTTGCACAAATACTGAAATTGAACTGCGAATTCACCTTAATGGACAATAATAAAATCAATCGAATGTTTGAAAACATGACATTAATTCAAACGTGTGCGCTGTATGCTTATGTTTGCATACTATGTGTCCGCGTCTTAAAGCATACGCGCCCTCATACGCGGTCCATGCTTGCAAACTGTGCCTGTAAAAGTGCATGACTCACACCTTAAATTTCGATACAGATTAATTCATCCCTTGTTTAGAGTGATTTCACATACATATCTATCTTGGCATTGTTACACACTCATTACTCATTGAACCTTACGAGTAAAACATGCCTCCACTCATGAGGAAATGTGCATATAATATATTCACACAAGGGACAAACAAACATACAAACTGTACAGTGTTTGCACTATGCAAAAAGACCGCCACCAAATAAATAAGAACATATACCTATTTATTCCAGAGGCGTTTTTTATCAGGAGTTGAAGGGGACTCCCGGTCAAAGATTTATACAATAAACAGTCGTGCAGTGTGTACGCTATTTTAAAGTCACAAGGCGTGAAAGTTTTCTTCAAAAATTTACTTCCCTCGAACGACAAAATTCAAATTTTAAAATCATGATCTAATATAGACACTACCCTAAATAATTGTATGCCTTAAGTATATTTTTTGACGTGAATAAAATTTTCGTTTAGGTTTTCCTGTAAACTATGAGGAGGCCCTATATATTCCCTATTTTTTATTTTTTTCAAAATTTTAGGCTCAGTTGTTTCGGAGATACGGGGGGGGGATTATCGATTTTCGTATATTTTCTTTAATATCTTTTAAACTATGCATTTTAAATTTATATATATATTGTATGCGTGGATGGTAACAATAGTGCAGCTAAATATATATCAAGAGGAGTGCCTCAAGGAAGCATTCTAGTTCCCTTGCTTTTTGTCATTTTTATTAACGATCTTCCTATTAATATGTCTTGTCCTACTTATTATATGCAGATGATACAACTTTTATTAAATCTGTAAAAACTACCCTTGAAGATGGCTATAAACAGAAGCTATAAAAGAAGCTAAAGATTGGTTTAATGCTAATGAACTGCAAATGAATACAGATAAAACAATGAAACTTAAATTCTCTTACACTAATCAGGAAAAACAAAATAGTGTAAAATCTCTTGGTATATACTTAGATGCATTATTGTCATGGAATGACCATATTAGTCATGTATGTAAGAAGCTATCCAAATCGTTATTTGTTATAAGGAAAATTAGTACAACTGTTGGAACTGAAGCTGCCAAGATTGCATATTTTGCAGTATTTCATAGTCACCTAAGTTATGGTTTGGTGGTTTGGGGTAACTCCTCGTTGTGTTTAGACATTTTCATATTACAGAAAAAGGCTATTAGAATAATCACAAAATCTAGTTATAATGAGCACTGTAGGCCATTTTTTATAAAATTAAAAATATTATCATTTCCATCTTTGGTGGTATATAAAAATCTAGTCTATGTGAAAGAACACATAAGAGAATTTTCCATCCTAAATAGCTATCATTCATACAGTACACGTAATAACAATATAATTTCCATACCTAATCATAGATTAGCAGTATCGGATAAATATCTAAACGCAACGAGGTGGTACAACAAACTACCAGATCATATAAAAAATCTCAATATTGACACTTTCAAGAATGTTTGTATAAAACAGACGATTTTTTTAAAATTGATTTTAAAAAGTAATATTAAAACCTGAAATGTCTTATTCAAAGTAAGTTTTATAAATTTTTAATGTGTATTTTTCTGACGCTATTTAAACTGTAGTCCAGTATTACAAATAAAGAATATATTATTATATATATATTTGTAATCCTCAGGATGAGCTCTTTCATTTGATATGTCACATGATGCATTTGAAAAAAATCTTGTTTCAATTTTCTAATTTGCACCCCTAAATAAAGACTTAGGATTTTCGTTTAGGTTTTCCTGTAAACTATGCGTGAGGCCCTATATTCCCTATTTGTTTCAAAATTTTAGGCTTAGTAGTTTCGGAGATAAGGAAGGAGGAAGATCGGGCGAACAGACAGACAGACAGGCAGACACGGGAGTGATCCTATAAGGGTTTCGTTTTTTCATTCTGGGAACCCTAAAAACTGTGAAAAAATCAGCGCTTATAAATAAAAAATGCGCGCCTCTGCAAACGAAGACTTGAATGAAAATTTAATGCACGCGACACAAGCATAACGTATCGCCTGTCCTTTCTACGTCAACTATATTGTGATCTTTTACGACGTCACACTTTAATCGCAATTCGTTACGATTGAAATTTATGAACCAGCGCAATGCGCACATTATGCAGGCTTATCAAAATATACTCTTTCAAATTATGGTGTGCGAAGTGAGCGCTGATAATCAGCTAGCTGCAGCCACCTGATGGCAAAAGCGCGAACCCACATTTTACTGCCATAACGAACGATTACAATAGAAGAATGAAGCCGGTGAAAAAGTAAGTTCCTTTTCTTGGGGATTTTTTTTGGGTAGTTGTGGGTAGTTGGGTATTTTTTCATTTAGACAGGAATATGACGTGTTTCCCAAATATTTGTGTCTGTTTTTACTAGTATTTCTAGAGGAACGATTAAACCTATTTAAATAAAACTGCAAGCTGTGACCACCTTATGGCAGCAACGCAAACCCACATTTTACTGTCATAACGAAAGATCACAATAGGAGAACGGAGCCAGTAAAACAGTAACGGAATCTTTGTAAGTTCCTCATCTTGAGTGTTTTTTTGGATAGTTGGCTATTTACTATTTTGCAGCTAGGCATGGAATATGTTTCCCAAATGTCTGTTTTTACTAGTATTACTAGAGGAACGGCTTAACCTATTTAGATTAAACTGTGTATACTCAAATTTAAAGTGTAGGATATTCTTTACCGCTATAAGCTAGACTTATGCCCGATTGCAGAAAGATTTGTAAGAAAATTTGATTGTAAAACAACCTTAGATTGTGATCATTAGGGTGGGTCAACAAAATCAATTACAATTTACAAGTGACACGGAAAAATAGGTTGCTAGACACCTTAAAAAAATTCTCACCAAATATGAGCTCTTAATTTTAATAGGAAGATCCTCCGCATCACAGTTTTTTATTTTTTTCTCAGTCCAATAGAAAAAAATTCATACCACATCATTAATTGATTGTACAGAAAAATGTTTATTTTTTCCGCAAACCTCACCATATGAAAGATATTGAAGATTTAAGTTTGATTATTTTAAGACAAATTTCATTTTTGTTTATGAATTTTATAACTCGACAATAAATGACTATTATAAATCTTCAATATCTTTCAAATGGTGAGGTTTGCGGAAAAAATATAAGATACCTTTTTTGTAGAGCATTAAATTTCCTACAAAATTCTCTTAAAACATTTTTCTGTACAATCAATTAATGATGAGGTATGAATTTTTTTCTATTGGACTGAGAAAAAAATAAAAAACTGTGATGCGGAGGATCTTCCCATTAAAATTAAGAGCTCATATTTGGTGAGAATTTTTTTAAGGTGTCTAGCAACCCATTTTTCCGTCACTTGTAAAAAAAAAATAATTGTTTTTTTTTGACCCACCCTAGTGATCATATATTTACAATTTTTATAAAATATGCAAAGGAAGTCTAATGTCGTTGTCAAACAAATGATTGATAAACATAGAAAAGCTAAACTTTGATCCAAGTGCGTAGAAGAATGTGATTTCGAAGTGAAAATTGTACAAAAAACTATTTTAAATAAATTTACATATACGCACAGTTTAAAAAAATTGATTTGAAATTCTACAATGCTTATAATCTAAGTTCATTGTCAAATCACATTTTCTGACAATGCTTTCTGTAACCCAGCATTAAGGGAACCTAGTAGATCTATATTATTAAAGCACGAATATTATTATAGTGAAAAAAGACAAACAAACAACTCGTCTTCGTGATATTTTAAGGACTCGCTAGAGAACTCTGATTAATTACCTATTGTAGTTTAATGTTATTAGTGGACCGTGTTTCCTATGTCCTTTGTATTTCATCACAATGTATACCTGTACAACATTTTATTGTATAGTTTGTAGTGTTTTGTACAACTGTCACCAGATTCCTTTAAACCAAACAGAATGGTGACTCCTACAAGTTCAAGTCAGAGAACACGATGCTCTCTGGCGCCAATACGTTACTTTCCGAGACAAGGTTCTACTAACGATGCCTGAGAGCACGAATTTGTGTGATATTCCCATTTAAAACTTGTCGCTATTTACTGTAATTATTTTAACATAAGGATGTGGAATCTTATCTTCAATTTAGAAAATGTAAAAATATCATCAAATTCAAGGGGAAAATGTCTGTAGATATCGTGGGTAGAGGTAGATGACATGAATACCGTTAGAGCTGGTTCACACTAGACGGATTTCGGAACGATTTTTTATCGGGTGCTCTTGTGGCTAATTAGTTTATATGGCATAGTTGACATTAATTATTCGACATTATAAAAATTCGTATCAGGTACGTTTTCCCGAGTGGTTTGTCACCGCCTGCCGGACGGAAAAACTCGGATCCGAAGTCGTTCGCCTATAGTTTCTTATATCTCTGTTCACACTAGTTGCCGGGCAGATATGCACCTATGCTTTACATATTAATTGTGTATTGTTCGCAGAACGGTTGTTTTTGTATGTGAATTAAAAATTGTGGACGTATTATGGATAGAGAAACAAATCCTGAAGTTTTAATTCCACTTGTCTTTCAATTCACCCATCAACACCTGAAAAGTTCCAACAGAAAATCTCTCTACTTCCTTTTTTTCACATTTTTCATTTTTTTTTTGTTTAAAAAGTACCACGTCACAACAAGAACTGTTTCAAAAATGAGGTCGAGTCGACGAACGGACCGAAATTTTATCGTGCAGTGTGAACAGGAGGCGTCTAGCACCCGATAAAAAATGTTCCAGCATCCGGCTAGTCTGTACGAGTTCTTAAACACAAATAAACTTTAATTATTTTATTTTAATTATAAACCTGTAAAATGTATTTTTATTCCCACTGGAAATTCAAATCCGTGGTGATCTCTGAGGAGATGTTTCACGGAATTTCTGATTATAAAATAATATTCAATACTGTTATTCGGTCAGACACGGAGCGGGACCGTAGCGCTTCCGGCAAGACAAACTTTTTTACATGCATTTCAAATACGAATATTTATACTTAGCGGATCCCGTCCGTTCCTAGACACGTATCAATACTCGTATTTGAAATGCATGTAAATATGTTGGTCTCGCCGGAAACGCTACGTTCCGGCGCCGTGTCTGACCGGATAATATAAATCGAGCTTTAGTCGTAAAACCCTCTGAAAAGCAGATATCACAACCCTGTCAACTATCTACAAAGGCGTTACATGAATTTAATTGGGCAATCCAATTAAAAAGAAGATTGAATGTGTTTCTGTATACAATAGCCATTTTATTGTTCAATTTGGTTCGTCGACTCGTTTTTTTTAAAAACACTTATTTTGGTAAACAATACAGAAATCAAGCAGTTTTTTAATTGAAATAAATTATAATTAGTAAACTTAAAATTCCTAAACTTTCATATTAATCAACAAAATATACTGCACTTACATTTCAGATATTGGAAGAGCTGCGATTATTTTTCAGGCGCTGATCGTGATGACGCCACAGCCAGGTACCACTGAAAAAATACCGCCTGCCTCCAGATGACTGATTATCGGGAAGCTCGGTGATCGAAAATAATAAAAAGAACTTAAACTTCTACCGTTTTAACAACACTGAATCAAACGAATACAACTAAAACGATCAGAAAATCTTATTTAATAACCACTAAAACATATTTGACTCCAACACCATACACGACACTCATCCAGAACTCCGAAATTAAAACATTGTGCTAACGCAAATTCAACATACAGACTGAATGAATTTTTATATTAAAAAATGTCTGAAATCATTCATAGCCTACTTCTTTGTTCAGACTCGCATAATCTATGAAAGTATGTTTTACGTAATTAGAGGACATACGGCCGATCCAAAAGTTTCTGACGCAAGGTTAGTAGAGTATAGGTTGCCTCGTTCCGATAGATAGTATAGTAGTGGGGGGATGACGTCACTCGGAATGCACCATGCTTGCTCACTTCAATAGAAAAAGTCAGACCATGGGCGCTGCTAACTTTTGGAAATAAAAATCACAGTAACCACTAACCATGGTAGTGTGATATGTTTTTTCAATACCTAATAGAAACATGATTATTCTATTAGTGAATAAAATATGATAAGTATTAAATTGTCAATTTTGCGATAGCTGGTGTTATGGTGTTTTGTGGTTATTTTTAATATTTTGTGAATATAAAAGATAAAATAATAATTTATAAATTTGTTAGTTAATTCTACTCGTTTCTTAAATTTAAAAAAAATAGTTAATTAACAAGATCTGCCATTTCTTGAGCATTATTTAATTTTTTGTTTGTTTATAAAAATAAAAATTATCCTATTTTTTAATATCTATTCTTCTATCTATTTGTCTCTTGCCAATTTTAAGAAAAAATCTGCACGAAGTACCTAATATACAGGGTGTTTCATAATATATGCGCAGAACTTTAGGATGTGATAGCTCGTCCAAAAATATGAAAAAAAGTTTCTATCGAGGTTTCTATTAACTTACCCTCTAAAATGCACCATTTTAGAGATACCGGGTGTTGAAATTGAAAAAAAAATTTCGTTTTTTTGCGAATATCTCCAGAACCGTTTATCGTACAGAAAACAGCTTTTTTATGCATTTTCTACTCATAATAAGCTATGTTTTGTGTGGAAATTTTTTTTTTAAGTTATAATTGGTGAAGGTTTTGAACGGGTAGTGGGTGTTTTTCTCTCCAACTTCTACGCTACTGGAAAAAGTACTGTTTTGAGACACCCATTTAAACCGCCAATGTTTTCTACACAAAAAAGGTACTCTTGGTCATAAGCTCTAAAGTCGATCGTTTTCGAGAAAATTCAACTTTTTTTTAAATAAAATGTTTTTCTTACTAATTAAACAAAATTTATTTAAACGTTAGAACAAGTAATAAAACCAAATAATTGCAAAATTTAAAAAAAATGAAAAAATGATACAAAAGTTGTCTTTTCAAAATTCCCCAAACACCCTGTATCAACACCCTGTATCCCTAAAATGGTGCATTTTAGAGGGTAAGTTAATAGAAACTTTTTTTCATATTTTTAGACGAGCTATCACATCCTGAAGTCCTGCGCATATGTTATGAAACACCCTGTATACATAAGCATAATCTTCAACAATTTTTGTACTTGATTTAAACTGAATTCCAGCTGACGTCATTCCCGCGTTTACGCTGATTGGTCAGATGGAACGAGGCAACCTGCACTCTAATAACCTTGTTTCTGACGTTACTATTAAGGCGGAAAAAATGTTTATTGACTTTTTATTATGTAATTGTAGTCAATGGTGTTTGAGTAATAATTTTTTTAAATTTGAAAATGTAAAAAATAAAATTATTAAACCGATAAATAACTAAAAATTCAGTTTTTAAAGAAAATATATTCCAATTCATCAAAACAATCGTTACGAACACAGAATGCCCCTGTATTTAAAATTTCGTTACTTCGTGCCTCTTATAATATGCATATAGTTCACGTAATAAGCAGTTGTATAACATAACAATAAAAGTATAGGCTAAACATTTGCATCGAACACATATGACATAGGTACTGTATTTTCTACAAAAATACATGAATTTGATTATTTTCAACTCTTTGAAAGTAGGTACGTTTAAAAATTAAATTTTTGATCGACTACTATATTTTACATCTTCTTTCAACTATGCTGAGCATTTATTAATTTTTTTATTTTTAACCCTTATTTTTTAATTCTCAAAGATGTTATACCTACTAAATTTTATTAAAATTAATTTTGTAAAACTTAAGTTGAGCCGAAAGTTCAATTTCATCCAATAGTAATAATTTAAACGGTCAAGTGCGTGTCGAGCCACGCAAAGAGTATGGTTCCGTACTATGTAAGTCATTCTAAACCTACATTTTTGATAAAATAAATAAAATAAAACACATTCATAATCTACTCAAAAGAGCCTTTTCAACGATATCCCTCAAGAATAGGTACAAAAAAATTTGTTTTTGACCCCAGTTTGCATGTATAGGTGCCCTCCTTAAATAAACCTTTTTAATATTTTCTTATTCTCTCCGTATTTGGGCCACGGTAATACATATTATGCGTGAATTTCAAGTCCCTATATCTCATTTCGTTTAGAGATTAGAGGCATGTAACAGACAAACAGACCGACAGACATCGTTGGCACAACAATAGGGGTTCTTTCTGGTACGGAATCCTAAAAACCATTAAAATTGTTTAATACTTTCAGTTATTTTTTGAAAATATTAATTACTAATATAATATTCAATCCTTAACATTAATAGTAAAACTTGGCTTTTGCAGATATTATTATATTTTATTTTATTGTAGATTATAGACGCGACGACATCTCAGGTCATTAGCGTCTTTCAACTACACTAAATAATAACTATCTTAAAACTAAATAACATCACAAAACATCCATGAGCGCAGGTGGGATTCGAACCCACGGCAGTCCAGTCCAGAGGTTGCGGCACTAAGCACGCTAACCACTAGGCTATACTACCCCCGATATTATTATATCTACCTATTGCAAAAAATATGAAAGTTTTACATCAAATCGAATATAAATGGGGGTACGGTAGGCCATTAAAAAATAACCACAACACAAAATCGCAGCAATATCCACACAATACTATTGTTTAACAATGATAAACGATAAAAAGCACTTAAATTCTAGGAAACAAACATATGTAACTTTATTCTGAATACAAATAAATTGTGCATTTCCAGTTCACAAAATATATGTTTTCTTGTTTCACGACATAAAAAAATATCAAACTAAGAAAAGAAATCTAATGCAAGCGGGTAAGTTAAGTGAGGAATTCACTGCGTATAAGGTAAATGTATAGGAAACATTTGTCAACAGTCACCAATACTATGTACAGTATAGCGCCTATTATAGTCATTGTGATCTTACTCTGGTTGTATATACTTTAAGAAGCTTTTAAGGTTAGTGTTCACCAAGTGTTCAATATGCCCCCTTATTCTCCCACATAGCTCTATCTTGTAATATGTATTCACAGTGCCCTGTGCCTCGTAGGTAAATCAAATCTAGTTCGAGTTATAGAGTTTAAATAATTCGTATTCTAGAGTCTTTTGAGTAAACTAAAATCTTCCCGGGTCGCAAAGCTAGTTTTTGTATAAAATTTGTAATAAAAATATTAGTAAAAAACTTTTTAGAGACAAGCTTTTATTTAAATGCACTAAAAAGGAAAAAATAATTTTTAATAATTAAGGTTCATAATTATAAAAGCGTGGATCGTGAACTCTATGATAGTTTATTTGTCACGACCCACGCTTTTATAATTATTAAAAAATATTTTTTCCTTTTTAGTGCATTTAAATAAAAGCTTGTCTCTAAAAAGTTTTTTTACTAATATTTATTTTGTTTATTTTAGTCTTTCAAAATTTTACCCCCCTTTGACACCCGTAGGGGTTGAATTTCGAGAAATCCTTTCTTAGTGGATGCTTACGTCAGAAAAGGAACCAACTGTCCAAATTTCAAGTTTCTAGCTTCAGCGATTTGGCCTGGGCTTGATTAGTCAAAAAAAAACCCTACATACCCCTTTGAACCCCTTAGGGTTGAATTTATTTCTAAAAACGATTTATTCATGTATTGTCATCGGAAATACATATGTGTACAAAATTTCAAATCGATCGAATACGTGGAAGTCGTTCAAAATTGACTTGCAAGTTTTGACCTAAACAACCACACAAACTAACTAACATACATTGCAAGTTAAATAAAAGCTTGTAAAAAGGGCAATGTTGACACCTTTCTATATTTTTGGCTCCGAGGACGTCGCTTTACTCGCCCCGATCTGTAGTAATGTAAAAAGGACTATAATCAAGAGCACCTATATGTACCGATGGAAAAGAATCAGGTTACCATTTCACCACTGGAAACAGAAACTTAATGTATTGTGATTGTCGCATTGGGGCAAAGGTTACACAGCAGTCATTTCTCTTGCTGGGTAATACGTGCATCTCATGCAAGTGGTCTGTTATAAACCATAACCATGCTCACTTATGATCAATGGCGACATCTAGGTACATGCTTATAAATACAGTGTTTATGTATTATAGTAATACGCGTAGCAAAAGATATATATTATATTATATAATATGGAAATAATGTCATGCTAAAGTAGAATAGGGTCATCCCAGTATCAAAATTTTATAATTTTGAACAGTGTATATTATTCCTACTATCTATTTATGCTACAAGTGTTTGGTTTTAACTTTTCCCCAAAAGCTCAAGAAGGTTTAGAATTAATTTTTTTTGTTATTTAATTTTCTTTTACAAGCAGCTGGCAAAACATGGAATGCTGCAACAGATTTTATATGTGCATAATTGTAAATTTATTTCGAAATAAAACTTTTATTATTATTTTATTATATGGCATGCACTGTAAAAAATGGATGTAAAAATACTTTGAAAGTTAAGGTAGAATTCGCTTGATTTTCTAAGTGATTTTACATTATTATTTATTTTTACACAGAAAACTTTATAAAAACTTGGACTTTTACTGTAAGGTTAAACAAATTTGTGATTTTTACATAAATTAAATTAAAATTACATAATTTGTGTAATATTCCAATAAAGTGTGTAAAAATTACAAAATAAAATGTATAGATACATATATAAAATGGATGAATACAAAACAAATTAATGTAAAATTAGTAACCACGCATGCGTAATGTGTTTTTATGGAATCTACGCGATGTGCAGGCGATACCTGTTTGCGACGCCATTGGCGCTTTGTGTGCCATTACCAGACTAATCGCTGGCTACAAATGGACCATCGATAATCTATGCAATCGGCCTTCTCATTTCTTACAGTGTGGGGTATTTATAAAACAAGCCGATAGGTTGTGCTGTGATATCTACAGTCGCCGAGCCGAAGGCGAGGATGACTATCCACACGAGTTTTCCTGTGACACAGCACAATAATTATTATAAACCTTCATATCCATGATAATGTTATTAAATTACATCGTTGAATAATATTTCGGTATTGCAAACTGTGCAATAATATTAACATTATTGCATAGTGTGAAATAATTTAAAGTGTGTTCGGAAATCGACCACTTAGTGAACGCTACGCAATGACGTAAAAGTGAACTTTCAAAGCAAGGATAGCATAAAGTTAAATAATTGTATAATTGTATAAAGCTTTTACGGGTGCATCTTTTATAGACATAAACATTTATAGCCACGTATCATTATCTCTATTTCAAAGAAAACAAGCATTTCAATTTCTTGAAATTAATGTTTGAAAGAGAAGAGAGGGGAGTAAAGGAGTGAAGGGTATCTCATTTCATCGAACACACACAACTTTAAATACTTCTGTTTATTTGTTCAGTGTAATGTATCATAAACTTCCATTTCCATCATCACAGTGAGTTTGTGAATCCTTCCCGCGGCTCCCACCTTCTTCGTGTATCCTTTTGATTATGTAGTCTCAAATGATACGCAAGTAGGGTACTGAAGTCAAATTATATACCCGAACATGTAGAAATAGAATATTGTCAGCAAGGGATGATTTTTTAGAACAAGAATCTTTTTACAAATCTTTAATATTCCTGCCATCCAGATGCGACAGAGATGGTAGATAATAGATGCTTGATAACTCAGGTCATTAGTATTCAACGCCTCAAAGTAGGTTTTCTTCAAATTATACCTTTTTATGTCCGTGCCGATGGCGTACCTACAAAAAAAAGAACCCTGCTTCAAAAAAGCCACTAAAAAGATGAAATTAAAAAAACGCCAATTTAATTGCTAAAACTTTTTATATATCTACTTTTATTTTATTAAATTGGCGCTGACCTCAAATTTTATTTTTTACCTTTTAGTGGCTTATACAATACGTAGGTTTGCACGTTATTAACCAACTTTTGTCTTGGTATTTGATTACTAAACTAAAAAAAAGAAAACCACTAAACCGATTTAAGTAAAATTTATATGTGACCACTTCGAAGGTATGCCCCGTTCAATAAAACAATAAATCGGTTCGAAAATGCAGGAGAAGTTTGGTGTACATACATAAAAAATTATAATTTAAAAAAACTAAAAAACACGCTTTAATGAACTAAAAAGTAAAAAATAATTAATTTTATTGTAAAAAAGCGTGGGGTGCTTTGTATCATATTTTCATACTACCCCACGCTTTTTTACAATAAAATTAATTATTTTTTACTTTTTAGTTCATTAAAGCGTGTTTTTTAGTTTTTTTAAATTATAATTTATTTTTGCTTTTTAGTCCTGGAGATCCTGGTCAGGATAATGGGACAAACTTATGGAATTATTGTATTGTAATCGGTCCTTGATAAGTGTGCAAAGTTTCAGTTCAATCTGAAGTTTTTTGCTTTTTTTTTTAGTCCTGGAGATCCTGGTCAGGATAATGGGACAAACTTATGGAATTATTGTATTGTCGTCGGTCTTTGATAAGTGTGCAAAGTTTAAACTAAATCTGACCGTTCAAAGTTGGTCAAAATCAAGTTTAAAGAAGTCGGTTACAAACTGACAAACAAGCATACAAGCAAGCACACAAGCAAGCAAGCAAGCCCGCAAGCAAGCATACAGGTGAAGCTAATATAAGCGTGTTAAAAATAAAAAAAATATGCCGAACTACTGAACCGATTTAAGTAAAATTTATATGGGACCACTCCGAAGGTATGTTCTATTAAATAAAACAATAACCATCAAAATCGGTTAAAAAATGCAGGAGAAATCGGTGTACATACATAAAAAAGTGTACGCATACAAAAAAACGCATCAAATTGAGCAGCTCCTCTTTTTTTGAAGTCGGTTAAAAATGCAATTAATACCAACTTATTTCAGTTTCCAGATAACAAAATTAGTTGTATTAAAAAATAAAAGACCAAAAATATTTTTGTGAAATTTTGTGTATTCACAATTTAAATGACGTAACGTAAAACTTATTTTAAACGGTTGATACACAAAATGTTTGAAACAGCAAAATATCTTCCGCTTATATAAGTTACAATGTTTGTTTCTTCCAATACACTTCTAGTTATTTAAGTTTAAGTATTCGTTTATATTTCTACAGCGGAAAGTTGGTAGCAATTTTGAAATCACAAATGAAAATATTTTGAATATTTTTTTCGTTTGTCATTTGGTGCAATTATATGTACAACAAATTATTTTTTATCAATATGAGAAGCATCTTCAACAATACCGCCATAATAACACATATTCTGTGAAAATTTCACCGCAGCTACCTGTTACGGTTCAAAATATACAGCCCTTTAAAGGTTTTTTCGTTTTTTTGTATGGGGACACCCCTTAGTTTTTCTTTTCGTTTTTTTGTAATTTGTTAGGATATCCGCCATAATTACTACACATATTCTGTGAAAATTTCAACCGACTACCTGTTACGGTTCAAAAGATACAGCCTTTTAAAGGTAGGACAGACGGACAGAAGGCTTTAGTAATAGGGTTGCAGTACGGAACCCTAAAAACTAAAAAATACTGTCGACAGCGAAAATATTTCTTGAGGTATGCATATTTTTTGTACTTAGAAAGGAAAAAAATATTTCAACCTGTTAAAGTCATTAACAAGTACAAATAGACTATAGTACTCATATATTATGATGATATTTTATGACTTTATGACTGCTTTAACTTACAGGTAAGTATCTACGCATTTTAAAACAGAAAATAATTATTATTCAACTTCTGTTAATTATTTTGATGTCACTGTAAATTTTCATATAATAATATTAAAATATGAGCGCTCTGTATAATTTTTTTTTAGAAAAATTCTTTTAAAAAGACAACATAGCATTGATGAAGCTAGACTTCTTTCTTTTATAGTAATATTGTGCCTTTCAGTTTTTTAACTTTATATTTTTTCAATCTTTTAAATAACTTTGAAGACTGAATTAGCAATTTAATAGAAAACTCTCAACCATCTTCCAATATAGTTAATTAAATTTCTTTCGTTCTATTATTCTTTTCATGACGAAACATATTAAGATAAAAATATGTATTCATATTAAATTATATTATTGGAAATACATACAATGATAGGTGAATATCGAGTTCTGCCTTTTAGAAAATTGTCTCCGAGTTCATTATAATTAGAGTGAAGACGAGTTGTTAAGATGTCAATACATACATATTATACGTTTTCCTTGAATGCCCATAGTTGATTCTAGGGCTGGCTAAATACGAACAGTGCCGTATTTCCGCCTAGGCCCACAAGGCCCCGGTCTGGGGGCCCAGCCAGCCTAGGGGCCCAGTGGCGGAACCCTCATATAAGCTCAAAAGCTTGGCTTGCCTTATCAAAAAGCTTTATCGAAAACATTATCGAAAATATTATTTACGGATATAGGACTAATAATTTCTTGGTTAATTATAATAATGCCGTAAATTATCTTACAGATCTTCTGTATTTTGATTTGATTAATTAAAGTCGATTAAAAATTATATATTCTGTACTAGTGCATTTAATTCGCTAAATTTCCAAAATGGCTTCGAGATGGGGGGGCAAATGCCAAGTGCCTATGAGGCCCTGGGTCTTTAAGTCCGGCACTGAATACAAATTGAAATATACACGAAGAAAATGTAAATTAAATAATTAATTGTGTATCTACACCAGAAAATGATATTTTGGTGTACGAGTGTATATTTCAAGAAGCACGGTGAGTACAGCAAAAATCGTTATTTTTGTGATATCTATTAAGAAAGTAAGATTTTAAAAAATTCCGCAATGAGATTTCAAAATTTCAGTCAATATACTTTATTAATAGAATTTTTTTATAACATTTTTATATCGCGTTCTTATTTAATGTAATCCCTTTAGGTGTTTGAAATATTTTCACCTACATGATTAGCTCTCGCTATACCGATGATTCATATCTACAAACCTAGCTTTATTTAACACTCGCATGTAGTGAAAATCAATTGATTCCTTACAGTAACATATAAGGAGAATGTTAGATTGGTAATCACGTCACGGTTGATGTAAGCCCATTCCGCCGCGATAGTGGAAAGGTTCAGGTTAGATTCCTGACTGTGACTATGGTTGGTAAAATGATTTTTTCCGATATTGCAGGAATCAATTGTATAATTTGGCTGCTCATCCAATAAAACTCTTAATATATTTTATATTCAATTAATAGTTGGGGGCTGGGGCCATGGCCGTGATGTATAATGAACTAATCGACAAATTTCATAAAGCATGAGACGGCTAAAAATGTTTTAGCGATAAATTCAAAATTGCATCCGTGTAAAGCCTAGGGACTATAGTACCTATAATATAAAAAAAAACTAGGGTGCGAAACTTTATTGCCATAACCCTATAAACGCTTTTAACCCGAAATCGTTGAAAGTATATAATTTTGTTTACGTGGATTTAGTAATGTAATTTAAATCCAGATTCTATCGTTGGTGGTCAATGGGTATTTGATGTGTGAATATTCGTACGATATTAGTTGTGTAGACGTACAATATAGTTATGAACATAACGTCGCTGCTTTTCGATGAATACTGGTCTGGTCGACGGCCATAACACTTGTAAGCAGTCGTACAATATTATAGTTATGAACATAAGGTCGCTGTTTTTCAATGAGCACTGCTCTGGTCGATCGCGGCGATTGGACGCGGACGTGACGTGACGCTGGACATGCGAACCGGAACGGGAAAAAACGAAGCTATAATGAAGTTTCAATTTAAAATATAATTTAGCGAAAATATTACGATACCATATTTTGAGTGTAAAATGGTTAATACAATTAAAACTAGTGTTAAATTTTGCTAGTGATGTATCTTGGATATACCGCTAGTGAATTTGGTACGTCCCTATTGTCATACAATCCCTGTAATACCTATGTACGTACATAATACGACAGACGGTTGCATAGAAGACATCCAGCATCGGTGGTACACAAGGCAACAAATACGAGCAGCAAAAGCTCTTTTGTTCATTCTGTCCATTCAAGTCTCCCAAGAGTTAATTTCAACTAAAAGATGATTACCAAATGAGATGGTCTTTGAGACATTGACAAGATGCGATGCGATGCTTTGTGGTTCGGTAGGTCGCCTTATATACATATGTAGGTACCAATACGAATTATATACCAGGATGTCTGTAAAAACGACCAACAATGTTGTACAGTAGACTCACTGAAAAATATTAAACCAATTATTGAATTCAATTTATCTATATAATATATATGTACAAAAGTGCGCCATTTTGAAGATACAGCCCTTTAAATTTGGAGTTTTTAGTTTTTTATGTTGGCAGAATCCTTTTAGACAGGAGTTTTAATTTTGGAACTTGTTTTTCACTCATTAAACCCTGTAATCCTACGAACTTTAGAAAAAATATATCAATAATGTCCCTCTTGCTAGTGTCTTGTCTTATTAAGTCTATTCTTATAGTTTAATTTAAAAAAAAACAGCTTTAAAGGGCTGTATCTCCGACAGGGTGCACTTTTATTTCTATAGTCGGCGTAATATTATCCTGAGTCTAGCAATATACAAAACGTTGTCGGTTTTTGCAGACACCCTGTATATTCAGCTAGTCGATTGTAAGTCGGAGTAGAATTAGAACTTGTATTTCAGATAATCAATTTGGAATTATTACTTATACTGAGATGGTTGTAATAAAGTTGAATAAAAATGTTGGAGTGAAATAATTATTAGACGCTGTAGTTAATTAAATAACATGGATATTAATTTCATTTATACGGAAGATATAGTGATTTTTTTAAATCGGGTGGAATTTAAACTTCGCATGAAACTCTTAAATTAAAAAAAAATACATACTTCTAGCCTTTATAAAGAAAACCTAATTTAGGGAAACCACGTCAACTTGTGAACAACCAGCAGTTAATGCCACACAACGGTATATTGTAGGTATAATGGTGAATCTATAAAGCAATAAAGTCGTTCGCAAGTTAGACTCGTTTTAAGTGATTCATTTTCGCTAAACTTTTCAAAGAACATATTTTGGAACTCTATGCAACTGCTATAATAAAGACAAATAATTGTGCAGTAAATATCATGTCAATTAGTGATTCATCAACAATCTACAAAAAAATATTTAATTTTTATTTCGTTTACTTGAATGTATTTAATTAGGTAGGTACCTAATACTGGTATTGTTAAAAATCATATCTGAGTAGGAACACGCCAAAAAGTTAAAATTATTTGTTAACAAAAATAAGTAAAAGTTTATGGCGAATCATTACCTGCCTTAATTTTTTTGATACTTTTTCAGCAAAAATATGCCCATGCATGGTAAGTACTTTAGAAAATACTTGCGTTATTACAACTCGCGCATAGCCGGGTAAAACGTTACAAACCGACAGAGTAACAAAAACGCGATAATTTTTTATTTTAAATCAATGAAATTCAATCACGAAATTAACATTAACAGTTAAACTTACTATGTATAACCAATTTATAATTTCTCTAAACCTACATTGCACTAAAACATGTAATTGTTTACAAATATATTCATTAAATGTACAATAAATGCGATATACACTTTTGAAATGCATTTGTAAATTTAATTATCTGAATGAATCGAAGAAGCTCAGATGGATTTATGAATGACACATCGGAAGAGATGAAGAGGGAATCTATTTTCCCATCTCCAATGTAGACACAGAGACAGTGTACTTGATCGTGTCGGTCTTGTCCGTTATTCAAATCAGTTATGTTATAGAAAACAGAGCCTGCGGCCAGAACTCAATAGCCATTGATTTCGATTCAAGACAATCTTATGAATGTACAAGGACATCCTTGAATATTACATAATATATTAGTTGAGACTTTAGTTGAGTGCTACGTCTTTTCTTACTCCACTCTAGAGGTGCAATCGTGAGTAGTATTTTGTGCACGATCACTCACGCTCACAAAAATCAATTTCAACTCACGACTGTTCACGCACTACTACACATTCATACACGATTTTCTCGATATTTACACGTTCACGGCGTGTCACGAGAAATTTCACGCACCTCTATTCAACTCATTTAATAATTGTATTCCCAAAGTTTATATTTATTTTATTACATTTAAGTAGGTATATAAAATTCTAATTTAAAAGTTAAAAATCGTTTATTTTATTGCTGGGACGATGGGGCATAAAACGCAAATCTCAGATGACGCCACTAGCGTAAAAGATGTAATCCATAGACACTTACCTCTATGTCTCTATGGTAGCATCCTTTAAATTAATTACAAACCAGAAATCCCACAAATAACATATTATTTAAATATTGGTGGTTGTCAAGGTAAAGTATCGTTATAAATATTCACCATCCTTGGACATAACTTATATTTCACATTAATTTTGAATCTTCCAAGATTTGTATTTATCCTATGCGCTAGTGGCGTTGCGAGTGGCAAAAACTTGCAGTTGAATGCCCCATTGGATCAGATTCAATCCTAGAATTGATCTAAGCCCTAAGGTCTTCCATTGTCCTTAATACAAATAAATACATATACAAAGTGTTTTCTCCCAGGGGGGGCCATTGGAATGAGGTTGCTATCGCAAATTGCATTTTAAAGTTCTTTGAGAATTAGCGCTCCCAAGGACCCGAGTTCGTACCAGTCGGTATGTGTATACCCGTTGGCGGATTCTAATACACAAATGGATTATTTGTTGTGTTTAAGACAGTAATGACCTGAGTTGTCGATGCGTCTATAATCTACAATTAATTAATTAATTTACAAAGTGTCAATAAAATAGTTTTTCAAATCGGTTTAGTAAAATTATAAGCGTTTAAATTTTTATCCGACTGATAAAATTTGTTGTTAAAGGAGCGATGTTATAAACATGACGTAACAAACATTCGAATTCAAACTGAACAAAATGCAGATAGATCTTATAGTTACTTTGTAACATATTCGTTATACAGAAGCTAATGTAATATTGACTAATCAAAGATGAAAGACTCGATGCTATAGCGTTTTGAATAATTGAACAAGTGAATAGCTTCTATCTCTTTCACCCAAATATACACTTACTCACTCGTTCACTCTCTTGATGCCATTATCAGATATCAACTAGATAGTGCTTTTATATTTTATAAATAGCATATAATAGTTTATGCAAAGTAATTAGTATTTATGTAATGTATTTGCTAATATAGGACAATAAAATTTCTCCACGTTGTTTACTAATTAACTTTATTCTACTTATAATTAGTTTAATGTAATATTCTTGATTTTTTCGGTAATTTTGGAGCAATGTTCAGTTTTTTATACAGGGTGAGTTCGACCACCCGTATCAGTCGTTTTTTTCGAAAACGGTTAGTCGTAGAGAGTTGTATCAAAAATTCGTATTTTAAAAGCCCTAATAAAGAATCGAATGGTGATAATTTTTTTTCCCGGGAAGGTCGGCTTCCCTATTAGTTTGCTCCAGAATGTCCAGAACTCCGGATTTATAAATGTAACGATAGGTCGAAAGTGGTATTGTTGAAAAGATCTTTAAAAAATAAGCAAGTTTTGTAGGAAATTTTTTTTTATTACTGCCACCCCTGTTAAGTAATATTTGTTTGAAATTACTAAATTAAAGTGTCATAATAACGAACTTTTTAAAAATCCGCATTTAAAATCTAGTTACCTATCTATCGATTATTAAACACTGAAGAAGTACACTCACAGTATAACCAGAAGAGCTCAGTAGTATGTATTAAAGAGTAAATGGAAGACAGTTTAAACACTTGTGACAATGTCTAAGGTTGCTAGATTTTTAATGCCGACTTCGATCGTTATTATGAAATTTTGATTTAATAATTTCAAACGATTGTTACTTAACAGAGGTGGCAGTAATTAAATAATTTTTCCTACAAAACTTGCCTATTTTTTAAAGAGCTTTTCAACAGCAACACTTTCAACCTACCGTGCTTTCTAAAATTCCGAAGTTTTGAATACATAATAATTTATATTTATACTTATAGAAATTTACAGGGGTGGCAGTAATAAAAAAAATTTTTCTACAAAACTTGCTTATTTTTTAAAGATCTTTTCAACAATACCACTTTCGACCTATCGTTACATTTATAATTCCAGAGCTCTGGACATTCTGGAGCAAACTAATAGGGAAGCCGACCTTCCCGAAAAAAAAAATTATCACCATTCGATTCTTTATTAGGGCTTTTATAATACAAATTTTTGACACAACTCTCTACGACTAAACGTTTTCGAAAAAAACGACTGATACGGGTGGTCGAACTCACCCTGTATACCCAGCTTCCGAAATAAAGTGAATTTGTACACAAAGCTTCGTATTCGTGCGTTCCAAGGTCAAATTTATACATACATGTCAGTATGAAAAATATTACTAAATCGTTTATGTTCACATTGATACAGTATTTTCTGCTTGGTTGGAAATTAAGTTTTGAGAAAAATAATGTTTGTTCAACACCCGCATGAAATATGTAATTTCGTGGTTCTACTGAGGGTGGGCGAAATAATGAATTCCCTGACTGTTGACGTAGAGAGTGGGCGAAATAGCATTTCGCCCACGCTCATTACGGGGAGCGTTTACGCAATCAATTAGGACAGAGTGGGCGAAATCCCATTTCGCCCACGCTCATTACGGGGGACGTTTACGCAATCAATCAGGTCACCCATTATTTCGCCCACGCTCAGCAGAGCCACGAAATGACATATTTCTTGCGGTTGTTGAACAAAATATTGTGTGCGACTATTGGTCGAAAGAGGAGATTGTCGCTACGCTCGTGCGGCAAAATCCACACTCGAGAAATCTCCTCTTTCTCTCACTAGTCGCACAATATACTATTTATCATCTGGACCCTCAATTATACTGCTAGTAAATTACATTATTGTTTATTAATCTTTGAGAGAGAGATTCCAGATTATAGACGGTCGACATAATAAACTTTAATCAATGTACTTGTACAATGTTCATTGCCATTTATTAAAAAATAGTCATCAAGTTATAAATAAAACACAATATTGACAAAATTATTAATGATTAGTTCATTTTCTATCAGCTATGTGATTGCCAATTAAGATTAATTATCTATCAGGAACCTTATAATTATCTGCTAATTATATTGTTAAAATATTTTACATAGTTTCTAGACAAAAAAGGAAAGATTGATAAGAAACTTTATTGAATAACAAATCACAATAATTTATTATTATCAACACACATAAAATGCTGAAGTTAGCATTCGTGTTAGGAACATCCATCGAATGGTAACGTTATAGTGCATTACTAGAAAAATTCATTTTAAACCTGTGTCACCGTCGGGACTCAAATCCGAATTAATTATTTAATCGTGTCACCGTACAGTGAACGATAACCGCGATAATGAAAGATTCCGGTTTGAGTCTCGACGGTGACATAGGTTTAAAATGAATTTTTCTAGTGTTGCATTGTAACGTTACGTCATTCGATGGGTGTTCCTAACACTAATGCTATAACTTAAGCATTTTATTTTTATTTAATAAGTTGCAATACTTTGATCGTATGAACATTTTATCTGATAAATTAATAGATTTATACGGCTGAATTGCAATTGAAAATTTTTGTTGGAAAGCAGCCAATTATAAAATTGATCCAAACATATTGGAAAAAATAATTTTATCAACCATAGTCACAGTCAGGATTCAAATCTGAACCTTTCCACTTTCGCGACGGAATGAGCTTAAAATTACTCAACCGTGACATGATTACTAATCTAACATTCTCCTTATATGCTTCGGAATCAATTGTTAAATGTATCCCATTTAAGGGTGTTTGAAATAATTTTCACTTTCATGATGAGCTCTCGCTAGTACGAAGATTCACACCTACAACCTATAGCTATAATGAATTAACACTCGCATGTAGAGAAAATCAATTGATTTCGAAGCATATAAGGAGAATGTTAGATTAGTAATCATGTCACGGTTGAATAATTGTAAGTTCATTCCGCCGCGAAAGTGGAAAGTTTAGGTTAGAATCCTGACTGTGACTATGGTTGGTAAAATGATTTTTTCCAATATGTTTGTGATCAATTATATAATTGGCTGCTTTCCAAAAAAAATTTTCATTTTATCTGATTGTTATCAATATTTATTTTTTCATAAAGAATAATACCTACTTTATGATCCAGGTTTAATTTGGATAGATTTTCTTTCTAATTAGATATTGCAGACCACAAAATGCAATTACAAAATACTCAAAGCACAACATTCGCACGTACTTGAAAGCTATTAAAAATTAAAATTATTAACGATGGATGTTCTTGTTGAGTTTAAAATAATAAAATAAAAAAGAAAACATTTTGAATATAAAAATCTTTTTGTTTTTTAAAATGGATTCGAAATAGCGCTTGTAGAGATAATTAACGATAGTATAAAACATACGTTTGTAAGAGAAATAGGCAGGTATCTGGCATAGATGTGCGTTTGTATGCAGTACATATTTATAATTAATGGCCTATTAGACAATCGCTTTGTAAAATCAACGTAATTATATCTCTTTATAGCAGCTTAGAGACAAATACAGTAATTAAAATGATATGTTCATTTATATCTATATATAATACATATCTACATATATACCTACATTTCAGAGAAAATGCCATATAATAATATGTAAGGCATTTTATACAATGAGTCCAATTTAATGTGAATTTTTATCCACTAACTAACGTCATTTAATTATGTTTCATTTTAGAGATGGTTAAAATCGCGACATATTCTTTGATAAGTATGTCATTACGGAACGGAACGAAACTTTAACACTAACAATAATAATATACTGCCATCATAACTGAAGAACGTTTTGTTTTTATCAGTAATGCAAATTTATTATATTCTCGGTAATTAAACTTTTGTTTTAACGTGGTTTTGCTGACAAAGTAGGCACCATAGAAAATAATATATCAATTTTATAAATTCCGAAAAATTTAATATAATAAAATATATTTTAACTTTATTAAGAGAAATAGTAAGACAAAATTATTTGCGTTTATTAGGCACAATTTGAATAGATATTAGTACGTAGTACTAAATAAATCTGAAATAATAAAAACTCGGGTCGCAGTGCCAAAACTCTGCCGACAATATAGTGTATTTGCTAATACAGGCCTTGTGGCTTTATTATGTGAACTTAAGTTTGTTTTTGGACAAAATGAAAAATTTAACCCCTTAATACATGCCTTAAAATAATATTTTTTTTTCCTAATTTCAATATTATTATCAATGCAACCTTTGTACCAAATTAAATACACCCGTCAGCAAATAAATCACTATCCGTAAACTAGTGTTATCATAAAATTTGTAAGTCCGGTCCTGTCATGCCGATTTTGTTAAAATTTTAGAAACACATTTTAATCTCTGCTAAAGGGTTAAATTCCAATTTTGAAATAATTCTGAGATTTTTTTCGGTATTTTTGGGCCAAAAAACTTTTTTTAACCCCTAAAAACTACCCTTAAAATGGTCCGATTGGGCCCATTTTAAATAGGTTCCGTGCGGTGATGGATTCCAACGTGTCTACCAAATTTCGTTCAAATCAATTAAGTCTTTCGAGAGTTATGCCGCGAACACACACACACACATATATAAACATTTCCAAAAATGGTGCCAAATTGTTCAGGAGGCTATGAAACGTCGAGAAATTTTGGTTCGACCCCTAGGTCCCACCATCCGACTGACGCCAATAGTGTATGTTCCATATGGCAAATACACTAAAAATGAATTGTTTGTTGCACGTAGCATGTATAGTACATTGTTAGTTTTTAAATGTTAAGAAATATATAGTTTTATCAAATATTACTTACATTTGGGAACAAAATAAATCTTGAAGCAGTATCTATAACTATCTGTGAGACCTACTACCGTATTCATAGTTAACCCTTAAGTAGTAAGGGACACTTAACTTTACCCTCAAATCGAATATGCGTTTCATAGTCAAAATTGACGTCTGTAAGGGCCCTTACATCACCCTCACCTTAAGGGTGGGTAGTATGTCCCTTAAGTGTCGAAAAAGTATGTGCGTCTTTATTTACACAAAGAAGCAAATAGACGTAGGTAATAATTATTATTATTCTGCTAACCTAACCTGCATTCTCTGTGTAAACAGCGTAATATTACGTAAAATAAAGATTATAAAAATGGACGATTTTGACGAATTGTACGATAGTAGTAATGAAAGTAGAACGTTTAAAAAAGAGATATATACGCGGTCTTGAAAATCCTTTTGAATTTTATGAAGAAAATGAATTTTCGAAAAGATATCGATTCAGCAAAGGAGTTGTAATAGATGTATTGTTAACCGTTGGTATTCCATCGTTTGACGAAAATTAATAATCGAGATTAATCGTGGCTAAAAATATGCATTTATATCAAAAATGACAACTAAACACAATCGGTCTGCAGTATGACCAACTGTTCTAAAGGAAAAAATCATGGAGGTTTACTATAATTCTTCCCTCACTCAAGGAAATGACTATGAAATGCTCCTTTGAATAAGGTGCCCTCAGCACTCAAGCGACCCTCAGCGAAGTGACCCTTATCACTTACCTTAAGGGTTAACTATAATTATGGGCACTAGAGGGATAACCTGAGGCAGATCAGCCCCTGCTAGAGTGGCAAACGTTGAGCTACTTAGATCGTCTCTGAACTTAAATTTTGTATTGACTAATTTACTAATATAAAACTGGCGGTTAAGCTAAAATTGAAATATCGTAACTTAAAATTGAATAAATAGCGATACAATCGGGCTCAATTTCATTTTATTTAACGTTTCTTTGATGTTTTGAACATTTAGTTAAATTTAAGTTCAGTTATAATTGAAAAAAAAAATGAAAAAGTATATAATATATTATCAATGAAAAATATTTTCCTTCAATGACAGATTTTTTTTAATAAAAAGTAGAAACGAAAAATATAGTAGAGCAAGTATAGCATTAATTCAAGGAAACAATTTCCATGTATAAAATTAAACGCTCGGTATATAAGCATACCTGTATGAATACACACTTCTAGTAACATATTATATGTATAATTACAGGAGCTAGAGAAAAATTGTTTTTAAGTATAATATTTTTTTGTTTACTCTTCCTTGTATATAAAATATTTCAATTTAGTATTCACTTAAATTATTGTAGCGAAATGTTTTTGCTAGTAGTTTATGTGATGCTCAACTCATATTAATGATGCAAAGAAGGACTAACCACAGCAGGGATGGATCAAGGATTAACTTAACGTGCTCTTTTCCATGTTCGTAAATCCTCTATCGCCTATAATATGCGCTGACCAAATTTTTATCAAAATCAATAACTTTAATATAGCACATTTTTTACACATTTTTATTTATTTCATGCGGTCCAGTGTTTTTTTGTACGAGCTATATTATATAATACTAGCGGCCCGTCCCGGGTTCGCCCTGGTGGTATGTAATTATAATTTAATAGCGGTCACCCATGGCTCCGTTCACGTATCCTTATCCTTACTTATATTCTGAGACCACTTTTTTCACTCGGGCGAAGCCGGTTTTTTTTTCGAAACAAAAGGTAAATATTAGTAAGGATTAGCCCCCCGCAAGAATCTCTTCCCCTGCGTAGCTTCCTATTAGTGAAAGAATTTTTAGAATCGGTTTAGTGGTTCCAGAGATAAGAATTTATGATTTATTACCCCCCTTCCTCCACGAGAATTAAAATAACATAGTGCGTATATCACTCAGGGATACTGTAGCTTTCTATTAATGAAAGAATTTTTAGAATCGGTTCAGTAGTTTCTGAGATTACTTTTTTCACTCGGGCGAAGCCGGACCGATCAATTATTATTATAGCCAATGGCTTAAAACAAAGAATCGCCTATCGGCCAGAGAATAAGATTTGGAAATCGGTTCACTGAGACCATTTTTTTCACTCGGGCGAAGCCGGTTTTTTTTTCGAGACAAAAGATAGCCTATGTCCTTCCTCAGGATGCAATCTATCTCCTTACCAAATTTTATCGAAATCTGTTCAGCGGTTTAGGCGTGAAAAGGTAACAGACACACAGACAGACAGACAGAGTTACTTTCACATTTATAATATTAGTAAGGATTAGCGATGCTTAAATATAGAGAATGGAACTTCAGGCAATAACTCTAAGATCTAAAAATGTAAAAAAATCTCTGTAAATTTTACAAAATTTTGTTTTTCTTCGCATTGTTAAAGTTCTTACTATTTAAGAAAATGTATTCACTTACACGAAAATTTTTAAGTGTCATCTTTTCTAAGAAGGATGGTAGATGATTTGGAAAGCTATATGGCAAGGTCTATAATATACCAATAGGCAAACTGAAGATCAGATGATCTAGATGTAGCTGCGGTATGTAGAGGAACCGATCAGAAATAAGAACTGAAGAAGGTTAGTGAAAAAATAGAAAAGATTGAAACCGGAGAATTGTGAAGTAGGTACTTCCAAAATCTATCTATTATTATAGATATAGAAAACCGTAAATTGGAATACCAAACGGTCTGTCTCCAGTCTAACGATTCTTTTTCTTGCTTTGTCAACGCCGAAAAAGGTTTTTTTTCCTTTCTTTGACACACTGATTTTTAGGTATATACTTACTAACTGGATAGCTGATATGGAAAAAAATTAAAAATATGGAACCAATATTGATGTGATAGCCAGCGCCACACAATATTGGACCGAGAAGTAAAATGAATTAAACACTGATCTCCATGGCAATCATAGATCGACTAGTTATGGCAATAATGTCCATTTTAGTTGCTGGTCCGATATTGTGTGGCGCTGATTACGTACCCGTTCAAATGGGGACAATGGCGGACTACAGGAACAGCTATCCAGCTAGTAATTATAGAGATTAATGCTTTGGCATCGCCGAATCTTTGAAATTAGGTTCCCTCATCCTTGAGGCATAAGAGATCGCATCGTAGGTACAAGTAAGTGTTGAACCAGGATCATTAAGGCTGGTTATGTGCACATACACACATTACATACATATGAAAGGCAGCCAGTCTCAGGCGCATTCTTTATGGTTATGTGGACATCAATAAAGTGTAAATAATAATAACATTCCCATACTGGGCGACGACTCATTCTCCCTCTGTTGCGTTTCTCCTTTTTTGTTCTTAACCACTCATACTCATTGCTGGTACAGTGTTCTTATACTTATTACTTATCCACATGTGTATGTGCACTGCATCTACCTACAACATGGAGCTTTCACAAATGGAATGAGAAACAAAGCTGCTCAAGCTGTACCCAACATCTATCTGTCTCCCTCAAGTTCCTAGATCTCGAACGACCACGCGTCCCGAACACTTGAAACTGGCACTCAAAATTATTAAAACGTCGTTATTAACTTACAAAACTTTACTGTCATCTTTTTAATGGTAGGAATTATAAAACGATAATTAATATATTATAAAATATAGTGTACGATATAAATCCTCACTCTATAATAAAGTAACACTTTTAACTAAGTTTTCTTTTGAAATAGTCCAGTAAGGAAATTTAGGTTTTGGAAGGCATTTTCGTAATTTTTACCGGTAGTGTACATGCACTACGTTGCAATTACATCAGCTGATATACCACTAACCGAAGTATCCCGGATCTGCTCGAAACGCGATGGTGAATCAGTTGAAGTATTCGAATGGGGGACCTAAGGTACCCTCACGGAAGAGAGGGTAGGTACCATTTTCTCGCATGTGTTGGTTACACCTTGACCTTTGGGAAGGTGTAGGGACTTCCTATTCCGTTATAGAAGTTCCATGATCTACATATTATGCGAACTTTCATACATACAAAACCTAGGAAACTTGCATTTTATTCGTGGATATAATTATTTCAGTCATATTGCATACCACACATGTAAAAATATATGTAGAGGTGCACTTATATTCTAAGTGTTGATATAAAAATATAAAAGGCATTTTTCTTTTGTGTAATAAGATTTTCTCTTTATAATTATTATTTCAATTTGCCAAAAGTACAAAGTTAATTTTAAGTATACTACACAATTATTCAAATTTTTTTAAATTTTTAATAACAAGAGACCAGATGTAGAAAAATTTTCCTCATGAAAAATGTGTATTATAATAATTATTAAGAACGGGTTGAAGGATAGTTTTGCGTTCAAAACATTGAAAGCTCTTAAAAAAGACTGTTTACTTCTTTTTGTAAAAAAACATGATCCAAATGTAAAAATTTTTAACTACATTTATTTAATAAAAAAAAGTATCACATTACTTATGTGATTTTTTTTTGAAAACATTTTCACAAAAATAGTCATAACAATATTACTGGACCCGATAATCGTTAATTAAACTAACGGTTAATATAAACTACCAAAGTTACCTCTGTTACCGGTATTATTACACATTTAGGTAGAAGTTACCGATAACACAGAAACAAAAATATGTTTGACGGTTTTTCACTTACAAAATAGGGTTTCTCCCTGAGTTAATTGAGAAGCTGAACGGGTATTGGTTCAGGAATTCAGGATAAACAATCTCTTAAATATATTCTAACCAGTAGGTATCAATAAATGTGATTGAAATAAATCTAAGAATAATTATTTGTGATGTATTTTTGTATAATAGAAAATAACTTCACTAAAAAATCTTTTTTATTTACTGACCACGCGACCTGTATATAACAGTTCAAGGTTAGCACACTTTACTGATACGCATTTCAATAATTTGGAGTCACTAATACTGAACATGCCAGTTAACTTTATACGATGTAGATAATAAATAATAATATCAAGCAGTAGAAAATACATAGATCAAAGATGTGCAGGCTATAATAGCTATCTATAGCCATTGCCATTGTTTTTGCAGGCGTACGAGTATAAAGTATAAAATTGAACATCTTGTATCGTGTAATTGTACACTGCAAAATACATAATAATTTATAATTCAAGAAAAGAATATTTATCACTTGAAGATATGCGAGTTGCAATTGCTTCTTTATTATGCTTGCTTTCTTCTAAAGCACTGCTGTCATTTTTCAGTCTGTTAGTTATGCTAAAGAGTAGATAGGTTTTACAAGGGACAAGGCTTTAATGTTTAGACACTCAATTTTTCAGACCCTTCTTTAAATATACCGCGATAGTAGAAGATTCGAGTTCGAATCCCTACAGTTACACTTTTTTTTCTTACAATAACCCGTTTAAAAAGGTCATGCATTTCAGGGTTCTACCATTTAAAAAATCTATTTTATTTAATTTTTTATAGAAAAAGTACGTATATAAAAAAAGAGCTGAAATCTGAGAACTTTTTAAATATTGTAACGAATCTAGGCAGGCTGGTTGCAGCCTTGATTCGTTGGCTTAACATGGATCACGCAGCCTTGAGCGCGAAGAAATATTCTGGTTGACAACAATAAGAAAACCCGCCACCATGGACATAACATGACCAGGAAAGTTCATATAGGCAAGAGCAAGAATGAAACACGGGGAGTCACGTATACATTCTCAACGAGAGCAGACGTGAAAAGTGCAACGGGAAATAAAATATATACCACCAGCGAGTTAAAAGTTCTTCGAGTGACCTAGTGCAAATAATCTTCCAGTACCAAGTGACAAACAGTGTGGAAGATATTTACGAGTGACAGACGAGATCTTCGAGTGATTAAGTGCAGATAATCTTCTGATGCAAAGTGACAGACAGTGTGGAAGATATCTGCAGGTGGCAAATAAATACTACCACCACAGACATATAGTGGACCCAGTGAACAATATACGTACCACAGACATATGGTGGATACATAGTGGTCAAGCAGTGGTCAAGTAGTGACGAAGTGTTGTTCAACAAAAACTGACCAACGGTCAAGCAAAACTGACCAACGGAAAATAGACAAAAAGCGAACAGTGAATATAAAGTGAGGAACAATAATTGTCCAAAGCATGTAAACGGTTGTCATTGTTGTGAAAGAATAGATAAATAAAATATTTACCAAAGTTACCAACGAGTTTTGTTACAATATGTTATGATAAGACATAATAGAACAAATTCGTTCATTGAAACATAATATTAATCCAAGAGTCACAACAGTCGCTGTAAACAAGTAAATGGCGTCAGGCAGGGCGTCGTGTAGATGATGGCGGCGGAAAAGCAAGCTAACGGCGACATTCTAAGCCCCAGTTAGCAAGAGGAGTCACTGCCTTGGCGTCATGTGACAACCGGCTGTAAAACTATAAGCCAAATCAATTACTCCTTATTATGAAAATGACGAGGAGAGTCAACCGAAATGAAATGGGAAAAGGCTAGGAAAAAGAAGAAAGAAGAAGATAAGATATAATAGCTCTTTGCAAAAATTGATATTGTGCTTCAAGAAAATAACGAGGAAAACAATGAAAATAACGAGGAGAGCCAACCCCAAATGAAATGGGAAAAGGCTAGGAAAAAGAAGAAAGAAGAAGATAAGACATAATAGCTCTTTGCAAAAATTGATATTGTGCTTCAAGAAAATAACGAGGAAAACAATGAAAATAACGAGGAGAGCCAACCCCAAATGAAATGGGAAAAGGCTAGGAAAAAGAAGAAGATAAGACATAATAGCTCTTTGCAAAAATTGATATTGTGCTTCAAGAAAATAACGAGGAAAACAATGAAAATAACGAGGAGAGCCAACCCCAAATGAAATGGGAAAAGGCTAGGAAAAAGAAAAAAGAAGAAGATAAGACATAATAGCTCTTTGCAAAAATTGATATTGTGCTTCAAGAAAATAACGAGGAAAACAATGAAAATTACGAGGAGAGCCAACCCCAAATGAAATGGGAAAAGGCTAGGAAAAACAAGAAAGAAGAAGATAAGACATAATAGCTCTTTGCAAAAATTGATATTGTGCTTCAAGAAAATAACGAGGAAAACAATGAAAATAACGAGGAGAGCCAACCCCAAATGAAATGGGAAAAGGCTAGGAAAAAGAAGAAAATAGACATAATAGCTCTTTGCAAAAATTGATATTGTGCTTCAAGAAATATCAGTAAAGTCGACCTTCGTGACTATATCAATTAAAAAGGGGCGAGTGACGGGTACTCCCGAGAGTTGATGTGTAAACATATGGACTCATGGTTACGTCTGTCGTTCGAACTCTCATGGAGTCCGTACCGCGGAGCGAGAACTAATCAATACAAGGTTTTAGCTGACATTTTTCACAGAACGGTTCCGATCTCGGAACGACCGTTAACGATCGTTTCATACGGAATATAATAACCACCAATTTATGTCGTACCACACTTACTAACAACCATTATTTTTTAAGTCAGAAGCGTGAACGTTTTTGTGCTTTATGCTGTAGTCATGTAGATGCATACAGGTGTCCCAAAATGTCTACCGACTACCGTTATGTCCGTTTATGATTTACGTGCTAGTTCGATAACGTCCGCGATGCCGAAAATGAGCGATGAATTAATATGATTTAAATATCGATTTCGGCTATTCTGAAATTCTACATTAATTATTTTTAACGAGGACAATTATCAGAAATAGACAAAACTCTTTTCATTATTTGTAAAAGTCAACAATGTATTGTACGCACCGTATTGTATAGATATAGGATAATGTATAGTCAAATTATTCCTGCATGGTATGCTAACAGTGGCGTCATAAATAATAAGCAATAAGTCGCAGTGTGAAATTACATCCCTGCCAATTACAGGGTCCGGAAGTAGGTTGAACTTTAACCCTGTAGTAACAGCAGGGCGCGCTGCTGTGTACCTATACCGTGCATAGGCAGCAGTAAACAGACAATGGACTGGAATGATTGTACAATAGCTGATGATTTTCCTTCAGTATTCATTATCCAGCTTTGTTGAACAAATCATCTTTTGTAGTTAGTTTTTCGCTGTTGCTTGAATTGAACATCGCGAACATTCTTATCTGTGTATTCTTTATATATATGACCTTTGACAGGACCGCACCAACATATTAGCCAAAAAGACTATACTCATTAGCGATGACACACACAGCGGTTTGTGCCGACTCGACGATGACACACACAGCAGTGTCAACTCGGCAATCAGCCGTTTCTTGTGGAGAACGATATGTCGAGACTCGAGGCGGCTGAGAGTCGGCTTTCAGTCGGCAAGCAATTCTTACCGCGTTGTGTGTTTTGCATAATTGAAAAATATTAACATACGTGCCGACTCGGCACAAACCGCTGTGTGCGTCATCGCTCATACTGATTAAAGATAAGAAGATCGAACTTGTTATTTGACCGAAATTGAGTGGTGGGGGTGAAAAAAAATACGTCGAACATCATGGCGTCGATTCTTGGATGCGCCCAATATACTGCGTATGCATTCGTTCTTTACTCTTTAGTCCTCTTACTGTCGAGCGTTTGTATTCTACAATATCTCTCCCTCAATGAGCCATTTTCCTGAGAGTAATTCTTTCAATTATCCACGAGAGGCAACACTTGCGGTAGGTACAAACATTATTTATTCCCCATTAGTATCGTGTCGTTTTAGTGGTATAACTTAATTATTAAATTATTATTATTATTAAATTAAATAAATAATTAAGTTATACCACTAAAATGACACGACGCACTAAAGGGGAATAAATAATGTTTGTACCTACCACAAGTGCTGCCTCTCGTGGATAATTGAAGGAACTACTCTCAGGAAAATGGATCATTGAAGGTTTAAAAATGAATTTTCGTGAAAGTGCCAAAGCCTATAATCCTTTTCTCAAATTATGTAATTACTCTAATGCGAGCTCTAATGTGTTATTATTGTGGGTCCAATTTCTGTAAAGGTGACTGTTATAGTGTAATCGACCACTCATACATTTTTAACCTAAAAATATCGATCCAATAGGAATTTTTTAAGGCGTAAATATCCTAGTCAGGTGATTATTGGTCTTAAATTTTGTTTAATTTTGGTTATCAATCCATCCCTGCATTTTTACATAGGAAATAAAATGAGACGACATAAGTGCTATTCATTTAATAAGAAAGAGATAAAATAACACAAGAAAAGTTACTACATATACACAGAGAATGAGACACATACACACATGTATGAGTGTAGACAGAAACAAGACGATAAAGTAGTTATCTCAGAAATCTTTCAACAGTAGCAATTTCTATTCAATTTCAATTGCTAGTCTATTTTTAGTCCCGGTGTTTTCTTGCCTCGACGACAAGGGGTTATTTTCCTTTCTGAAAAGCGACAGAATCTTTTGAAAAGCTCGCGTAAGTTTATAAAGCGTATTATAGTTTTCTTCCAGACCAATTGCTAAAGAAAACTGTCTGAAGTTTGAGAGTATACGTATGCATGTATAGAGTATATGAAATCGAAATTGGTACAAAACTAATAACCATTGTACAATACTCGCCAAAATAACAAAGTCACGTTTAATGATGGGCACTACGAGATGTTTTTACAATCTAAACAATTGGGCTTTTAAATGAATTTTTTTTTTACTTAAATGGAAGGACCACATACAAGTTTTATAGCAAAACTTTTTTTTTTATTTTTTTTGCTTACTAATTAAAAAGTTATATTTAAATAAAAATTAATTTTTAAACTCAGTTCCGATAACGCGCCGAAAGAATCCGAACGCGTGTGACGTCATTATGTTATCTGTGGTCTTTGTATCCATGGTTACCAAGTTAAAAATTTATTATTTTTGATAGTATGTGTAATACATATACACAAATACCAACAAATGCAGACACATTTTAACATAACGACGTCACAAACATTCCTGGCGCGTTTTGAAGTCACGTGATATTTTTTAAATTTTTATACATTTTAATTAATTTTTAGTAATTTATCTATAGCTTTAAAAACTTTTTTCTTTTCGATTTTCAATATTGTTTATATTAAATTATTAGAAAAAATTATAAAATTAATAATTTTTTTTAAACTTAAATACCTAATTGTAATCGTTCATAATAACAATCGAGTTCACAATCGACTCGAAGCTTGATTTTACAATCGAAATGTTCGATTGTTCAAGTCGATTATTTGTCACATAGGTTATAACAATAGCAGCGAATGAGAATACATATAATCGCGATTCAAGGTTATATGCTCGTCGACAGACGTTCACGCGACTCGTTGATTGTTTACTGTTCACACTGTTCAGTCGGTACTCACTACTCTGTGATCTCTTCACTATTGAATTCGTATTATGCGATTACTGCGCAATTGACCATCGACTCGACCACAGTTGTTGAGTGATGATCGATTGTATATTATGTAACTCTCGATAGTGTACGATTCAGTACTACGCGACTCGGTCTCTGTGAACTATGAAACTTAACAATCGAGTCCAAGTGACAACCATCGAGAATCATCGAGATGTTTGAACAATCGAGACAATCGACTAAAACATCTCGTATCGCGTATCACTAGTCACGTTATGCACGTAAACAAATAAACAATGACATATTATAATTCGTTTCGTATTTCGTATGGTTCTTATCTTAGAGTTTTCAAACTCAGCTAGGTCTATGGTTCTTATATTATATTATTATATGGTTCTTATATTATATTAGATAGCTTCCTACTGAGAACAGCACTACTGTGGCACTTTTTCAAACTACGAAAATCACCGATTTTTGTGCCTCATGCTTTGCTCTACTACAGGCCACGGAGATTTCTTCCCTTGTACAAAATACTAATCTAGAAGATTTTAACGAAATATATGATTTTATTATTTATTTACTGTTATATTTTTAACGACAATTTTCAAATTTCGATTCCATTTTCCAAGAGACATAAGTTGTTCCAGTTAAGTCGAAGTAAAGTTGATTCACAAAATGAATAATAAAAGGCACTTATACTTGATTCGCATTCGATTTAATAGGAAAAAAATAGGCAACTTTAAAATAGAAACCATCTAAGAATAGCATTTTAATGTGGCATATTTCTGTTTTAATTTGTTAAACATGTTTTTTATAGGTATTTATGATTATGAATAAAAATTTTAGTAATTACGCATTTATATCACATATTATGTATCGTATATGTACAGTATTGGAAATATTAATTAACAAATACTTGAGATAAGTGATTTATAATATTTCAATTTACTATAATCTGAGCGTTCTTAAACTATTTCTATTTTCAATTAGATCGTAAAAGTAATTGAAAAAAATTCCAATTACAACAATGCAATTAGTACGCGGTATTTTAAATAATATTTTTAATTTAATTAATTCTCAAATTAGTGTACAAAGACTAACCAAAAATGCAAATTACGGTTCATTTTTAGAAGAAAATGTAAAAAGACTTCAATATCAAGATCATTAGCTCTAGATATGAAGATTAAGACTAATAGAAACTGTTATATAGGTATTTGGATACTCACTTAAGAGTATAAAAATATAACAGTTTCTGTTAATATAATATATTTGCAAAAATTTTCTTTCTGTAATTTTTGAATAATGTTTTTTTTAAAGAAGTACAGAAAAACAGACGTAGGAACCTTAAATGGTGAAATATTAATTTAACTCACAGATTTTATTAGAGATTTGTATTATCTATAATATATAAAATTCTTTCATCGCGTTAATTTCTTAACTCTATCTTCAAATTATTATTTAATCAAGTATGCAGTTACAATATCTGTATAAATTAATAATTTTAACGAATTATTAGAATAATTGTTCTCGAATAAATAAATGTATAGGTATAGCTTATTTCAATTATTTTTAAGTTGTTAGATTTGTTATTATTATTAATGATTAATTTTAACGAATTAGGTATTATTTAATGTCATGTATTATTGTTAAAGACTTAAAGAATTGTATTCAATTTTATGTAACCATAATATAAATAAAAAAAATAAAATAAAAATATAAACATTCAATTTTATTTTGTATCGCATTTTTTTATAATTAAAAATTATTCCTTGGATCTTTGAATAACCTGTTATAAATAAACATTATCTATTTTTATAATATCCTATAGCTTTTTATTGTTAAATAACAACAAAATTGATGAGCGTAATTTTAAACTCAGCTATAAGAATTTACTGGTAGGTATCGAAATAGGTAAACAACAAAACGCCGCGCCAGCTTCTGAAGAAGTTGTTCGCTAGAAATTTTGACAGAAAAATAGTGAATTGTCAAATTAATGGCAAAACATTATCAAATATAATTATACATTGTGACATTAATAGTAAAATTAATTAGTCATTAACGCCAAAAACGTTTTCTACGAATATGGGTGATTAAAATTTAATGGCAAGTTTTCGTTATTTTTTATTACATTTTATATGTTTTGTGGAATGTAACGTCGAGACAATGTTTTTAGTTTATTTATTCTTTATTTGATAGAAACTATGTTATAAACAATGATTTAATTTAAAGAACTTTGAACAAATAACATAAATATTGATTAAGTTTGGAAAAAGAACGATTTCAGTATTTGTATTATTATTTAAATTTTAAACTAGAAGGACGAGTTCTCTGATTCTTTTTAAATGCTAAATTGTCCTTAATGAATTAAAAATTTTCACATTAAGGTTAGTTGACTCGTTATTTTCAATCATAAAGATAGTTAATATAAAATATCTACCTTCAAAAGAGCAAATATATCTTCATTTTTCTCGCTGTTTACAGAGAGTGTTTTAAAAAATGAACAAGAAATGAATTTTCAACTTAAACTTTGACAATGGATTTTAAAATACAGTAAAGTAACTACCCAAATAGGTATTAATTAATATTAATTTTTTAATTAAATACACATTTTCTTAGGAAGTTTGTTACTACTAAATTTATGATCGTTGTTCCACTTCTGATGCTTCGAAATTACATATCCGAATGTGATTTAATGCAATGTGAAAGAGACGAATGTATTTCCGTAATCTGTACACGCGGTATGTGCCGCAGACAGGAATAAATATTGTTTTAATGCACGTAGAATTATTGCTCTTCCCGTACGTAAATGTAGCGAGTATAATTGAATTAACAAGTCTTTAACTTTTAACGATTTGCTATATGGAACAAAAGTAATAACTATAAAATATTTTATTATTCTTTATTAAATTATTATACGCAAGGTACATATTATACAGGTTGTTTTCGGTCTACGTGCATTTGCCATATGGCACATACACTATTGGCGTCGGCCGGACGGAAGGACCTAGAGGCGGGACCAAAATTTCTCTGTTTATACATTTTAAACCGTCATAACTCCTAAACTAAAAGAGATACGAACTTGCGCTTGGCCCTAAACGATTCAGTGTACTTTTTAGGGTTCCGTACATCCGATGAAAAAACGGAACCCTTATAGGATCACTTTCGTGTCTCTCTGTCTGTCTCTTAATGTTAAATTTGTTTTTGGGCAAAATAATATTTACTTAAAAAGAAACAGTACGTACATTCAAGGTTATTAGAGTACAGGTTGCCTCATTCCATCTGACCAATCAGCGTAAGCGCGGGAATGACGTCAGCTAGAATTTAGTTTAAATCAAGTACAAAAATTGTTGAAGATTATGCTTATTTATATTAGGTGCTTCGTGCAGATTTTTTCTTAAAATTGGCAGGAGACAATAAATAGAAGAATAGATGTTAAAAAATAGGATAATTTTTATTTTTATTACAAAATTTAGGTTTTAATATCTATAATATAAACAAACAAGAAATTAAATAATGCTCAAGAAATGGCAGATCTTGTTAATTACCTATTTTTTTAAATTTAAGAAACGAATAGAATTAACTAATAAATTGATAAATTAATATTTTATCTTTTATATTCACAAAATATTAAAAATAACCACAAAACACCATAACACTTAACAGCTATCGCAAAATTGACAACTTATCATATTTTTTTCACTAACAGAAGAATCATGTTTCTATTAGGTATTGAAAAAACATATCACACTACCATGGTTACTGTGATTTTTATTTCCAAAAATTAGCAGCGTCTATCGTCTGATCTTTTCTATTGAAGTGAGTAAGCATGGTATATTCTGAGTGACGTCATCCCCCCCACTACTATTTATCGGAATGAGGCAACCTATACTCTACTAACCTTGACGTACATTTATTTTTCAAAATAAATATTCTGTTCGTCGTTGGGAAATATTTGCAAACATCTCAGGTAAGGTTATAGTGACGTTTAGTGTTTGATATTAGCTCCCAACATGGCAGGTAATAAAACCTCATAAGCAAATCTGAGAACATATTGGATATGTTAGGATCTCCCACTAAGACAAATGGCTTGTACTGAAAGAGGTATACTTGTATAGTCATAAGCTGAAACATCTTCGAGAATATATAGGTTGGCTCTATACTGCGTTTCCTGTACGCAAATAATTTTAATTATACTTATTATAATCACAAATTATGCTCCCAGTCCCAACTGCGCTCATATTGTATTAGCAGATATGGGGTGAAAATAATTATTTAATAATAATAATAATATATTTATTAGTCAAACACAATAAAATTGTACAGACATTGTCAAGATACATATAAGATCACAATAGGTTGAAGTTTACTTTTTTGAAGCCCGCAACCATTTTACACTTGCAGTACTCTTCAAAACTATAAAAAGGCTCCAATATTAAAAATGTTTTAATAATTTTTATAAAATATTTATTTGAAAGTCCTTTGATTTTGTCAGGTAGTAAGTTATAAAATTTTTGACCCATAAAGTCGGGACTATGTTGACATATTTTAATTCTATGATATAAAACAACTGTTTCATTTCTGTTTCTGGTATCATAACCATGGTAATCAACACCAGTTGATAAGCTATCGATTTTGGCTTTAAAATAGCACAGTACATTATAAATATATAGATTAAAAACAGTCATTATACCTAATGCAATGAATAGCGGTTTGCAGTGAGCATCGTAAGTAGCCCCAGCAATACATCTTACAGCTTTTTTTTGAAGCAGAAGAATTTTATAAACATCTGAAGCATAGCCCCAAAGCATTATTCCATAGGAGATGTAGTGAAACTACACATAACAGCGGTTAGGCGTCTAGGGTCGAAATGGTAGCAGAGATAGAACATAAATTTAATGATAAAAGTATTCTTAATTTCATTATTCGGTATGCATTTTATCAATCCATTTATTATATAATACAACGGTTCCCAACCTTTTTAGTTGTGCGGACCACTAATTTTGTAAAAAAAATTTGAGGCCCACTCACTAAATATACAAGTAAAAACTATAAACACACAAACACAAATGGACACACACACTCAATTGTTCCCATCTCGACCCCTGAAGCTCCGATAATATTTATCTTGACTTAGACTCTCGACCAGCGCGAGCGTCCATGGCTCAGTACCACGCTGCCCGCGACCCACAAGTGGGCCGCGGTTCATTTTTTGGGAACTGCTGATATAATGCATCCTTCAGTTTGTAATTCATTATACGAAAACAAGTGTTTTCATAAATTTTGTTAGTATTTTAGGGGCAAGTTTTAATCTTTACTAAAGGGTTATATTTCGATTTTGAAACAATTCCAACAATTTTTCCGGTGTTTTGGGGCCCAAATTTGTTTTCAATCACTAAATACACTAGATTTTATCGAAAATTATTAAGAATTTGCTATTCCAGAACTAGAATTATTCCAGAACTAGAATTATTCCAGAACTAGAATTATTCCAGAACTAGAATTATTTCAGAACTAGAATTATTCCAGAACTAGAATTATTCCAGAACTAGAATTATTTCTAATAATGGACTAAAAATCTCATTCGTCAGCCAATGCATTGGGGTCATGAAATTTTCGTTGAGAGGAGTGAAAAAATTATATATCTTCCTTTTTTTGAGGAAAAAGAGGGCTACATCAATCAACCGGTTTTACATTTGCCATTATAAAATATAACAAGCCGTGAGGTGGGTCGTTTATTAGGACTAAAGTGCGACCCTTTAGGTCCACACGACGAACTTCCCAGTTTGATAAATATTTAATAATAATAATAATAATTAAATTAAATATTACACAGAAAAGTAATCATTCTAATCATTAAAACATAATTATTATTTATTTTTAACAATAATTAAAAAAACGGCTGAACCGATTTTTATAAAATTTATGTCGGATCAAAATGACGTTAACACGCCTCGATCGACACCCTTACGAAGTCGATATAATTTTTTATATGCAAGATATTGTGTAAAATCTACTTTTTTGGAGTTCATTTGGTTAAGAAAAAAGAACGGCTGAACCGATTTTGAAAAAATTTATTTCAGATCATATTTACGTTAATATGCGTCGATTGGCACCCTAACGTAGTCGATATCATTTTTCATTCTCGAGATTTTGTCTTAGAAAGAAATGGACACATACGTACACACACATACACACACACAGACATCTTTCTAAAAATAGTGTAGTGACCTTGAAATATAAAAAATTGTTATACTCGTACATTTTGATTTCGATTACAATAACTTCCAATGGGAAGTTAATAAGATACGTTCTCTGTCAACCTCGGATATTCTCAAGCTCAAAATCTATATTGCCATTTTTAAATTAGTTAATATCCCTTTGGAACAGTCTGTAACTTAATAAAATATCAAATCCAGTACGTTTACAAGGATTCATGATTTGTGTTTATGTAATGTTTGATGTAATCTCGTTAAACAACAAATTATGATTTTGTTCTTTATCTTGTCAACAGATCAGTGTTGTCAGCACGTTCCAAAAAAATTCTTCAACGCAGTCAACACACCATATAGGTAATTCCATGGTTTGTGTAGAAGATATCACGTGTGTATTTATGGATATTATCTTTTATTTATTTTATCAATATTAATGTTCATAGATAAAAAAATATTAATTTACTATTTATTACAGTATTCTTATGGATTTTGATTTACTACTAAATATTAAATGGTTATGTTTTGGAGACTTTCTTTTCTTCTTGCTGCGTAGCATGTATACTAATAATAAAACTAACTGAAAATATTTTCTCTAGATTTAACAAAAGTTATAATTTCTATATTTTCACAATTTATTATAAGGCAGTGGCGGCGCGTGAACATTTTAAATGGGTATTCTGCAGAGTCAACCTGGAGACTGGAGTAGCCCCCCCCCCTTATGCGGGGACCTCGAAAAAAAAATTCAAAAATACATTTGATGCAACTTTTAAGTGTATTTGTTGATCTGAATAATTTGTCTATACATTATACAATGATGTCGCTAGCGCTCAAGTCGTATTTAATAAAGTGATTTTTATAACAATATTTATTATTGTTATAATATATTTCTTTGTCGAATTGCCGCTTATAACTTTTTTCACGGCTAGAGCACTGTTTTTCAATGAAAATATCAGACAAAGGGCGACCTTGTGCCTTCAATTTTAGTTTTTCTTCAAATGTGTAATTTGAAAAACGTTTCACACGCGTGAGGTTATCTATTACATTCATTGTTTGAAATTTGAATTACAATTGAAAACGAATTATATCGCCATCAACACAAACATAATATTAGACTGTATGCACCAGCCAATGTGTGTGTGTGTGTGTGTGTGTGTGTGTGCCAACAGATATATATCATCAGTCACTATGTGACAAGAGCGTTTTCAGTTTAGAATAACATTAATAAACTATGCTATATAAACGTTCGGATATGCTCGGATATGCCGCTTTTATTAAATTAGAGTTCGTACTACGTACGTTCTGCGCACCCAGACAAGCTCTTAACCGTAACGCGTATAAATCTGTCTCATTTTTTACTGTTTTTTTCTCTCTTTAACACATTGATTTTGGTGCAAAATATAATGCAGAACGTGTCACGTGCGTAGTGAATTTACTACGGCTGAGGACGGTTTATAGAATATAGGCCCTGCAGCATGCCGTCATTTATAACAATGCTATGTGATGGCTTCATAATTAGGCTTCAAATTATGAAATTAAAACATATTATGCAGATTTATAATACAATTTTTTTAGATTTATAATACAATTTTTTTTTAATTGTGCGTTATTTTCTGGCAGTGTGGCAGCTCCGCAGCTCTCATAGAGGAGCCGCCACTGTTATAAGGTCAACGCTACCAGGTTTGTCATCGGACATTTTCAGTTTATCAATGTATTCAATTGATACTTTCAGAATAATTCTCAAAGTAGAATATGAGAAATGAGGGTTCGTAGACGAATTTTGATAGCGTCGTATAAATAAAGGCAACCCAACGTCCTAATCACGGTCGTATAAACATGTCTACTCACTGTAATTTTATGGTTAGAATTAGTGGGAGTAGGTCGCTTATTTAAGCGGCGCTTCAATCAGCAAAGTAAAAAAATAATAATTTTACTGAAATAAAAGATCAAGGGAATGGTGTAAACCAATGAGAATGCGTAAGCAAATCTTTTAATTTTTTACCCCTATCTAACTCCTTATTTTTATTATTGTACGGAACCCTCGATGCGCAAGTCTAACTCGCATTTCGTCGGTTTTTTTTTCTCTATATACTACTGCAGTTAACTCAACCCTATTCCTCACTGTAGGTGGTTAATTCATGTAAGTTCACATAATAATGTGGCTATTGATGAATAGACTGATGAAATAATAACATATAGTTCTAATTATTTTTTGTGTCGAATACAAGCCGCGTGAACAACAAAAAAAAATCACGGTTTTTAAGTATCTACGTGTAATGTATAAGTTGTAAGGAAAGACTAATGAGTATTATTAATGCAAAACTTTAATAGTTTACTGACAAGTTTCCGCTATAGGTTAAAAAATAATCGTCATAGTGCGTGAGTTCACGTCGACTGACCATTACGGGCCATTCAATCACCGCAAACTGGCAGACATACACTAAGTACTGAGACTGACCCCAGGGGCAGCGGTGACTGCTCACGAATGAAAGGTTAATATCTATCGTCTTCTCTTTATAGATTTTAAAAAGTGTGTAGTCTATATTGCTCAGTCATAAACGATTCTGCATGGAGTAGCAAAAGCTGTCAAGGATTTGGAAATGTTTGTAGTAGTTATTAAACAGTATGTTTCGATTTTTATTATGTGAGTATATAATATTATGCAAGTAGAATTGGGAAAAATATATAACCAGATATCGATAAAGCTACAATAAAATGACCAGTTAGATTAGTATAAAAGGTTGTCACTAAAATTATTTTATACTTTATATAGGTATTGTATCCGATATTGTAATCCGAAAGTACCCACCCACAAAAGGTGGGTACTTTCGGATTTCTTGCTTATGATTTTTTTAGAACGAAAAAAGATGATTAAAAGCTGTAGCTTTATTTTTTGCGCGTTTTATTGCCATTCTGATCTTTTTGAATAGTTTCTACAATATAAAGTATATAAAATAATTTTAGTGACAACCTTTTATACACTAATCTAATCTAGCACATTTTCAAATACGTATGTAAATTTAGAAAACCGTATTATTTGAATTTATCCTTAAAAAAATATTCAACAAACGTTCATTGAAAAAATTACACTGTGTTTACGAAAAATTTACTGAGAATACGGAAACCTAATAAAAAGTTATTTCATTTGGCTAAAGAATAATTATGAACATATTTATTGTTACAACACACCTTTTTTTGATTCAGTTTGTAGCTCGGCTATATTCATGAATGTTATCTATCATCGCCCAATTTGAATTATTATTTATAAATTTTATGAGCAAAATGTTAAATTTATGATAGCAAAATGATATAATTTCTGCAAGCTTTTTTAATTGTTATTACATCTTTTAAAAAAGCCAGACGCTTGGCCTTAAAATTTAATAACATGTTGTTATTTCACGATTAGTGGTTGGTCGGCACAGGGATGAAGGTCGAAGGGCGCATTCACTAACAGCCCTCTGTCTATCTATACAATCATATCATATATCGTAACTCTGCTATAACAAGGGGTGGAGTATAAAACCTTTGATTAAGAATTCATAGATGAGTTATATTTCTCTACATAATATTACCCGAATGACAATTTACCAAGGAATCAAAATGTGTTGATGCATTCATCTTCATGTTAATAATGCCACGAATAATATTCTGCTATTTTAGTTAGTTTGTTTTACAGCTAACATTTTTTTTCAAAAATACACCATTGCTAAAATCAAGCAACAAAATAATTTACGATTAATTAAATTTTATTAATAAAAGGAGTTCACTAAATAAAAATAAATAGCAAAAAATAATTTAACAGCAATTATGAATCCTGAACATATTACTAATAAGTGCAGAAAAAGAATTCATTCAGAACATGTCGATTTCTTTTCGCATCATCTACCGAAGAGCAATTATTACTATAATCATAGTAAAGCATTTAAATGAGTAGTATTGTGTTCTTGTATTTGTATCAGCTATAAGTTATAACCAATTATTATCATTTTCTGATCCACAGCAAGCTAAGTTGTGTGAAGCTGATTGGGCTTTTGACCGGTCACGCTTCTCTAAGAAAACACCTACATGTGATGGGAATCCATCAGGAATCAACACTATGTAGATTTTGCGAAATGGAGGATGAAACAACCATCCATACCGTTTTCGAATGAGAGGCTGTAGCCTACACGAAGACAACATTCTTTGGTTACATAGCTGAAGATGGAATCATTTCACAGGATAATCTAGTTGCTATAATCTTCTGGAGATTATAAGAAGATCAAGATTATTGGTGACTAGATCCAGTAAATAAACGGGAAGCACAAAAATCCTTATAGGATGGACTAATCTTGGGCCAACGTTATTTGTTTTAATCTAAGCTAAACTGTGTACAAAAAATACATTAACCGAAATCTACGTCAGTTATTGTATACAATATCTAGAGTTCCGCGCATCAATGTAAATCATATTCAGTTACACATAATGCTGATTTATGTGTCTGAATGGAATTGCAGGCACACATATGTAGCCACTTTGTATTTATTAATTATCAATTATGCAGTTTCAACTTTAATTCAAATTGATTTTGATTGGGATGTACGGATATACAACATACGTACACATAATATGACATTTGTACATTGTGTATATCGGTATACTTTGTCGGGGGACACTTTAAATGCATTTATTAATACATCTCTTTGTGAACATTATAAAGTATTTCCCAAAAAAATCTCATTCATATGTTTCAAACGCATATTATCTGAATATATTTTTAATGCATGTGATTATTAGTCCAAGCGGCAAGTAATAAATGAAGGGGGTTACTTGGGAAGTATTCCGAAGTTAATGATATTTTGGTGTGTTGTTTGTGGGTACTCTGTGAAGTAGAATCTGAGTTTTCGACCTCGAGGACCCTGTGCTAACGTGGATGGAGCCGAAAAAACACGAAATTTTACCACCTTTTTTTGCTTTTTTCGAAATCTCTCAGAAACGGTCGACTTAAGCAATTCTTTCATTATGTAATGTTTTAAAGAGGATTATATTTCCTACAATTTTTTATCCCACAACTTTTCTGTGGTACTAATGGTAAGCGCGCTGCGGCTTCTTGAAAATCACCCGCTCCGCTTTTTGTAACCTTGGTAAGCAATGTGTAACATGTGTATTTTCAATTTAAAGTTCGATGAAGAAGAAAATAAATAAAACTATTGAAAAGAACATTACATTTTAACCAATGGTTACCAAGGTTACAAAAAGCGGAGCGGCTGATTTTCAAGAAGCTGCAGCGCGATTACCATTAGTACCACAGAAAAGTTGTGGAAATGAAAATTGTAGGAAATGTAATCCTCTTTAAAACATTACATAATGAAAGAATTGCGTAAGTCGACCGTTTCTGAGAGATTTCGAAATAAGCAAAAAAGGTGGTAAAATTTCGTGGTTTTTCGGCTCCCCCCACGTTAGCACAGGGTTCTCGAGGTCGAAAATTCAGATTCTACTCCACAGAGTACCCACAAACAACATACCAAAATATCATTAACTTCGGAATACTTTCCAGGTAAAAAGTACCTGACTGCTGGACTATATATAAATATTATTATATTAAAATTTATCAATAATTAATATTTCGACAGATTCATTATCATTATTAGAAGTTTAAATTATAATTAAATTATCTCAATAAATAATACAAGGAACGATTACTGGCTAAAAATATCCAATTTATTTATTCTTCAATGTTGCAACATTTCGGTCACAATGTATGAGACCCTTTTCAAGCAATTCCAATATGAACACGCTATTATTAAAATATAATATACTTACAGTGTTTCATAAACACTGTGCCAAACTTGTAGAGGTTGTAGAAGGCATCAAAATAAGCAATTTTGGTCAATAAACCCCTGTCCGGAAATGTGCCGTTTTGGCGGTAGGTTTTAAAATTGGCAATCGTTAATGCAACTCAAATCACTACTTAGGTAATGTTTAATTTAATTATGGAGATTCTAACCTGCCTTTAATCACTGGATCAAAATTAACTTCAAGCTAATATAATATTCCTTTGGAACTCGTAATTCCGTTGTACTGCTAAATAAAGGGTATTATTATCAGTGGCGGTTCAAGAGGATTTTTGTTGCTTTTTTAGATTTTAAAAATCGCAGCACAAAACATTGAATTTTTATAAATACGTCTACTACTAAAAGAAAACGATTTATGAACGAGGGCACTGAGGGAGGGGGGATTAACCATGTAATAGATTATTATAGTGTCGTCTTTATTCTGTACAATACAAACTTATTAATTTTCATTTATTAAATATTGTGTGTATTTTTAATTACCAAAAAAATAAAAATTCCTAAGCTAACAGATTTTGAATTTTGCCATTCTTACATTTTTTTATTTATTGTAGATTATAGACGCGTCGACATCTCAGGTCATTAGCGTCTTTCAACTATACTAAATAACAACTTTCTTAAAACTAAATAACATCACAAAACATCCATGACCGCAGGTGGGATTCGAATCCACGACAGTCTAGTCTAAAGGTTGCGGAACCAAATACGCTATCCACTAGGCTTTTCTGCCCTCGGCCATTCTTACAGTTGCTGTTCAATTTAGCACTTAAAGTTGCAAATATACCTAACAATAAGTGGTTTTTATTTAAAAAAATTCGATTGATGACCAGTCCTATACTTCCCACCTAGTAAACATTTGCAAAAAATAAACACTCATTTTTTATTCTTTGAAAAAAAGCATGGCCCTCTTTTTTGTTTGGTGATCTACTGATGGGTAGTAATATAGCAAAAATCATGGTTACCTTGATTTACGTACAATTTTCTTTTTTTAGTAAAATATTTTTTTTCTCGAAAACTATACATTTTAGAGAAAAAAAATATTTACATTTTTTTCATATTATAAAATCTAGAATTCATTTTTTTTTACCTATGTTAATACGTGACATTGAGAACTTTTTTATAATATTTCAGGATCCATTGAACCGATTTGACTCAAAATCTAATCAGATCTAAGTTAAAGGCTGATAAACACAATAGAACAATCGGCATGACCGTATGTTGTTCCGTTTTTACGATATCGAAGGCGAAAAATTGACCACATACACCACATACATACACACACACACATACAGCATCAGTCAGAAAATGATCTTAAACGATTTCTAGGGTCTCAAAACGTGAAGATCTGTTAAAATCTCGAAATATTTTTTTCGGACTAAATCCATTACTTCCCTACCATAGTAAAGGTGGGAAGTAAAAATGTGTTGTTTAAATTTTTTTTCTGTAAGTGTACTTAATGCTAATGTGGGAGTTCGGCCAAGTAATTTCGTCGCGCTGAACCCCTCCTAACCCTGGGTCCCAAGGCAAGAGCTCTATCAGTCCTACCCCTACTTTATTTTTAAAACTACGAGTCGCCACTGACGAAGTACCGTACAAATGTTTGTACATTTTGATATGATCACTGCTGTCATTTTATCGGTTCCATTACTGTGAATTAGTTCAGCCCAGGCCTTGTACCTTGTGCTTCTGTATATGAAATAATATATCCATCACAGTCATCGGGGAGCAACGCTTCTTTAGTTATATCATGCCAATTAATCACTGGATAATGTCATTGCAGTTACACAATAACAGTACCTATAGTAAACTCTGAATATCGATATGAATTGTGCATTTAACTCCTTTTGAAACTGAAATATGAATTTATTATACAAGAAGTTATTTTATTTAAATTCTCTGGAAGCTAAACTGGCATTTTTTTGAATAAATAAGACAAAATCAATAAACTTGAATAGATTTATAGAAATGTAGGATACATTTTTTAACAATTCTGATAAAATATTAAAAATATGTCCATAACTTAGTTTAGAATTTATTGTTGATTATTCATACCCTCTGAATAATTGGTTAAATTTATCAACTAAATAGAATATTGTGTGAACTCATTTTGATATTTAGGGTTTGAGAAGCAGTAGTTAGATATTGAAATCATTGCCATCTTGGAAGCAAAAATGGAAGATCGTTTTATACTATGTATATTTAAAAGCACATTAATTATCACTTAATTACTTATTTATTTTTAGCTCAGATACGTAATTAAACTTTGTGTTTTATTTACTTTGTCTCGAGATAAAGTATACGGTTTCACAATTAAATAAATTATGTGACAGTTAAAGGGAAAAAGAGCGTAGTTCTTGAAAAGGCAGTATTTCATCGTGAAAGGAGTAAGATGGTAAATGTACTGATGGCGAATACTTACACAGCTAGTGTGCAAGAAGTACATAAACAAAAATGTTTTTCAGTGTAACAAATCACCCGTTTAGTGAAGGCATTGGAAAGAGAAACAGAAGGGAGAGAGGGAAAGAAAAGGATAGGGAATAGTTGTCTTATGTTCTGCAGAAGTACAAAACATCTTGGACATGAGAGTTATATTGTCACCATTCAACTGCTATTAGCAAATGGAGCAAAAAGAATTGCGCTCTTCGAGAAAAGGAACTACTCGTTCGTGCGCCTCGGACGTCCAACTGGACTATTTGTTGGTGTGGAATAAAGGAACAAGTATTCCGAACCACCGAACATATTTATATTGATTATAAAACATACAGAATCATAATGTGTTCGAAATAATTTTCACTTTCATGTTGAGCTCTCGCTGGTACGAAGATTCACTTCATATTATAGCTATTGAATTAGCATATATGAATTGACACTCGCATGTAGTGAAAATCTATTGATTCTGAAGCATATAAGGAGAATATTAGTTTAGTAATCTTGTCACAGTTGAGTATTGTAAGCACATTCCGCCGCGAAAGTGGAAAGGTTCAGGTTAAAATCCTGACTGTGACCACTGGTTGGTAAAATGATTTTTTCCAATATGTTTCGAAACAATTATATAATTGGCTGCTCTCCAACGAAAAAATTTTTCAATTGCATTTCAGCCGTATAAAACTATTATTTATCATACAGAATCATCAACATATTTACATTAAAAATATTTTTCAATTTAGTTGATTATTTCGGTTTGGGAATAACCAATGAAATCTATTTTTGTTGACGTGAATAATGTTTTATACTGAGGCTGACATGTGAAACAAAACACAGCATCAATAACTATGTTCAGGTCTCAGACAGAGTCAGACAGGTGGCCGTGCGAAAAAGTACGAGTCTATCGACAGGTACAAACGCCAAACCCAGGTTCGAATCCTGAAGGTTATTAATTTTTTTTTTAATAATGAAAATATGTAGGTATTGAATAACAATTTAACATATAAAAAAATAAAATTACGATTATTTTATTTATTTAATTCTATAAGATTAGCGTTTAACGGTATTCATCCATATCTGTCTGTGTCCGCGATGCAGACATACCCGTTTTTTCTCAAATAAATTACACTAAAATTAAACTCAAATTCTACAAAATCTACACAGAATAAAATGATGTCTCGGTGGATGTCTATCTATCTGTACCGGCTAATCTCGAAAACTACTGAACGGATTTGATTATTTATCGGGTAAGGTTTAGATCTACCATAACTATGCGGCCAGGGTTTGCCCGGGTGCATATCGCGTTGGGAATTTTTTAGCGTCATACAAGATAATTACAATACAGTCGCGAACTTAATAAAGTTTACACTTGAGTTTTTATGTGTGAGTTCACAAAAAGTCAGTAGTTTAGCAACAAATTTAGTTTTTAATAGGTAAATGTAAATGTCAAAAATTAAAAGAAATAATTGTCGTTTAAATGCCTCGAAATTATTAAAACGATGAACAAAAAAGAAGTTTTATTGCAAGCTTGGAGGAAGGAATTTGCTAGTATCAAATATTATCAAATCTTTTTATGTTTTAATTGAATAATATTGAGTAATTTGGATTGTATAATAAACAACTGAGGTGTTTTGATAATAATTTTTTATCGAATTTTTAGGATGCAACCTTAGCAATTTATACATTGCTATCAAAAGCCAAATTACAATATGCAAAAATTAAAAAAATCGGTAACTAGATGATACAGGTGTAAGCTTTTTTAAGTCCGCGACTGTACCTACCTTGAAATTTGTCTTGATAAAATAATTTTTAAAACTATGGTAACAGCATCGATACTGTCACAATTCGAAAAGTTATGTCCCTGTCCTTTCTGAATACAAGTTAATAGGATCCAGTATTAAACCCAGAATTTAGGGATATTATAGAAAGACCTCTAAATTGATTAAAAAATTAATTCCAACTGCTCTGCTTTTATTTAGTTCGTTTTTCACGGTTTTTTGATTTTTAAAAATTATTGGTTTTGTATTCAAATTAGTCTATTACATAAACCTAACTGCAGATTGCAGTCTATCGTAGACACGGGCATATGGGTTATAAATTCAAATCTAAATAAAAAAAACACTGCTAACAAAAACATTTTACACCATTGCATCGTATGTGTACCTAGTAACCTTTAATTATTGTGAATTTGTATTTGACGCTATTAACATTCGATATAGATTTTTTAATAAAGCATTTTTATTATTATTATAATTACTATATGAAATTTTAAAATCGAATACGTACTGATCTGATGAATGTAACATCAATAACGTAGAGTACGAACTATCCAAAGAAGATGCATGACCCGAGCTTCCCGTTTAGCTGTTTTGTAAGGCTTGAACGCTGTGAACAACGCTCTAGCCAAGCGACCGTCATGAAACGTGGGGAGACTTACTGGACTGGACAGTGGACAGTGGTCCCCTTACACAATACAAACTGTGTATCATTGCATAATGCACAGGATAATTTGTAAGGTTCTTTACAACTTATAAGTGTGTGTACTCCTTAAAACGAAACTGAATGTAAAAACTTTTGCATTGCTAAAAGAATAATTTCAGTTACGCTAATTCAGACAGGATTATAAAATTAAGACGTGATATCGATTTTTTAAGATTTATTTTTATTACATCCTGCAATACAATTTTTAGCTTAGTTTCAGAACTATACAGGGCACTGAATTTAAGGTGATTATTCAATTATTTTAAACAAAATTTCTAAATAAAAAACTAGGGTGCGGTTCTATGAAACCACGGTGCAAATGAAACTTTTTGTAATAACCCTATAAACGCTTTTAATCCGAAATCGCTGAAAGTATACAATTTTGTTTACGTGGAAAGTGCAGCATTGGACGTGATGTGACGTGATATGACGATCGACATGCATAACCGAACGACAAAACACGTGGCTAAAAAAATTTGCTTTAATAAATTAATTAAAATAAAACCCTTTTAGCAGATTTTTCAAGAGCAACCAAAGCACGCAGAACATGGTTACTAATTTTAATTTTGTATGATTAATTTGAAAAATATTTAATTAATTTTCAATATGATGACAAATATAGCTTTCCTAGTATATTTTTAACCGACTTCAAAAAAAGGAGGTTTCTCAATTCGACCGTATATATTTTTTATGTTTTATGTTTATGTGTGTTCGCGGATAACTTCGTCGTTTATGAACCGATTTTGAAAAAAAAAATTTTATTTGAAAGGATATACTTTCAGTTGGTCCCATAGAAATTTCATCAAAATCGGTTCAGTAGTTCGGCTGATTTTAATAAAAGTAAGTAACGGCGTGTGATTCTTTTTAAGGTAAATGTTACTTTTTGACACTAAAAAGTTAAAAATAAAAAACTTTTTACAAAAAAAAAACCTCCTTCAAAAAGGCACTAAAAAGAGAAAAATAATGAAATTTTGAGATCTGTGCCAATTAAAATATGAAGTCGGTTAAAAAGTATAATATAGTGATTAATATCTTCATTTTAACCAACTTCATATTTTAATTGGCACAGACCTCAAAATTTCATTATTTTCCTCTTTTTAGTGCCTTTTTGAAGGAGGTTTTTTTTTCAGATACATAAACTGGATGAAAATTGCAAAAAAATGTAGCTTGAAAGCAAAACTAGACATAGGTGATGAAAACCATTAGGTATAACATTAAATATAAGTTTTAATCTTAAGGTTAACATTATGAACCTCTTAAATAGATTTTGATTACACCTGTGTAAATATTTAAATCCAAACAAACAATTTCTGTTGTTGCTACACCCTGCTAAACAATTAAAAAATATAATTATAACACTGCACAGGTGAGATATTTTTAAATTGTTATTTAATATTCATATTTTTCCATTGCCATTAGACAAATAAAGATAAGGTTTTTGATTGATTTTATCTCTTCTGTCCTATATTGTACATCTATATATAATCAAGTCTAAAATCATTATTGAATCATTGAATCACTGTTGACGGGTAAGTAAGCATTTAATTCATTTATAATATTATTGATTTATTTTCTCTATACAGGAGCATTTTGAAAAATTATATTTTCATTCTACTTGTTTATTGAATAATTGATCGTTTTGTCTGATCTAGTAACTTAGGGAAATTTATTAAGATTTAAGGAGTTAATTTTTTTTTAATTTGTCCAAAAACGAATTTAAATTCAAATAATGGTACATTTTAAAAACATGCAAATGCATCAAGCGGCACCAAAAAAAACAGACCTAAACTTCTAGTAGGTACAATATTGTAAGATTTCACTATAGATTTCTAGGCATTGCTAAAAAATAAAACCGACCAGTGCATTTATACGCTTCTTATATTTACATGCCTTAATTTTTAATTTTTTTAAATTGTTTTATTTTTCGAGAAAAAATGGATCCCTTCTAAATACTCTATCTTTCAGATTCAAAATGAAGGGTCTTTTAGTTCTTTTGGTTGCCGTAGCAGTCACGTCTTCTGAAAAATATGAACATCCACTATCGGATGAATTCATTAAAAAAATTAATGATCTCCACCCGACTTGGACAGCTGGACGTAACTTTGCTCCTGACACATCAATGGACTACATCAATGGACTGATGGGTGCTTTACCAGAACCAGAAGAACTCAAAAAATCAATTCCTATTAAAAGTTACAATGTAAGAAAAAGTGATATTCCTGCTGAGTTCGATGCTAGAAAAGAATGGTCGAATTGCACAAGCATTAACGAAATCAAAGACCAAGGTGGTTGTGGAGCATGCTGGGTAAGAATCAAGCATTAAAACGCATTGAAATTTATAAAATATAACTGTGTCAAATACGCCTAAGGATATAGACTTAAATAAAATGGTGCTAGTGCAAATAAAATGTTTTTGACATTCTATATTAATTGATGTACTCATCATTGTTTTGTTTTTCAGGCATTTGGTGCGGTTGAAGCAATGACAGATCGTGTATGCATTGCATCCAAAGGAAAGTATACATTCCCGTTCTCAGCCGAAAATGTTTTGGCTTGCTGTCCCAACTGCGGTTTTGGATGCGGTGGTGGTTACCCTATTCAAGCATGGATATATTGGTTGAAAGAAGGAATTGTCAGTGGAGGACCATACGGATCGAACGAGGTGATTATAATATTTAATTTAAAGTTACATATGGAAAATGTCTTCAGATTTTTAGTTTTGACGTGGAACTACGTCTTCCCGGTGGTATATAGGGGGGTAAAATGAACGTTACAAAAATGTGTCACAAAAAATGTGTGACGCTAAAATAAATAAATCGGGGGAATAATTAAAGCCTTCACTGTAATAATATGAAATAAAAATAAATTGTTTCAATTTCAAATTCACTTAATACCTACTACCTACATAATATTGTTACAAAACTGTTTTCTGAGTTGGCGGAATAAATATTTATTTACAATATTTATTTACAATAATTAAAAACACAACAATAATAAATACAACAACCAAAAGTCAGTTCTAACAATCAACACAAGTAATTAACACTTAACCATATACAATTGACTACACTAATATTTATTTTATCAGGTGAATTTATATCACGGAACTATTTATATCACTGTATTTATATCAGATTTATTTCTAACGTTTATTTATGTCGGTCATTTACTCAGTTACTTCAGTACTGTTTATTTATATCCACTCCACTATTTATATCACTGTATACTGACTGATTCGACCGTTGATTGACTAATATTTATATCACTGATCCGCTTGGTTGCACAACTCACCATTGACTGCCTGACTTCCTCGCACTCGCTTGCTTATATAGGTCGCTTGGCTTAGGCACAGCGCGTTCTAGCGTTCTCTAGAATGTTCGTGCAGTTACTCGTTGTTCAGCAAGCAGACATCATTTCTCAGAATTCCTGCCTGACGTTTATATACAGGGTGATCCGTAACAATATTAAAAATTATTAATTGAAAAATAAAACTATAGAAGTAGTAGTTCTACGTCCTCGGTTGCGGCATAATCGTAATAGTGTCCCTTGTCATTTTTTTCTGTTCTGAGATATTTATGTTTAATACATTAAATATAACTATTCATTTGTTACTCATAATAGGGTTGTCAACCATATTCAATCCGACCTTGCCAGCATCATACTGAAGGGCCACGTCCACCATGCGCTTCTGAAGGTGGAAAAACACCGACATGTAAGAAAGAATGCGTATCCAACTTTGAAGAATCTTACGAAGGTGATATTCGTCACGGAGAAACTGCCTACTACTTAGCAAATGATGCTTTGTCTATACAACAAGAAATACTTATTCATGGACCTGTAGAAGCGACATTCACTGTATATGAAGATTTTCTCAATTATAAAAATGGTAATTTTGATTTCATTGTCATTCAAATGAAAAAGGGACGTGGTTATTTTTTATATTTAATAAATTTACAAAAAATACCTTGTTTTAAAAATAACACTTAAAAGTACAAAATAAAGTAAAAAAAAGGGTGTGGGTCTTGCGACCCCCGACAGATGTGAAACATCAAAGAAAACGTTATTGAACTCGGTGGTATTCTCTATGTAGTAGTATAAATTTTTTCAAAAGCAGCAACTAATTGTTATGCTGACGTAATCCTATATACTGCACTGTAACACCGCGTGTCTTACGGTGTACGCCTGAGCCAAGAGAGAGAGAGAGAGAGTGCCGCAGTGGTGGGGAGAACAGCAGCGAAGGAGCGGACCAAACATTTCGTTGCATATTTCCGCTCACGAGGCTGCTCACAGCCCGACATAAGATGTTTCACATCAAAAAGCTAGTTTGAAAATAATGATGCGGATGACGTCTATGATTAATTTGGAGATAAATATTATATTATCAATGCACGATATTAATGTTGTCGTAAAAAGCCACAACAAAAGTAACTCTGTATTTAAATAATACTGATTTGACATTTTTTTATTACAGGTGTTTATAAACACGTCACTGGATCAGCTAAAGGCGGTCACGCTGTTAAAATCATTGGTTGGGGTACAGAGAACGAAGTCCCATACTGGCTAGTCGCTAACTCCTGGAACACTGACTGGGGTGACAAAGGCTTCTTTAAAATCTTTAGAGGAAAAAATCATTGCGGAATTGAAGGTGGTATCAGCGCTGGACGTCCAAACATTAACGATTTTATTCAGTGATTATAAAAATTTCAAATGTATCTATATTATACTCAGTTAGTTTTTGAAATAAAGGATTAAAAAATACATGAATGCATAGATTTGTTTCTAATTTTTCATCATAATAAAATAGTTAATATTATTTTTCCATTTTGTAAGCCACTTTTTTTCGCTTCAACATATTATAGTAGAACCTGGATAAGCGAGAACTGGTTAAGTGTGAAAACTCTATTAGCCTGTGTCCCGTCATTTTTACACCCGAAAACCTCTATAAGTGAGAAACCTCTATATGAGAGTCATTTTTCACTTCCGGACCTCTATAACTGAGACAGCCTTTTGCCTTGCACTTCTATAAGCGAGAGTCTGTACTTGGTAGAGGACAAATCAAGTATTTTCTATTATTTATTATTAAAACCTATTTACTATTTTTGCAGGATTTTTTGTGGAATGATCGCGAGTAAACCTCTGTAAGTGAGAGAAGCTGCTCTTGTACCTTTATTAGTGAAAAACTGGTTAAGTGAAAAACCACGATAAGCGAAAAAAAATTCTCGGTCCTTAGAACTCTCGCTTATCCAGGTTCTACTGTAATTATTATTCAGTCAAGAAAGAAAGAAATATCAATAGTTTGCAGTCTATTCAATAAATCTATTTAAAGTAAATAGTTTCGTACAAGTATTTAGCTTTAGTTCGTGCAAATATCCAATGGGCTTAATGTTATACTGAACCCACTGGGTAAACAAAGACTCCCCTTCTATTGCAAACAAGAAAATTATTCCGATCGAATAATTGTCAAATATGCTCTTCAAAGGTATGTCAACACAATACTTCAAATTGAACTGACAAGAAGCTAATACATTTTCGCATGATATTAAAAAGAATTATTTAAATAACTGTTATTTTTGTAATGGAATAATGATAATCAAGTCTAGCAAAATTTACATGATATACATAATTATGCCGTTTTAGACATTTATACAAGTTTTGTCTTAAAAGGAGTTTCGGATTTTTTTTAAAATTAATTTTTGTAAATTGACTCCCCTCGAATGAGTAGAGCGACAAAGATAGAATGGTTAACTAAATTAAATTAATTATCATGGTTTTTAAGCATGAAAAGAAGCCGAGGGCAAAGGGCACTGATCCTTAATGATTTTCACTACAGTGTTTTCCAATTATGTTGTCAATCCTGTGATACACCCTGTATATGTGTGTTCCCTCTCGTAGCTTCTAAATTACTCGACCGATTTTGACAAATAAGGTGTCTATCGATAATGTGAGTGTTATAGAGTATATTACGTTACCACGGATCAAATATGGTGGAAAACAAACGCAAATTATTGACTACGGAAAAAAAGAAATGGGCTTGAACATCGTGGTTCGTGAATATATCAAATGAAAGGAATAGACGAGTGGACTCCAAAACAAAAAGAGTTCTAAATACAATTAATAAAAGTTTAAAAAAAACTAAAACTCGACTACGAAAAAGTAAAAAAAACTGACAATTTGAAAGTCGACGGTAACTAAAACTAACATCTTTTTACTCACAATATATGAGTTAATTGTGGACAACAATATAAAAATTATTAAATCAACAACGACCCCAATCCACAAGCAAGATAATGTTAAGAAAAAATATTAATCACTACCTACGGGTTACGTGAATGCTTGTGGATTGGGATCATTGTTGATTTAATAATTATTATCTTTTTACTCGACTAATTTTCATATTGGAGGCTTGTTTTTTACTTTTCCATATAGTCTTTATTTTTATTCGAAAGATTTTGTTATATCTAAACAATGCTGTACTCTGAATTGAAATTTATTAGTGCAGTTGTTATTCGATGCATGAATTTATGAGTGCATTTTGTATAAAGATGCGAAGTCTTGCGTGTAATATTTATGGAATAGTTGAACCTGTTGTTTTTGTTCCAACCTTAACAGATTCGCTTCACTATAATATATACTGGCTAATATAAGGCGAGCATAGTTGTAAATTATTACATTAGCATGTCAGTTGTCAGAATGCTGTATATTATAATCTGATAGAAACACACTGTGCATTGCATGCGTGTTCATATTGTTACACTCTGATCACAGAAACAATCAACCATGCTGCATGTAGAAATAACAGAAAAATGTACCAAATTTCGTTTAAATCGAATATTTTTGTCAAGAGTTATCGTGCTTAGTGCTAACACATACTATATAATATAGTATATATTTATATGTAAACATTTTCAAAATAGGTGATGTGACGCGTCAAGAGATTATTGTTCCGCCCGTAAAGGTCATTCCGTCCGACCGTATGACAAATACCTACACTAATAAAAATTAAGAAAGACATAAAGTAATAATTTTTTAAGCATAATAATTTATTTTTCAAAAGATTTTTAAGAATTATCATTTTCTTTTAAATACAAATTTAATATTTACTTTAACGCTATACCGAACTAATTTAAGTATCTGGCATTACTTTTGTTTGTCATTCACGAATTATGTTACAAGTTACAGGGCTTCTCCCTGTTCTTGTTGGCGTTTCTCAAGCATTTGCGACTGAGAAATGTCTCCTTTGATGTTCATCGGATTAATTAGTAAAAGACAAAATTGTGTTTGAACAATGGAGCATAATATTATCAAGTTAAAGAGTGTCGTTCTCTTCTGTTGAACAAATCAGAAATTTCAAGGTAGGATAAAATGCAGATTTCATCGTCACACAAATACAGAGTTATTGTATAATACAGACGCTTAACAACTGACGTCATTAGCGACCATCAGCAAATACCTACTTAATAATAAAAAGAGGCTTGTTGTGTGGATAAAACCACACTGCTAACTTCCCATTGGGTGCCCTTAGAGATTAAAAAAAACTCTAATTGAAATTTTCTGCAAACCTAATCAGATGTTCATTATGTAAATATGTGTCGTATGACATTAGTCCGGAGTCGATATGATTATCTGTTCTCGAGATATGCGGGCCAAGAAAAAGTTCACCAACGTACGAACGAACGCACTTACGTATGAACGTACGTCCACATACACACAGGCATGTCTCTAGAAATATTACATTCGAACTCTAGGGATCTATCTAAAAACATTCAGATATGTCAACATTTTTCATTCGCAAAATCAGACCCATTACAATAACTTCCATTGGGAAGTTAATAATATGTGTAATAGTGCTTAAATTTGATAATTTGTAGTTTTCAGATTTGTTCTTTAGTCTACACCTAATGATCTAGCTTGGTGCCAATTTTCAAGTTTCTAAGTCACCTATAAGTGGTCTATGATTTTGATAAGTGAGTGAGTGAGTGATAAAAATGGAGCTTTTCAGACCTTAATAACTAAGAACTATCATAGGTTTATTCATGAAATTTGGGATTCTAAATGTTTAAGAGGACCTTATTAGACATGCAAAATTGCAAGTATGTACTGTGTAGGTCTAATGTTTTTTTAGTAATGGGGGGGTCGAAAGTAGCTCGAAATGGTTAGTGTAAATATATACACAGTCAGTGTTTCCGAACTTGGCTGACACCCTGCCGTGTGGTCTAGATATTAATCTACGTTGCTAATGAATTTTAAATTATCAAAAAAAAGTCTAAGAACTGGAAATCCTAAAATAATGAAGATATTTAAAAACCCAAATACCTGATATGGCTATATAGCCCAAAAGTACAAGACAATATTTTAAGAGAAGCCAAATTGGAGTTTACTGTTCTTTTAATAACTTTTTTATTCATTATTATATTTTCGTGTGGAGCGGAAAATGGAGAAGATATCGTTACGAAAAATAGAATACCTTTTTAAAATAATTTCATATCATTTCGACGCCTTTCGCAAAATGCGCAATACCTAATACGTAGGTCGCTGTTTGCAATCTCTATCGTTAATTGATTCGAATTATATACGACGCATTGTTGCATTATATTTATAACCTGATTATCGTTGTATAGTCATATCTAATTTGAAATAGTGTAGCTGTGACTATTGTCATTTTGTTTTGACTATTTGTAACAGAATTGACAATATTCACATGTCATTATTAATCCGCATCTGACATATTTTAGATTCAGTTTGTGAGTATGCAGATGTGCGGCCTCTATCTCCCAGAGCCGCTTGTATCTCTTTGTGGTCTCCCGAGACACCAGCTATATTGCATATGTATGCATATATACATTATATACAATTAGAATATAGATACAGTGTTTACAGGGTGTTTCGTATCGTTATGTTCAAATTTTGAGAGCATGAAATAAACCTAATTCTAAGACTAAAAACACAGAGGTCAATTAAACAGTAAATAATCAGATTTAAATTTCGTAAACCAAATAAAATTAAGAATTTTGATTTATAAAATCTAGGTGGTCATCTGATTATTTATCTTCGTAACGAATAAATATCGACACACTTTTGTGTTTTTGAGTCTTAGAATTAAGTCTATTTTATGCTCCCAAAATTTGAGCATAACGATACGGAACATACCTACTGTATATGTCAATATTGATATGAATGTACACAGGTGTAACCAAAATTTCTGATTAAAGGAGGATGTGTGTTTTTCTGTCGATTCCACAATAACTGTTAATCGATTTCAATGAAATTTGGCGCACGTCTTCAACTCAAAGGATAAGAGTTACTTTTTATCCTACAGATTCGCTCGTGTTAAGAGTATAAGTAAAGCCTTTACTATGACGGTGATTATCTATTATTTAAATATTATCTATGTTCATTTATTATATTTATTATAAATTTAAAATAAAATATTGCTTTAAAAGTTTATAAAAAAAATGAAAACCATGTTAAATGTTGTTTTTTTTTTGTTACATAACATAGCATATACCAGAGGTAATAAAATGTAAACACGGATTCTTTACAAGATTGATTTTGTGATCTTTTTAATCATACTGTATATTATAGAATATAGAACATAATTATTACAGTACGTTGTTGAAACGAGCGGGGTAGCTAATGACATCTGTAACTGTTTAATAATATTCCACCGGCCCCAACTAACCCCAATTTCTATTACGTATGCAATTGTTATTTTTATGTGATGATAGCAAATAATTTATTCATGCCCTGATCCATATAAACACAATTTTTTAATAATGTTGTTTGTTCAGTTCTAAACATATTAAAAATAAAATTAGTAAAACGTAGGCATAACATTTTACTGAAAAAAAAATAGCTAAGATTCTATAGGGGTTCTATGCGCTTTTTTAAAATTTAATAATTCGAGGACATCATATCAGAAGGGCGTAAGAGCCAAATGGTAAATTTTACAGGAAACAGAAAACACGAATTAGATTATGATTAGATATGCATATACGCCCCAAAACCCAGATTTCGTCTATATTGGCGCTTACGCCCTTCTGATACGCCCTCGATATTATGTTTTGGAGAATGCTAGCCTAAAATATTTATAAATTAAAAACATGAAATATTTTAGAAAACCTAGTCTCAAAAGTTACAATCATGTCCTTTTCGATTACCTATTGAAATTATCATTGCAATGAAAAGATCTTTTATAGTGAAGTTGTGGTACTTTACATAAAGTTTTTTATTATCAATGCATAGTGATGTAAAAATACGGTATTAAACTTTTTTGTGTATATTAAACCCATGGTATAATACCGTATTTTTTCAGTGTAAAACGGTTTTTTACTTTTTCACACTACGGATACGGTGCATTATTCAGTATTTCCAACTGCATAATAGGAAAAGTTCCTGTTCTCATTTTGGTATTAAACCGTTTTAAACGGTATTAAACCGTTTTAAACGGTATTAAACCATTTTAAACGTGCTGTTTAAAATACATTTTGCTATGTCTATAAAACTGGGGTATATTATTTTTTTTACATACCGTACAATACCGTTTTATGCAAACGTTTTATACCAGAGTATTATACGCATTTACATCCCTATCAATGCATTGTTTTATAATTTCCTATTTGACTGATTTGTTATTAACAATATCAACATTAGGTGGAAACATAAATATAGTCGCAGTTGATATACGTTAGGAGCACCGAACTTAATAATTTGGTTTGTAAATAATATTTTGTTTGTAGATAATATAGATCATAAAGACATGGAGAACAAACGCCTTAAAGGCTTTCTATCAGCTTTCTTTGATGTGATATATCATTGAGTGCCGTGCTTTACGGGGCTCATCAGAAGATAGGATTGGTTTCCATAGATCAGGGCTGTGACTTTTTTACTTCCCACCTCTACTATGGTAGGGAAGTAATGGATTTAGTCCGAAAAAATTTTTTCGAGATTTTAACAGATCTTCACGTTTTGAGACCCTAGCAATCATTTAAGACCATTTTCTGACTGATGTCTGTATGTATGTGTGTGTGTGGTCAATTTTTCGCCTTCGATATCTTAAGAACGGAACAACATACGGGAATGCCGATTGTTCTATTGTGTTTATCAGCCTTTAACTTAGATCTGATTAGATTTTGAGTCAAATCGGTTCAGTGGATCCTGAGATATTCAAAAAAACGTCCTCAATGTCACGTATTAACATATAGGTAAAAAACAATATAAATGAAGTTCTAGATGTTATAATATGAACAAAATGTAAATATTTTTTTTCTTTGAAAATGTATAGTTTTCGAGAAAAAAAATAGTTTTGACTAACAAAAATAAAAATTGTACGTAAATCAAGGTAACCATGATGTTTTGTTATATTAAGCTAGCCATCAGTAGATCACCAAACAAAAAAGAGGGCCATGCTTTTTTCAAAGAATAAAAATTAAATTGTGTTTTAAAGACCACCAACAGCTAAGGTTATTTGGGCCTAGTCAAAGAATAAAAAAGAAAATCTGTTTATTTTTTGCAGAATATTTACTAGGTTGGGAAGTATAGGACTGGTTCATAGACAGTGCGACATTTTTTTATTTCAAAAAACATGTTAAGTAAGACTATTGTCGGGCTTATCGATCATTTAACACGATGTTTTGTTAATCGCTGTTAAATTTTTACACATAAAACATACGAAGTAACCATAGAAATAACAGCGAAATATAACAGCGTGATTAAAATGTACGATAAACCCGACATATGTATATTGTAGGGGTAGCTGACAGATCGTGTTTATGATAGTAGAAAGAGGACATACTACATTCATATTTTATGGAAATTATTGTTAAAATTAATTTTTTTTATTGAATTTACTAGCTATGTACAATATAGAGGGTAAGTTTGCTGTGAAACAATTCATAAGAAAAAATCCCAGATCGTCTGCGGTTAAAATCCTCGAGGACACGTCAGTCTTATTTTTTAAACACGCATTTTTTTAGATAATCGTCTTTTTCTAGCTCCACCCCTTTCCAGAATGACGTCATCGCCTTTTTAACTTCCCATTGGAAGTTATTGTAATGAGTCCGATTTTGCGAATGAAAAATTTTGACATGATTGGACGTTTTGAGGTCCCTAGAGTCCGAATTTGGTGTTTTTAGAGAGATGTATGTTTGTGTGTGTGTGTGTGTGTACGTATGTTCGTACGTTGATGAACTTACTAGTCTCGCTAATCTCGAGAACAAATAATGATATCGACTTCGGACCAATTTCATTCGACGCATAATTATAATATATAATGCACACCTTATTAGATTTGCAAAAAAAATTTCAAAATGAGGAAATCTGATAATATTAATTTTTAAATTAATATATTTTATACGTATGTATTGTAAAGTTTTACAGTTTTAGCCCCCCTAACATTAAAATTTTAGTCCCAACGCATCTCTATTATCTTACTGATACGTTAACGCACCCTGTAATTTTTGAAAACGATTCAATTTTGGCGAGCCATTAGTGCAACGAAGAGGGTTTGTCTCCCGGTCGTGGGGGAAAAGTGTACGTTACAGTATGTAGAAAATTGAATACCTAGTCATATTCATAGACGTTGATATGAACACGAAAGCAACATTTTTTGATTAATCTATCGAAATAATGAAATAACTAAACCTCAGCACTAAAGTAACGTTAAAATAGTTTATCTTAACTGAGCTTTATATTTATAACATAGCTCTGAGGCCTCGGGGGTAAGCTGAATTAAATTTGTCCCTACTCTTAGCGTCTGCACTGAACCTAAATCCACCTCTGATTATTATTTATTCTTATTGCTACGTTTTGGTGTTTGGAGACACTGCAGAAAACAGAAAAGTTTTATATTTTTGTGTGTACTCTGAAGTAATTAATTTCCTTCTTGTTGTCCTTAGTTTAACGTTGATAACATCCAATCCTTGAAACCTAGTGTAACAGTTGCTTTCTCGCGCTCTATATGTATTTCTCTTTCCAGTACGTTTCTCAGTAATCTCTCTTTGAAAACACAAACTTGCAATTTGCTTTCTGTAATTCTCATTTTCATTTCAAATATACACTCTGTATACAGTCATGTATTAGCCCTTATAATTCTTTTGTTTTCAAAATTTAAGATAAACTTAGTCATATTATTTGTAAAATCGCTAGATAAATCATGACTTTCAGTCATTTTCTTCAAATTTCAATTAATATTTAAATCTGACATTTTCAAAATTTATGTATATAAATAAATTATCTAATTGATAAAATATTTACAAATAGCAGGTACTAATATTATAAAGAGGAAAAACGTGTGTTTGTTTGTTGTGAGCCATCTCAAGAATATTATACCATTGAACCGATTTGGAAAATTCGTGCACTGTTTAAGAGTATGGGATACCTACAACCTTCTGCACTCTTCATCTCAAATCCTTTCTCCTCGCCTAAAAACGTTTATGACTCTCCCGACGAAACACATTACAGATCCTTCAGGCGAAAAATTGAGAAACATTTCCTGGGAAAACTTACAAATTAAAAAAAAATAAGTTACGTAATCTTTTACACGTAACCAATTTTTTTTTTAAATTCGTCTGTAGAATCTATATTCTATAATGTGATGCTTTGTCCTTCATTTGACGTTTATCCGAACCCATTAGCTTTAAAAATAGAGTCGGGAGATCCACAACCGTTTTTAGGTGAAATGAAGAGTGCAGGAGTATTTATAGGTATCCAATGCTCTTAAAAGCCTACTTCTTCCCGAGTAACATTTATGTAAGTATTATTAATTAAATTTGTCATTTTATACTCGTACCACTATTACCTTTAATCCATATTTTCCTCGTTATTATATAAGTTTTTAAAGTTCTGCTTTGTTATAAAATAAAATCTGTTACTTGTTACCGAAATCTGTAATTATAAACGATAAAGTAGTTTTCAAACTGTCGCCTATTGGCATTTATAGTGGCTATATTATAAATATAATACCTATAAGTATATGATTCGATTCCAGTCCTGTCTTTTAGTATATATTCTACTTAGCTTTTTTAAATACGTTGAGATTTTTTTTTGTTAATTCGTTATTCTGAATATAATGTAAACAGAGGAGAATATACAAATGTACATAAAGATAATATGTTTTAAAATTCCCTGACTTTAGACTTTAATAATTTACTTTTTATGTTTAGAAATAAAGCATTCTTTATATAGCACGTTTATGGAACTGTACACACAATGTTAAATGTCTGTTATTTCTTTTCCAGTTAATTTTCCTTTATGAATTTTTAATTCTTACAAATTAGTAAAAACATATAACTGTAGAGATTTTTTTCATAAATATTAAAAAAGTTATGTTCATTAAAGCAACATCATTAAAATCCCCACAGAATTATATTACATGTAGTAGATATAAGTTATGATCATCTAGAACAGGATCGTAACAATTCAAGCACACGGTTATAGTGCAAAAGATCTTTAAGTAGCAAAAGAACTGAGATAAAAAATATTTAGTTAATAGGTACACAAAATGATTGTTATTTAACATTGCAAATGTTCATTATTATTCTATAATTTATTCTCAGTTTCTGCAGATATGTTACCTGTATGTTAAACTAGATATATATTTAAAATTATAGATGGCCGACATTTAAGGCCATTAACGACCATAATGTTGTACTAATACAGAATGTGTTTATGGATGAATGAACAGATTATGACACTTCTCTTTTATTAATTCAACTCGAACACTTCTACAATTAACTATTAGATTGGATAAAATATCTAGATGTGTAATGGGATATATTACTGACGAGTGATGACAGTATGTAAAAACAAGCGATCTTCATAATACCATTACGCACTAGATATGTATGGTATTTTTGCCATACCCACTACAAAATACCTACTTTTCACTTTGTTTTTTTGACAGTACATTTGCATCGCCATCTTTACTTTTACAGTATGCCATGAAAGTCATGAGCGAATAAATAGAAGTTGTTATGGCAACCGTTTACTTACCACACTTGCTATGTAATGGAAACACTTTTGCACGCCAGTCTGTTAAATGACCCAATACAGGTCGGTATACATGCATCGAAAGTAGCTATTTTGTAGTGGGTATGGTAAAAAGATTATTATCTATATTCGTGACCCCTGTCTTTTCAACACCATAGGTATGCACAGTAGTGTTTTCCCTCGGGAAAATTTTTCCCGCACAAAAAGTAGACTATATCCTTTGTCGGGGTTCAAGGAATATCTTTGCCAATTTTCATCTAAATCGGCTCAGTGGTTAATCCGTGAAGAGTTAACAAACAGGCAAACACATTTTCACATTTATATCAAATATTAATTTGGATTCTTATAGAGAAAATAGTTCCACTCAATACGACCCTTGTTACAAAACTACGGAAAGCACGCGTTTGTTAAGTTTAAATCTTGAATTCTATTGAATTTAGTCCCTAGTTAATTATAAACTAATGTGTTGAAACCAATTCGTAGAACGACGCGTTTCCAATATTCTTAATACAATATTTATTTTAATTGCGAGTCAAAGTCTCATCAGTTGATGTTATATGTTTAACATATGTGGCTTTAAGTATTTAGGTAAGTAATCTAAAAGTCTTTGAAAATTACACACGTGCTTTGCGACATTTTTAACCTACATGTGTTTAACAAGCCGCATCTGGTGTTAACTACCTTGCGTATTCCTGTGAAAATTGTATTCTGAAAATTAAAAGTTTTTTTTTTAACTTTTATTTCCCTGGGTCTGCTGTCACCAGTTTATGCACAGTGTAGATATAAGAATATAATATTGCTACAAGACTGTTTTCTGAGTTGGCGGAATAAATATTTATTTACAATAGTTCGTAATAATTAACTATATACAATAAGGATTATTTATTTGTGATTTATTTGTGATTTATTTGTGATTTATTTGTGATTTATTTGTGATTTATTTGTCTTGGAGCAAGCTCATTTTGCATTGTCACTTGTAAAATGTGGAATGAATTGCCACCTCATATTCGCGATGCACCATCTCTGACAAAATTTCGTGAAAAATGCAAAATATTCTTGCTTCAAGAAATGGGCAATAAACATAACATCCCAACTTTTTAGTTTTTTCCAGATTTTGTAATCTTCTGTAATAATTGTATAATCATCTGATCTATTAATATTTTTCATTCCTTTTTTGTGTAATTGTAACATGTATGTATTTAATATTTGTATGGCTTTGCGGCTTGTAGCTATTCAATAAATTTAATTTAATTTAATTATTTATGTCAGATTTATTTATATCGTTCGTCGCTCAGTACTTGACTTCGTAATCAACACGACACTGATTGCCTGATTGACCCACGCCGCTGTTTATATACCTGCGTGGCATAAACTCAGTGGTGTTCTCGATTTCTCTAGCGTTGTCCAGAATATTCGTATAGGCACCAGTGCGTTCAGCAAGCAGTCACCGCTTCCTGCCTGACGTTTGTATACAAAATGATCCGTAACAATATATACATTATGACATTAAATAATAGCTAAAAGTAAGTATGAACCTTAACTAATTAATTAATATTATTGCGGACTGATGTTTCTTAATTATTATTAAATTATTATAGTATCTTGAGGGAGCTTTCTTCTCTTGAGTCGGGTTTAGCGGTTTCGTGACTGGAAGTGCTGAGCGCTTGGGCAGTTTGTAATTCTCGAGAGGAAATTCATAGTAGTAGCTTCTATAAAGTCTCTAATGTAAAAATTCTAGGTTGCGAATTTGAAATAGGCGCTTTATTTTGCGAAGACACGCTATATCTGGCCAACGTCAATAGTGGAGATGTCATATACCCCAATTCTCTAAAATGTATAGTTTTCGAGAAAATAAATATTTTACTAAAAAAAGAAAATTGTACGTAAATAAAGGTAACCATGATTTTTGCTATATTACTAGCCATCAGTAAATCACCAAACAAAAAAGAGGGCCATGCTTTTTTTCAAAGAATAAAAAAAGAGTTTATTTTTTGCAAATATTTACTAGGTGGGAAGTATAGAACTGGTCATCAGTCGAATTTTTTGTATACAATTTCCGTTATTCGAAACAACATTTTTCTACGCATTTTGATGAAAATTTGGCGATCTTTTTGTATAGATATAAGTAGGTACATATTATGTTATATGTTTCTCTGTGAATACAATCTAATGTTCTACATGACAGGGAGTTTCACAACGACATGTAGACTGCTCCTGCATATGTATAAAAACTGTATATACAGTGTGTCCCACCGAATTTGAAACATAGGAATTTAACATAGGATTCTGATAATTTGTTAATATTTGCTCCCCATTAAATGTTTTTGTTATTTTTATTTTACGAACTGGTTCTAAATATCCTCAGGAATGATTCTGTAATTTATTTTTTCTTAATTCTCGTTAAAAATTCAAAAAAATCACATTTTTGAGAAATAAAATACGAAGCTTAGTTTGTATACCAGTTTTATGAGCGCCGACATCGTTTCGTTCATAGCCAAGTTGACAGCGCGCAAGGGCAATAATTATACATTCCACCAAGCTTGAGTTCGAATCCCGGGTCCTCAAATATTTTTTTTTTTTTTTTATGAAAATACATTGGAAAATTATTTTAGATAAAAAAAATTTAATTGAAAAGTTATTTAAAAATAAATAAATTTAATGTTGAGCGTCTATAATTTACAATTTTAATTTTTTTCGACTATTAGTCATTATAAAAATAAAACAATAGTTTAGACACTTCTTACCACAATAATTTTATTCGTGAATGTACATTTCAAGAGCTAAGCTCTCATCTTCAGCACATACTAAACTAAAAGTTTAGTATGTGCTGAAGATGAATAGTCGAAAAAAATTAAAATTGTAAATTATAGACGCTCAACATTAAATTTATTTATTATTAAATAACTTTTCAATTAAATTTTTTTTATCTAAAATAATTTTCCAATGTATTTTCATAAAAAAAAAAAAAAAATATTTGAGGACCCGGGATTCGAACTCAAGCTTGGTTGAATGTATAATTATTGCCCTTGCGCGCTGTCAACTTGGCTATGAACGAAACGATGTCGGCGCTCATAAAACTGGTATACAAACTAAGCTTCGTATTTTATTTCTCAAAAATGTGATTTTTTTGAATTTTTAACGAGAATTCAGAAAAAAATAAATTACAGAATCATTCCTGAGGATATTTAGAACCAGTTCGTAAAATAAAAATAACAAAAACATTTAATGGGGAGCAAATATTAACAAAATATCAAAATCCTATGTTAAATTCCTATGTCTCAAATAAGGTGGGACACACTGTATATGATCACAATCTAAGATTTAAAAAAACTTATAAAATGTTAACTCTCGCATGTATAATGATTCGACTGTTTAATAGCTGTACTATGCTTTGCAGTTAATTAAATAGTCGACTCTCGCATGCAGTGTGTTTTCAACGTGAAATTGCTATATATAAGAAGAGATCGGTTTCCACTCTCGGGCACTGTGGAGAAATCGGTAACTCACCTAGCCGGAAACTGGGGGTTTCGGGTTCAACTCCCGACAGTGCTCATTTGATTTTTTCTTAGATATAGCTCAAAAATCATGGCAGCTTAGCTGTCTGAGATATTTATTATTTTCACCTCTAATTGTTATGTGAATAATATGGTGTGGATATAAGGGGTTTTAAATCGATTGATTTTATCATATACCAACAATCTAAGATCATTGTCTATTCATTTTTTCTGACAACGCTTTCTGCAACCCAGCATAGTCTGTCTGTCTGATCAGTTTTTGTTGAAAAGAAGTATTATTTATTCCTTATTTACAGGGAAAGGACATACTTTTGCTTTTGCTCGTGATTGCATACTATAAAAGAACAATACTATTAATTACGTGTCAATAAATAAACATTAATTAGATAAATATGTTCCACACCATAATTTGCAATGATAACTTTAGTCAAAGTATATTTGCAGCGGGTTGGCATCAAAATCCAAAGAACAATTTTTTTATACCGACGTGCCAGTGCATATGTCAAACTAGCGGGCTGGATCCATACATCCATCACCCACCGTCAACCTCACACGCGTGTTATTCACCGCTAAATATTTATTGCATCCAACAAACTCGTCTGTCTCTATCCTATTAACAACATTCCTATGCATCTTGTTCATTTGTCTTTATCTTTTGATGCAACTGTTAAAAGAAAACACTTTTTATCATGGAACTTAATAAATTGGACTGTAAAGTATGCTGATTTAATTCTTTCGTCTCTCCGAGATACTCCAAGATGAAGAAGCTGCAATAAAGAAGATAACACTTTCTCGAAATCTCTAACCTGAAAAATAAAATATAAATTATCATCGCATATATCATTAGCGCATAATGTTATTGTATTAACATATTATCTATACTTACCTTTGCAGTATTTCATGTTTCCTAGTATAAATAAACTCAGCTGCTACACACTAGCTTAAAAAAAGTCTTTTGTGATTTTTTACTTCCCACCTCTACTATGGTAGGGAAGTAATGGATTTAGTCCGAAAAAAATATTTCGAGATTTTAACAGATTTCACGTTTTGAGACCCTAGCAATCGTTTAAGATCATTTTCTGACTGATGTCTGTATGTGTGTGTGTGTGTATGTGTGTGTGTGTATGTGTGTGTGTGTATGTGTGTGTGTGTGTATGTGTGTATGTGTGTGTGTGTATGTGTGTGGTCAATTTTTCGCCTTCGATATCTTAAGAACGGAACAACATACGGGCATGCCGATTGTTCTATTGTGTTTATCAGCCTTTAACTTAGATCTGATTAGATTTTGAGTCAAATCGGTACGGTGGATCCTGAGATATTCAAAAAAACGTTCTCAATGTCACGTATTAACATAGGTAAAAAAAATTCGACTGATGACCAGTCCTATACTTCCCACCTAGTAAATATTTGCAAAAAATAAACACTCTTTTTTTTTTTTATTCTTTGACTAGGCCCAAATAACCTTAGCTGTTGGTGGTCTTTAAAACACAATTTAATTTTTATTCTTTGTAAAAAGCATGGCCCTCTTTTTTGTTTGGTGATCTACTGATGGCTGACATAATATAGCAAAAATCATGGTTACCTTGATTTACGTACAATTTTTATTTTTTTTAGTAAAATATTTTTTTTCTCGAAAACTATACATTTTAGAGAAAAAAAATATTTACATTTTTTTCATATTATAACATCTAGAATTCATTTATATTTTTTTTTACCTATGTTAATACGTGACATTGAGGACGTTTTTTTGAATATCTCAGGATCCACTGAACCGATTTGACTCAAAATCTAATCAGATCTAAGTTAAAGGCTGATAAACACAATAGAACAATCGGCATGCCCGTATGTTGTTCCGTTCTTAAGATATCGAAGGCGAAAAATTGACCACATACACACACACACACACATACACACATACACACATACACACACACATACAGACATCAGTCAGAAAATGATCTTAAACGATTGCTAGGGTCTCAAAACGTGAAAATCTGTTAAAATCTCGAAATATTGTTTTCGGACTGAATCCATTACTTCCCTACCATAGTAGAGGTGGGAAGTAAAAATATAAATGAATTCTAATATATATGAAAAAATATAATATGAAAAAAATGTAAATATTTTTTTTCTCTAAAATGTATAGTTTTCGAGAAAAAAAATATTTTACTAAAAAAAATAAAAATTGTACGTAAATCAAGGTGTAACGAAACAGACGTATCGAGATTACATTTTATAGTATAAACAATTTTTACTTTCATAGCAAACGATTTTATAGTTAAAATTAAAACTAACCTCTTTAGTGTTGACAATACATCTCACATTTTATATATAAAACATCTTAAGGTATTAATGTGTTAAACACATCTAAGAATAGATGAAATATATTTATATTTACGTAGAAATGAATTATAATAATCATTGTATTAGTTATGAATTACCATGGTATGCTTAAATCAAATAACAACATTTTTATAAGTTTCGTAGCTGTCAGATCTAATAAATACGTAAACACAAGTTGACAACAGAAAATATATCTAAAATGAAATATACCATCAGAAGTAACTAGATAGTGTGCTAAGCCGCACACAGATGTCCATAGGTGGAATGCCTAAGTCAACTTAAACAAGCCAGACTGGCAACGTTCGGCAGTCGGACGGTTACACAAGCGCACGACCCACCAGCAATACGCTGCATAAGGCAGTTCTTTTCAGAGCTCATAACAGTTCAATTCGAACTCAGTGAACGAGATCAATCAGACTCGTTTCTTTTCATCGTCGCGAATCGCGACTGGTGAGTTTTATTTTTTTTGACTATCAGTCACAACGTGCTATTCATTTCTACCAATGTTGGACTATTACAGGCCATCGGTTTACGTGTCTAGTTCACACAGTGACTGTAGTCTATAATTTCATTGACCATCTGTCAAGTATGCTATTTTGACCTTCTGTCAGTAGTTACTAGGTACAATGGTAATTTTCATTTAAATTTTATCGGTTTCAATGAAACCACAGATACATAAAAAATGTGTCTAGATTGATGAACACTATAATGTGTTTCTAAGGATTTGTAAATGTGTATTGATTGTAAATAATTTTGGTTTGAGTTGTTTGTTCAATAAATCGGCACTAGCCGAAATTACCGAAACTTTTTCATTTAAAACTAATTGATTTTGAATTACAGCTGTTTATTTCAGTATTGAATATTCTCCAGCCAGTGAAGCATTTGTACACGCTGATACCACCTACATACACACCACGGCCAAGTCCATGACGGATATTTGTATCCTCTAGACGACTCCGTAAAATACAACTGAACACTCACACACCACGGCCAAGTCCATGACGGATATTTGTATCCTCTAGACGACTCCGTAAAGTACACATTGTTGATTAGCGGTTAACGGGTGTATGCGCCCTAACGCGAAGCAATTACAGACACGTAACATTTCAGACACAGAGCGTTTAGTATGCCTGGATATAATACCGGCGACTAGAGGTTCACACGACATACGTACACCCTAGCACCAGAACGTTACGCGGCTGGAGAGTTATATTCGAACTTGGCATTTTAAATTACAATTTTCAACTTAAGAGTAGCATAGAAAGGTTATAGGGTACCTAAGTGGTTTAGGACGATCCGTCAAACCCACAAACTCCTTGTATGCGGACCCACCGATCCTGTTTTTACTGTCCACAGGCTTTAAACGAACGTCCGTCTGTCGCTTAAGATTACAGACAATAAGTTACGCGGTGGGAGTTTTTTAGAGCCAAATTTGCTCAGGGACCCAAACAGTACCTTTGGAGACGGCCTAAAGAACAGAACCGTTACAATTGGCGACCGTGACAGGACCTGACTACAAAAACTGACAGGTCACAACAAAAACAGACAAAATTGGTTTGTCGAAAATTTTGACACAAAATTTTTTTTTTTGGACAGTACCACGTACGGACGAATAAATTATAAACAAAACCATTTTTCATAATAAACTAAAACAATATATTAAATCTAATGATCAATTTAAATGATTAAATAATAATAATATCGGAAAGACGCGTAATAAATTTAAACGAATATCTTATAAAATAAGTAAAGTATAACCAATAACGAGAAATAATAATCAGATTAATAAAATATTACATAACCTGCTGGGTGATTACTCGCGGTTAATATTAACATTTGAAGAATAAAAAATTGATTTAAAAATGTCGGATGGCGAGCGAAATCCCTCCGAAGGAAAGAAAATGGAATGCGCAACTGATCCAGAAGATCAACCCACAGCGGACAGCGAGAATGCGGTAGCCGATTCCACTGTAGCCAGCCCTGTACCAAGCATACAAAGACGAAGGACAATAAGCTCCGTAAATGATGAAAATCAGGATACGATGACATCGATGATGGCCATGCTGATGCGGATAGGAGGAGAGATGAAAGAGATGAAAGAAACCGCAAGACGAGCGGAAGAACGAGCGAAAGAAACCGCAAGACGAGCGGAAGAACGAGCGGAAGAAACCGCGAGACAAACGAAAGAAATGGTCGAGAAAACAGCGGAACAGACAAACCAAGAAATGAAAGAAACCGCAAAACGAGCGGAAGAAACCGCGAGACAAACGAAAGAAATGGTCGAGAAAACAGCGGAACAGACAAACCAGGAAATAAAGAAAACAGTGGAACAGACCAACCAGGAAATGAAGAAAACAGTGGAACAAACGAATCAGGAAACGCTGTCGCGGCTTGATGAAGCCATAATACAATTCACAGAAAAAACGAAAAATTTGGAAGAAAAACATAAACAGATGGGAATCGAGGTGGCTCAGCTCACTGACAAACAAGAAAAAATAGTCAGCAAGGTTGATCATCTAGAGACACAGGCACTGGACAAATTTCCTCTACACGAAAGCAAATTCGAAATTATCTCCGCCAAACTCGTGCAAAACGATGGCGAAATAGATATGGTGAAAAATAAAGTAGTCAGGATAGAAGCGGCTTTAAGAAGCGGCGCGGGAACATACCCACAGGAGCAATACTCGTCAAACGTGGACCCGTTTAGAATACAAATAAAAAGCTTTCGAGGAATGCAAGATCCTCAGCACCCCATCGAATTTATAAAAGAATTAGAACTCAAGTTGGAGCAAGAATTTGTGACAACAGAAAATCAAGAATTTAAACGATATGTTCGGCAGTATCTGGAAGGACGAGCGCGAGAATGGTTCGAAGTTTTGGAAAACAGATTGAATAATTTCCAAGAGTTTAAAACTGCATTTATAAATTATTTTTGGGGACCGGAGTTGCAAGACCAGATTTATAGAAGCTTAATCGCAACCAGAACCTATAATCCCAGATATGGCACTTTGTCAGAACATTTCATTTATTGGTTCAAAAAGGTGAAGTTTTTGGATATTACAATACCTGAGGCCATGCTAATACGACACATTTTTAACCATTATCCAGAGCCGTGGCATAGCCAGCTGCAAATGTGGAAACCGAGCAATGCACAAGAAGCATTGAGCCTTTTAAGTACAATAGACAATGATTCGTCGCACCGAGATCGTCATGAAATGAACGTAAATCAAAACAATCAGGGAGCGAATTTCCACGAAAATTATAAAAATCGCCGCTACCCGCCACAGTACCAAGGGAGCGAACGCGAATTCCAAGCGACTCGCAGGAATTTTAATGAACAGAATCCACAACGAGATAATAATTTATACAGATCTGGACAAGGAAGTTCACCTGGAAAGTCAAATCCCGGACCTAGTGGTCCAGGGAGAGAGCAATCGGGAAACGATATGCCACGCCAATAGGGAATCTGGGCTTTTGGTGTGGTAGAAAGCCTTCCCAGAGACCCGAAATAAATAAAAGATTAAATCAAATAAAAATTATTAAAAAAGAAAAATTAGTTGAAAATAATATAAACGATGGTGAAGAATGGGAATGGCCAGTAAAAATAAAAAATAGTTATAGGAAAATTAGTGAAAAGGTTAGTAAACCAGAAACATCATACGAATTTGAAAATGATGTAAACGAGGGTGAAGAATGGGAATGGCCAGTAAAAGTAAAAAATAGTTGTATGAAAATTAGTGAAAAAGCTAGTAAAACAGAACAATCATACGAAGTTGAAAAGGATATAATCGATGACGAAGAATGGGCATGGCCAGTTAAAATAAAAAATAATCATATAAAAGTTAGTATAAAAGAGGAATCAGTTGAAATGAAAAACAATTCCGTAGAAATTAACGAAAAAGAAAATGCAGAAGAAATAGAATTAAATGGTACAAAAGTTATCGAAGCGGAAACACCGCAAGAAGTTGAAATGAATTCGGTGAAAGTTATCGAGAAAAAGGAAGATAAAATAATGCAAAAGGATGCATCTAATAGAAATAGTAGTAATAAGAAGAAATTAAAAAAGGAGATTATTAAACTCCATAAAGGCATTGCCAAAATAGAAAAAGAGAAAATTAGTTTATTAAGAATATTAAAGAAAATAAAGGACGAAAATGTCCAACTTAAAAAAGCACAAAGGGTAAAAATAAATATTATTGTTGTGGCGAAAGAGCCAGTTAAAGAAAACTTCCAGGAAGAAATTATAGAAAAAAGCGATAACTTCACTGAACATGAGACATGTATAAAAAACGATAACTTTTATAATTTAAATCACCACAGCGGAAGCTTACGCAAATATAATATGAGCATAAGAAACAACAATCACAGGAAAAGAGGCTAAATGTATATTTTTCACTAATAACTTGTTAAAACTAAGTACACCAGACAGGCAATGTTTTAAATGGACAACGAATGTATAAATGAATAACAAAAATCGAAAATCCCTGGGTACAAATAGTAACCCACGGGGTGACAAGAAGAAGAAAAGGATGGTTCGGATACTGATTGACAAGGGATGTTCCAATGGCACCTCATCGTATACCGAATCATATTCTAAAAAGTAATAAGATAATATAAAAATGTAATAATATTTTAATAATAAAAAAAGGAAACAATAATAAATTGACTTATAAAATGTCATTGAATTTTAATAAATAAATAAAGAGAAAAGGATTAATGAAATAAAACCGAATATTGAGAAGTAAAATTAATCTTCACAGAAGGTTTAAACTGTCGAATATTAAATAAATAATATTAAAACTATGTAAAGAAAGCTTAAAAATATAGTTTTAAGCTAAATTATGCTAATGGACGAGAGTAAGGAGCACTTGTTTGGTACTGTGATGTAGTCACTGAAGAAGCCAGTGCTGGTGGAGTAAGAGTCGTACCAGCGGATACCGAACAATAAATGTTTGGTCCAATGACGCCGTCGCTGAAGAAGCCAGTTACTGGTGGAGTACGAGACGTATCAGCGGATACCAGACAACTCCACGGTGCAGTCAGGCACCGAACAAACGAACGAGACGAATAAAGAAGATTGCGGATCCAATTGTCGGATGACCGAAGAAGAAAAATACGGTAAACATAGTGAGGTGAAAGTTATTTTTGTGGTGTTGTGTTCTTTGTAGAACGATTTAAAATCGATTTAATGATATAAGTTGGATTTTGAAAATTTAGTTTTTAAGATAAACAATTTTGTTCATTGTGTTAAATAGAATAAGTAACTTGCCTTAGATAAGAATAATTTGTGTAATAACGATACTTCTGTCTAGTTTTTTATTTTTGGTATAATTAATTTTTAGCTTTTCTCAAGCTAAAGGGCAAAAAATTAATCTTAAAGGGGGGGTTTCTGTAACGAAACAGACGTATCGAGATTACATTTTATAGTATAAACAATTTTTACTTTCATAGCAAACGATTTTATAGTTAAAATTAAAACTAACCTCTTTAGTGTTGACAATACATCTCACATTTTATATATAAAACATCTTAAGGTATTAATGTGTTAAACACATCTAAGAATAGATGAAATATATTTATATTTACGTAGAAATGAATTATAATAATCATTGTATTAGTTATGAATTACCATGGTATGCTTAAATCAAATAACAACATTTTTATAAGTTTCGTAGCTGTCAGATCTAATAAATACGTAAACACAAGTTGACAACAGAAAATATATCTAAAATGAAATATACCATCAGAAGTAACTAGATAGTGTGCTAAGCCGCACACAGATGTCCATAGGTGGAATGCCTAAGTCAACTTAAACAAGCCAGACTGGCAACGTTCGGCAGTCGGACGGTTACACAAGCGCACGACCCACCAGCAATACGCTGCATAAGGCAGTTCTTTTCAGAGCTCATAACAGTTCAATTCGAACTCAGTGAACGAGATCAATCAGACTCGTTTCTTTTCATCGTCGCGAATCGCGACCGGTGAGTTTTATTTTTTTTGACTATCAGTCACAACGTGCTATTCATTTCTACCAATGTTGGACTATTACAGGCCATCGGTTTACGTGTCTAGTTCACACAGTGACTGTAGTCTATAATTTCATTGACCATCTGTCAAGTATGCTATTTTGACCTTCTGTCAGTAGTTACTAGGTACAATGGTAATTTTCATTTAAATTTTATCGGTTTCAATGAAACCACAGATACATAAAAAATGTGTCTAGATTGATGAACACTATAATGTGTTTCTAAGGATTTGTAAATGTGTATTGATTGTAAATAATTTTGGTTTGAGTTGTTTGTTCAATAAATCGGCACTAGCCGAAATTACCGAAACTTTTTCATTTAAAACTAATTGATTTTGAATTACAGCTGTTTATTTCAGTATTGAATATTCTCCAGCCAGTGAAGCATTTGTACACGCTGATACCACCTACATACACACCACGGCCAAGTCCATGACGGATATTTGTATCCTCTAGACGACTCCGTAAAATACAACTGAACACTCACACACCACGGCCAAGTCCATGACGGATATTTGTATCCTCTAGACGACTCCGTAAAGTACACATTGTTGATTAGCGGTTAACGGGTGTATGCGCCCTAACGCGAAGCAATTACAGACACGTAACATTTCAGACACAGAGCGTTTAGTATGCCTGGATATAATACCGGCGACTAGAGGTTCACACGACATACGTACACCCTAGCACCAGAACGTTACGCGGCTGGAGAGTTATATTCGAACTTGGCATTTTAAATTACAATTTTCAACTTAAGAGTAGCATAGAAAGGTTATAGGGTACCTAAGTGGTTTAGGACGATCCGTCAAACCCACAAACTCCTTGTATGCGGACCCACCGATCCTGTTTTTACTGTCCACAGGCTTTAAACGAACGTCCGTCTGTCGCTTAAGATTACAGACAATAAGTTACGCGGTGGGAGTTTTTTAGAGCCAAATTTGCTCAGGGACCCAAACAGTACCTTTGGAGACGGCCTAAAGAACAGAACCGTTACAAAGGTAACCATGATTTTTGCTATATTAAGCTAGCCATCAGTAAATCACCAAACAAAAAAGAGGGCCATGCTTTTTTCAAAGAATAAAAATTAAATTGTGTTTTAAAGACCACCAACAGCTAAGGTTATTTGGGCCTAGTCAAAGAATAAAAAAAAAGAGTGTTTATTTTTTGCAAATATTTACTAGGTGGGAAGTATAGGACTGGTCATCAGTCGATTTTTTTCTATCATTATTAACTTCCTTTTATTTTATTTATTGTAGATTATAGACGCGTCGACAACTCAGGTCATTAGTGTCTTCAACAAAACAAATAACATATTTGTGTATTCAAATCCGCCAGCCGGCATATACAAACCGACTGGTACGAGCTCGGGTCATTGGGAGCGCTAATGCCCAAAGAACATTGGAATGCAATTGCGATAACAACTACATCCCAATGTCCCCCCTGGGGGGAACTTTCTTTTAGCTACCTTAGTACAAAACTCTAATGAAAGATTACTTTAATAAATAAAACACACAAAAACTGGCTGTAATTGTCCAACTTTATTTTTAAGTACTACGTTTCGGTCTGTTATAAGAGATCCTTTTCTTTCTTTGCTTGAAAAGGGTCTCTTATAACAGACCGAAACGTAGTACTTAAAAATAAATAAATAAAGTTGGACAGCTATAGCCAGTTTTTGTGTGTTTTATTTGTTAAAGTAATCTTTTTCGCTGTCGGTAGAAGCTAATAAGTGAAGTCTAATGAAAGAAATTATCCACTAAATATTATTGACAATAGCATGACACTTGATTTATGCAAAAATAATTGAAAATTAGCTCATGTCTAAGTAGTCATAAATATGGCCAGTAGATGGATAATAAATTGTACTATTCATACGATTTTTAATGGTTACTTGCCAAAAACAGAACATATTTTGTGCCATTTAGTCCTAGTTACAATCGTCATGTAAAGAATAAAATATATTCGGCAAATGTTTTATCTACAAAAGAGAAAGACAAATATAAAAACGAAAAAGAGAAAGAGAGAGACTGTAGTGTACGAAGGTGTCATAAATGATGCACGTTCATTTGTACTTAGAGAGGAGTCTGACAGATCATTAATTATGTCAATATATGATCGTGTATATGTTCTTTATTTTGACCCACACAGACAAACCCAAAAATTTCACACCGTATAATCTAGCCGTATATGTAAAAGTATACAAACCATGTTAAATCATAACTTACCCATGTTTAACCATATATAATCAGCAGGGGTTAGTAATTTCTTCTAAATGTTTAATTAAGAAATTAAAAGATCTGATCAAAATCTCATTAATTTGGATAGTAACAAAATGAGTTCATTAAATCACAAATTTTTGCTAGGGTCAAAAACATTAAAAAAAATGTCTGTACACATAACTACATAACTATATTTTATGCAATACTATCTTCACCGAATTCATATAGATTTTTAGGGTTCCGTAGCCAATTGGCAAAAACGGAACCCTTATAATTTCGTCCTGTCCATCCGTCTGTCTGTCCATTTGTATGTCACAGCCATTTTACTTGGAGACTATTGACACTATGTAGATGAAATTTAAAAGGTAGGTGTCTCCTATGAACCGCTACACCTACAAATGTGTAGTGAATAAAAAAATAGGGGTGGCACTCCATTACGTTTAACAGGGATGAAAAAACGTGTGGAGTATCGGTAGATAGGTCTTGAAAAATGATATAGAAGTTTCAAAATTACTTTTTTATTTAAGTCAATAGTTGGTGAGATATGCGCTTCTAAAGTCGTAAAAAGTGTGTCCCCCCTCTAACTTTTCAACTATGGGTTGGAATCTATTAAAAATGACCTTGAAGACAACGGGAATACCAAAATGCAGGGTAGACTTTCGATTAAGCATAAAACGTGTATGATAACATTTCGTCCACCACCAAATTTTTTAATTTTTTATAGATTATAGACGCTCGACAACTAAAGTCATTAGCGTCTTAATTAACAAATTACATCAAATCAAAACGACATCACAAAACATCCGTGAGCAGAGGTATAGGATTCAAGCACACAACAATCTGATCCAAAGACCAGCATCAATACACACGGCTGTCCTCCCCATCCTTGCCAGACACGATGTATAAATATATAAACTGTGTTTTGTCATTATGCCTCAAATAAAAGCGAGGTCAGGAAAACGTGAATCTTTTTGTATCTGTTTTCGTTAACGATTAATCTTCACCTCGTTCATTGTAATCACATCGTAGCATAATATTACACTTGCGTATTGTGTTATGATAACTTACAAATGAAACACATTTCGTATATGGTCGATGTACCTACTTTAATAGGTATACTTTGTTACGAGAGGCTAAATTTTTAGCTTTAATGATGTATGGCACGTATAGTCGCAGGCACAAATTTGTATCTTAAATAACTATAAACTATGATACACGCATACTGGATTTTTAGTTAAAACTTTTACCCCGGTACAGGTTGTCACACCCAGCGTCGTAGCCTAGGATCTTCGGCGCCCAGGGCAAGATTCTGATTTCGCGCTCTTTGCTTGAAAATAATTATATTCGCATCGCTGATTTCCAAGTATAAACACGTATTTTATAAAGTACGCCATTTGTTTGACACTTTTCAGCAATAATTTTTTTTCTCGTGTTTGACATCGGTGACCATACATAAAATGTTGACCAAAACTTTTTAGATATATTCTAAAAATCACAGATTTTCTCGGTGATATCTATTACTATGTGTTTTAGCGGTATTAAACTATGAAAGCGTGATTGTTTCATAAGAGCCTATGTTAATTTTATTACTATATATCTTTTTAAACTGCTCGGTAAGCTGTTCAGAAATTTTGTGTACTTATTTCAGATATATTAAGAAGTAAGTTTACAAAATTTCATTCATTTCTCGGTGATTTGAGTTAGGTGTCATATACATCCTTATTCCTTAAATAATAGATTGCGTAAGATATAGGGTTAAGGCATAGGTTTCCGTCCGTCAACCACCACTTATAATTTGGTATTTGCAAGAAATTTTTGAATTACAGATCTGTTGCTTGATGTGTAACTAATTTGCAAAATAATTTTTAAGCTATTGAATGGTAGAATATCTTAAAATTAATATATATTTTATATATAATTTGACTATAGAAACCGGGAAAATGTCATTATTAACAAATTTTTTGGTGTTTCATTAACTTCGTTTTGTAAATTATATTAGACAAACGATCTTACAATACATTACAGAAGTGATGTTAGATGTTCCGCAATCTATAATTTTTCGTAGATACATTACTAAGAGTATATGCATGCGTTTTTATTGAATATAGGTTGAAGATCTGTTTGTCGGCATTATATGAGAACCGCGTATGAGGATAATGCTTGTTGAGAACTAAGTGCTATAGAATGATCTGTGATAGTGTCCCTTTATTTAACAAACTAAACATGGATCACAAGAAGATTTATAATAATATTCTAGGGCTTGAGAATTTCAGATCAATGCAATTGGGATGATATCAATACTAATATATTATAAAATAATAATTTGTATCGACCTCTGTCTGCATCTTCATTTTCTTTCAGGTTCACCGAGGGTTCGGTACTATAGGTAACTAAAATAAGGACTTGGGTAAAAAATTAACAGATTTATTGATTTAAGCTTGTTTTTAAAAAGTTTTTTTACTTATGATTTATTTTGTTCTTTTTAGTGTTTCAAAATTTTTCCGTATCAAATTAGATTAAATTAATTTTTAAAGTAAAAAAAAAAATTGACGAATAAAAAAAACAAAAATATTGCGACCCGAAACCCATGTTGGAACCAGTAACCCTTATATTTTCAGTCGAACGCTCTACCAACTGAGCCAGTCGAACGATGATGTTAGACGCTCTATAATACAGTATAGAAGTACGGTTGGAGTCAGTGTTGTATATTAAAATAAAAAACATTAGTTTTTAAAATTATATGATTCCTATATATTTCTAATTATAATTTGCCGGGATGTATGCCGCAACAACGCACAATCTGTGAAAATTTCAACTAGCTACATCTTACCGTTTGTGAGATAAAGCCTTATGACAGACGGACGGACATCGCAGGTTTAGTAATAAGGTTCCGTTCAGAGGTACGGAACCCTAAAAACTATAAAAAAAATCGAATTAGTCTGCCACCTATTTGATGTTTTCCATCATATTATCTGTTAACCCTTACTAAGTCGTGGTTACATAAGCAAGGTAAGATTGAACATAGACTGTCTGGGATCGTGGGAACCCCACGCGCCTAGCTAAGGGTTGAATTCACTAATAAAATTTTAGTCGAGTTGTCCAGTAGACCTTTGTACGGTGGGATGTATATGTTAACATTATGTAGTTGCGAAAAGTTCAAAAGTTAGAAAATATTATCAGTAGCAAATTCGCATATACTTAGTGAACTTTATCAATTGTACAAATAATACACATGTTATACCTACCTAATACACGTTGTAAGAAATAGCAGATCATTGTAGTTAAAATGTGCGGATAGTAGGAATGTCAAGTGATTCCTTTAGATGTAAATGTGCTCGCCAAAGCATGCGCGTATAAATCTCCGCGAGATGGCGTTTTTGTATAATCTCTCTCGTTGCATTGCGATGCGAACGATGCATTGACTTGCCCGCCGCTCTTGCCGCATACAAACAGTGTGTGTGCGTGAACACACACACACACACACATGCACTTATAATACTTGAGGGATGGTACTGTGGATTCATTTTGTCAAAAATCTATTTCTGCCTCCTAAAGCTAGTTCCGTTTTCATCTGGACACTAATTTTACTTCCCACTTCTACTATACTAATAATAAAGGTCAGTTTATATTATCCAGTTGAAGTTTAAAAATGTAGAAAACAACGGGAAGTGGTAAAATGGAAAATTGTAATGGTGCGAATGGCGTCTGTTATGACATGATGTCGAGAAACGAACGGTAAACGCATTAAGGTCGATTTATATTATCAGGTCAGACACGGCGCGGGAAAGTAGCGTTTCCGGCAAGGCTAACGTTTTTACATGCATTTCAAATACGAATATTTTTATACTTAGCGGTTCAAATCCGTCAGACACGTATCAATACTCGTATTTAAAATGCATGTAAAAACGTTTGTCTTGCCGGAAACGCTACGTTCCCGCGCCGTGTCTGACCTGATAATATAAATCGACCTTAATGCGTTTACCGTTCGTTTCTCGACATCATGTCATAACAGACGCCATTCGCACCATTACAATTTTCCATTTTACCACTTCCCGTTGTTTTCTACATTTTTTAAACTTCAACTTTTTTTATTTTAATCTACTATGGTAGGGAAGTTTTGGATTCAGGTCGAAATTTTTTTTTTTTTTCGGGATATTAATAGATTTTGAAAGATTTTTTCGTTGGAGAGCAGCCAATTATATAATTGTTTCGAAACATATAGGAAAAAATCATTTTACCAACCAGAGGTCACAATCAGGATTCTAACCTGAACCTTTCCACTTTCGCGGCGGAATGAGCTTACAATACTCAATCATGACAAGATTGCTAAACTAACATTCTCCATATATGCTTCAGAATCAATAGATTTTCACTACATGCGAGCGTCAATTCATATCTGCTAATTCAATAGCTATATGATATGAAGTGAATCCTCGTACCAGCGAGTCTAACATGAGAGTGAAAATTATTTCGAATATCCAATAATGGGATATATTAATAATAAATACATAGGTACCTAGATATATCGATGCTATAAACGGTATTACCACATAATATTCTAGAAACAATTATATCTGAAGCATATATGAAGAATGTTAGTTTAGCAATCTTGTCACGATTGAGTATTGTAAGCTCATTCCGCCGCGAAAGTGGAAAGGTTCAGGTTAGAATCCTGATTGTGACCTCTGGTTGGTAAAATGATTTTTTCCTATATGTTTCGAAACAATTATATAATTGGCTGCTCTCCAACGAAAAAATCTTTCAATTGCATTTCAGCCGTATAAAAAAACTATTATTATATTAATAGATTTTCACGTTTTGACACCCTAGGAATCATTTGAGAGCATTTTTCTGACTGTCTGTCTGTCTGTCTGTCTGTCTGTCTGTCTCTCTCTCTCTGTGTGTGTTTTTGTGTTTGTATGTGTGACATTTTTTCTTCTTCGAAATCTCAAAAACGGAACGACACAGGGTCATGCGATTTATTTTATTGTATTTGTTAGTACTTAACTTAGATCTGATTAGATTTTGAGCCTAATCGGTTCAGTGGTTCCTGAGATATTCAAAAAAACGTTCTGTGTCACGTATTAACATATAGGTAAAAAATATAGAAATGCATTCTAGATGCTATAATATAAATAAATTCTTAATAATTTTTTTTCTAAAATATACATATTTCGAGAAAAAAAATGTTTCCTAAAAATTGCGTCTAATCAATGAGCCATTTTCCTGAAAGTAGTTCTTTATATTATCCACGAGAGGCAGCACTTGTGGTAGCTGCAAGCATTATTTATTTCCCATTAGTGTCGTGTCATTTTAGTGGTATAACTTAATTATTAAATTATTATTTTTATTATTAAATTAATTAAATAATTAAGTTATATCACTAAAATGACATGACATAACTAGGGAATAAATAATGTTTGTACCTACCACAAATGCTGCCTCTCGTGGTTAATTGAAGGAACTACTCTCAGGAAAATGGCTCATTGTGATTCAGTGAAATCTGACGCTGATCATAGTTTTCTCATCCATTGCAGCATATTATGTAGATATACAAAATCACTATACATAATATACAAACAATACACAATTGAATCTATGAGATATTTCCATGCGTTCGATCCCTTGTATGGAAATCAAACACACATTTTTTTCCTTATATAAATAATAAAGTTTTTTTAAAGTCACAGCGTTTAAAAGCCGCAGACAAGATATTGTAATGCCTAACGGTTGTTTGGTGCTCAAAACAAAACGTAGATAAATTTATCATCAATGATTTTAATTTATAGCTCCAGAATATCTTAATCTTTGTAATAGGGCTGCGCCAATGAGTTTAAAATTTTTGTTTATAACTGATCAGTTAAAACAAATTATTGTCAAATAATGTCGACTTTATTCTACAAATCTTGCACTCGAAACTGATGGAACACTCTGAATGGAGATTTATTCACGTAAAATAATTTAGAAACTGCATTATCGATAAATATTTTTAATTGTTATTTTGTTGAAGGAAAATAGATATTTTTATCGTCGATTTAAATCAGTTTATTAAAGAAATGTTTATTCTTATTCTCGTTTAGAATTTCGAGACGAAATTTTTTTGGACAATCGTTTTGTTATTTTCTTTCGTCATCGAAAAACATTATGTCGATAATTCAATATGCCATATTATCTTGGTAGACTAGTGGAAATAATGTTTCTGCAGTGATCAAAACGTCGCAAGCTTTCTAGAAAGCACAGACTTATCAGAATTCGAGAATTCACATACCTAGCGCGGATCAATGGTTAGGTTCCACTAGTTGCCAGGATTATGGACCGTGTGACAAAATTTCGATGTTTAACTTGAGTTTTGTGCAAGTTATAAATCGAATATTACTTCAACACGCTTCAACACAATTACTTAGTTTATTTGTGTTAATTTACGTTCCACAAAGCCATAAAAATAATTGTTTATTACCATATTAGGTACAAAAATAGATACACATAATACTGACTTTATTAACAGGTTAAGAAATATGTACATGTTACCTACCCACTATATTCATGTCTGGTTTGCTACGCATATCTCAATCAAGAAAATATTTAGCATGCAAAGTAATCAAACAAAAATTCATTAAATAATTGGAACACACAATTGCACAGGTGTAAAAGCTCATAAATTCAAAACCGGTGCTGCTAAATTACGCGCTTCGGACGTTAACATGATCCTAGTGCTCACTGCACAATAGCTTGCATATTAAAAATTACAAGTTGGTTCAAAAAACGTAAAATTGTAGTGAGTGTAGTCAAACGAGATCCACTGTTCGTGCCATGCACAAAATTAAACAATAAAGCTTTGTCCTATTACCGATTTAACTAATGTAAATAAAAATAAACAAAGCAAAAAATAAAATTAAAAAAAAAACTTTTTAACAAAAAAAAAAAACCTCCTTCAAAAAACCACTAAAAAGAGGAAAATAATGAAAATTTGAGGTCTGTGCCAATAAAAATATGAAGTCGGTTAAAAAGTATAGTACCTATAGTGATTAATATCTTCTTTTTAACCAGCTTCATATTTTATTAAATTGGCACAGACCTCAACATTTCATAATTTTCCTCTTTTTTGTGGTTTTTTGAAGGAGGTTTTTTTTTTTTGTTAAAAAGTTTTTTATTTTTTACTTTTTAGTGTCAAAAAGTGACATTTACCTTAAAAGAATCACACGCCGTTACTCACTTTTATTAAACCGACTTTCTTACGCTGTCTGATATGTCAAAAAGTGACATTTACCTTAAAGAATCACACGCTGTTACTCACTTTTATTAAAATCAACCGAACTACTGAACCGATTTTGATTAAATTTCTATGGGACTAATCTGAAAGTATATCCTTTCAAATAAAAAAAAATTTTCAAAATCGGTTTATAAATGACTGAGTTATGAGGTAACAAACATAAAAAAAAATACAACCGAATTGAGAACCACCTCCTTTTTTTGAAGTCGGTTAAAAAGAGGTTTGCTGTGTGCCACACTGCTAACTTCCCATTGGGTACCCTTAGAGATTAAAAAAAAAACCGCTAATTGAAATTTCCTGCAAACCTGATCAGGTATTCATTATGTAAATATGTGTCGAATGAAATTGGTCCGGAGTCGATATCATTATTTGTTTTCGAGATATGCGAGCCGAAAAAAAGTTCACCAGCGTACGAACGAACATACGTATACATACAGACATCTCTCTAAAACAATAGATTCGGACTCCAGAGACCTCAAAACGTCCAGATATGTCAAAATTTTTCATTCGCAAAATCAGACCCATTACAATAACTACAAGTTAAAAATAAAACCAAAAAATAATCAACCAAATATGAAAAAATATTTTGGATTTAAAATTCGTGTCATCAAGTGTTCAAAATGAAATTAGTAAATTAAAATATTTCATAGGGAAGTGGACAGATATAATGCTAAGAGTTTTCTCAACCGGAAGTTAGTCCCTGCACTATTCATCTTAAATCCTTTCTCTTCGCCTAAAAACGGTTCCCGCCCTCCCAACGCAATTTTTAAAGCTAAAGGATTTGGATAAACGCCAAATGAAGGACCAAGGGTCACACTAAAGATCCTAAACGCGAATTTTTTGAAAAAATTTTAGCTGCCTGTGAAAGATAACCTAATTTTTTCTAGAAAATGTTTTTCAACTTTTTGCCTATAGGATCTGCAGTGTGATTCTCGATCCTTCATTTGGCTTTTACCTGAACTCTTTAGCTTCAAAAATAGCGCCTGAAGAACGGTAACCGTTTTTAGGCGAGGGAAAAGGATTTGAGCTGAAGAATGCAGGGAGTAACTTCCGGTAAAGAATACTCTTAATCAACAACCCTAACAGCAACCGTCCCCGAAAAATTGTTTTCAACAGTTTTTCGCCACATATACCTAAACCAATTAATTATATTTCTATGCTTAAACCTACAATTTTTAATGGATTTTGATACCCTTGAATACTTATGAAATATAGATTTTTGTACAACCTGTACAAGCTATTGCGTTCTATTGATTAAGTTGTTGCAGGTACAAAACGTTAGTTTTTATAAGTAAAACCGCATCTCTGACTGCATTGCTATAAGTCATTTTGCGGCTTTTGTAAGTCTTAAAGCTCTGATGAATAAACATGAGTTTGTTTAATTTATATGGACAATAGTATATCTATACAATATATACAGAATGTTCCATAAATATACCCACAAACTTTTAGTAGAGATATAGGGGACATCAGAACAAACATTTTTTGCTTTACAAACGTCCGAAAACGCTTCGTTTTCGAGATACCTAGGTGTTAAAATTTGTAGCAAAAATCGTTTTTTTATTAATACCTAAAAAACGCTTCAGCAGATTTTATTGATATTTTCACAGTTTGTTGGTAAATTTATGAGGAATCTTTTGGATCTATTAAACTTAATAAAGATTAATAAAAAAAGATTTTTTCTATAAATTTTAACACCCTGTATCTCGAAAACGAAGTGTTTCCGGACATATGTTTACAAAACAAAAAATGTTTGTTTTGATGTCCCCTATCACCCTAAAAGTTTGTTGGTATATTTATGGAACATCCTGTATATGTCGTCTCTTCAACGGTTACGCTGCCTCTGGATGCAAACACACATTTTGTATCATTTGCATATTGGTTTTAATAAATGACTGCATATTATTCGATTATTGATAACTTGGTTTTTATATTCAAGATATTTAACATTGATTATTTATCGTATGCTGCATTATTTTGTCAGCTTGTATATTTGATTAGCTTATAATTAAACCATTAAAGAATCACAGCCCGTGACTATAAAAAAAATGAAAAAACGATTCTGTTTGATTGTCAACGATTATAATGTTAATCGAAAACTTGATTTCGATTTTAATAACATAGTAATTCTAGTTGTTTAATTAATTTATTTTAATTATTAATTATTTACAATGTAATATTAACAAAAATAACTACTTATACTATTTTGGCGAATTTTTAATCTAATTATGAATATTTTTAATTTAGTTTCCATATAATTTCAGAAATTTAGATAGAACAGGTGTGACAAAAATTATGCAATCAGAACAATACAATAAATGATTGATTAATTATTAAGTGTAAATTGGTTGCTGACTTACAGGCAATTAAATTTAATTATATAGAAAATTAAACATGAAAGTGAAACTGAAATTATTATGCTAAGTTGCACACTGCAGTGTGCACTACGCATTGTTAAAAAGTCATAACAGATTCATAAAATGGATTAAATAGACTATACAGCGTGTCCCAAAAAGAATGGGACATAGACTACCAGCTGATTCCTTACAAAAAAATATTGCGATAGACCCCAACTTGTCTATTCCGAAAGTTGATATTAAAAGAGATACAGGGTGTCAAAGTTTAATTTTTATTTTTGATTTTCTTAAATAACTTTTAAAATAATTTAGGCATTTTAATGAAATTTGGTACCTATATGGAGATTTTTTGATATGAGAAATTCAAATCTGACCTTGGTATAGCTCTTACTTGTAGGGGGCGCCACTTACACACCTTTTCACTCATTCAAATAGTCATAACTTTTTTGTACGCACTCGTACTATTTTTTTGAATTAAAAAATTGACTTTTTCCTCATTTTTACGTAAAAAGGGTATACTATGTAAAAGTGGCTAGGAGTAACCTTTTTCAAGATATTTGCACTTAAAGTAATCGATGCAATGTGGTTTTAAATGGCAAATGTTAGTTAAATAATAATACTTCTTATTTTAATTAATATTTTATTTTAAATAGCGAATCAAAAACATTTATTTTATTGTAGAAGGTTTTCAAAATGACAACCATGAACTTCAACACATTTTTCAAAGCCACCTATGTTCATTTTCAAAATTTGCCATTTAAAACCACATTGCATCGATTACTTTAAGTGTAAATATCTTGAAAAAGGTTACTCCTAGCCACTTTTACAAAGTATACCTTTTTACGTAAAAATGACGGAAAAATCAATTTTTTGATTCAAATAAATAGTACGAGTGCGTATAAAAAAGTTATGACTATTTGAATGAGTGAAAAGGTGTGTAAGTGGCGCCCCCTACAAGTAAGAGCCATACCAAGGTCAGATTTGAATTTCTCATATCAAAAAATCTCCATATACCAAATTTCATTAAAATGCCTAAATTATTTTAAAAGTTATTTAAGAAAATCAAAAATAAAAATTAAACTTTGACACACTGTATCTTTTTTAATATCAACTTTCGGAATAGATAAGTTGGGGTCTATCGCAATATTTTTTTGTAAGGAATCAGCTGTTACTGTATGTCCCATTCTTTTTAGGACACCCTGTATAAGTATTTAAGTTTGAACTAAAAATCAAACCTGTTAAGCTTTTATTGAGAGCTTTGGGTATGGATACATTTTACGGTTTTATAGAGAAAAACTAACCTACTAAAAATTAATTTCTATATTATATACGACTAAAAATTCTGAATAATTTTCGAATTTAAATTATAATATTAAATTGTAGTTTTGCCTATTCGGGCATCACGTAAAAATACCTGGAGTGATTTTTACCAGACATATAGACTTGTTACCATGTACCATGTCTTAAGGTCGATCAAACATAGAACTCAACCGCTTCTCATGTAAGAATTTCAAAATGGCGAACCTGTGAGGAGGGCATTTGTGTAATATTCGAAAAAACCTTATTTTGCGTTGACTTATTATTTTATTAAAGAATTTTAAATTACAAAATATACTACACATTACGTTATTTGTTACAGTATTAAATTTAATACAGATAAACCGCTGTCAATAATTTTAAACAATTTATTATATTACAAATCGTGTATCTTCCTTTTAGTAGTTTAACTACTTCTATACAAAACCAAATTTGTCAAAAACATTTGCCCCCACATTTTTCGATCAACTATAAGTGGCATGGATAATTGAACAGTGGCGTAACTACTGTTATATCGGTCAAAAAGCAGCAACACTTCAGATGTTTTTATAACACAGTTCAAATCTAAGTTATTCACACAATATGTATTATTCGAATATTTATTTCATTTATTTTGAATGTAATACAATCATTTAAAAAATTAATAAACATTAATACGAAATGCATTTTTTTTTTCATTTTGAGTATAATAATCACTAGATACAAATTTAACTATGCTACAAGAATGCCTATTTACCTTGGAATAATCTCTAATCCAGAGACCAGCAACTAAATTATATATACAGGGTGTGTCAGGAGGAATGGTACATATTTTAGTAGATTGTAGTATCGTTCATTTTGAACAAAAAAGTTTATATAAACATATGGCCAATTCTCATTGGTTAGTGAGATACAGCCAATTGAATTACTGCATAAACACCATACCAGCGTATTCGGTAATAAAAATGTGTGACATTTTTAACTGAGAATTGGCCACATGTTTTTATAACCTTTCTTGCTCAAAATTAACGATACTATATACCTTACTAAAATATGCACCATTCCTCCTGAAACACCTTGTATATTCTATTTATCAAACTGCTTTAATTACTAAAAATCTGCCTCGATTTCTGTCAGCTAATGTGCAGAGTAGTTTCGCTCAATCGCGTTACGCCACTGCATTTAAGTATAATTTAAGTGACTATATTTTAATGTAAGTAAATAATACGGCTATGCTAGCTATGGTTATCTGTAACAGTACAGTGATAGAGCTTGTATGCATACATTATGTACATACATTTACCGAACTTGCAATATATTTCACTGGCTGTCTATCGCGAACACGACTCCTGATAATAACTAAGGATTGTCATTTGCTACTGATCATACAAATGTATTGCAAGACGAGGACTTATTCTGCCTCTGACTTAATTTGAATCACACGGCTATATAATATATCGTGGTTTCTTCGCGTGGTTTTTCGCGTTTTGCCTGATACCTACACAAATTCAGAAATAGAGCCGGAAAAAAACGAGGGTGGTGGGTATTATGAAGTCTAAGAGAACACGTTAGTATAGTTTAAAAATCCGGAGACACCGCCAAGGGGGGGCAGGGGGGGCAACTGCCCCCCCCCCCTAGAGATCAAATGTAGCTAGCCGCAAATATTATTTTTGTTAAAATAAATAATTATTACTGTGTTTAAAAGTTTGTTTTAGTTATTGTGCTGTCGAGGGCTTGTGAAGTTTTATACATTGATATTAGAACCGTTCTTATTACAATCGTCATCGAGGCAAAGACTTCCAAAGTGGAACGCTTCATGCTCTCGGCGTTCATATTTTTTATCCTCCATAATATTGTCCCATTGCCCCCCCTCCTTAGTCATAAGCTGGCGACGCCCTTGGACACCGCTATCCCGACGCTTATGAAAACTCTATCGGCAACATTAATATGAACGTGTATTATTTATTAACCGACTTCAAAAAAAGGAGGTGGTTCTCAATTCGGTTGTATTTTTTTTTATGTTTGTTACCTCATATAACTCACTCATTTATAAACCGATTTTGAAAAAAAAATTTTATTTGAAAGGATATACTTTCTGATTAGTCCCATAGAAATTTCATCAAAATCGGTTCAGTAGTTCGGCTGATTTTAATAAAAGTGAGTAACGGCATGTGATTCTTTAAGGTAAATTTCACTTTTTGACATACCAGACAGCGTAAGAAAGTCGGTTTAATAAAAGTGAGTAGCGGCGTGTGATTCTTTTAAGGTAAATGTCACTTTTTGACACTAAAAAGTAAAAAATAAAAAACTGTTTAACAAAAAAAAAACCTCCTTCAAAAAACCACTAAAAAGAGGAAAATAATGAAATTTTGAGGTCTGTGCCAATTTAATAAAATATGAAGTTGGTTATAAAGAAGATATTAATCACTATACTATACTTTTTAACCCACTTCATAGTTTATTAAATTGGCACAGACCTCAAAATTTCATTATTTTCCACTTTTTAGTGGTTTTTTTGAAGGAGGTTTTTTTTTTGTTAAAAAGTTTTTTTTATTCACTAAATTAAAAATTAAGTATAATTATTGTATTAAGTATTTCTGTTTCATAAATTCAAAGTATAAAATAATCGATATGTAGCTGTTTAATAATATTCTAATTTTTTTGTCCAAACGCGAGAAAATAAGAATTGGAATAGCGGAGACAATTACACTAAACTGATATATTGATGCTTTTTTGTTAATATCCACAGCGAATGCGACATAAAACTACTAATTAATTTTTGATCAAACGGCAAATAATCGTTCCTCAATAACCGGGCTTTCTAACAAAAATAAAATTTTAAATCGGACGGGTAGTTCCTGAAATTAGCGCGTTCAGACACACACACAACAAACAAATTTTTCAGCTTTATAATAGTAGTATAGATATGGGTAGATAATAGATATGTTGTCAATAAAAATAAAAACCTGATTATAACCAAGGCCCCGGCGAGATTCGAACTCGCGATCTCCTGTTTACTAGACAGGCGCTTTAACCAACTAAGCCACGGCGCCGTTGTTACGTGCTGTCCAAGTATAAAATCGTTAGAATCAGGCACTACTACTGTGAAAACACTCACAGCATTATAATTCAATATTGTTTTTTCTTTTAAATTTAGTGTGTATTTTTATCATATTAGATAATAATAATTAATTAATATTAACTCGATATAAAAACTTTGACTCTTCTATATTTATATTCACAAAATAAAATGAAATTTGTAACTTTTTAGCAGTTATAACTACAAGAATTATATTTTAAATTACCAAATGAATATAGGTATTTGTTAGAAATCGGCGTCCAAATTAACTTAGTAATTTAACAGACTCTATTTGATTCGATATAAATGATAAATATTCCTTTCGAATTATGCCTTCCGTACTTTAAGTTTTTACTCGACTTCGAAGAAAAAAGGAGGGTTATTTTATGATAAATCTAACATATTGGTTAAGCTATGTAATATGTATCCTTTGACATATTATAGCTGTCCATTTTATCGTGAAGTAGATATTTCATAAAATATCAAAATTCCACATTTTTTTAAAAACAGTTGCATAAATGAGATATAAGCGTATCTAAGCTAAAATATGATACGGTCACTGAGCTAAATTATGTTTTATTAGGAATAATTTTCTCAACAAAACATTTTTTTTACATAACTAAACTCTTTCATAGAAATGTTGAACTTTCAGATATACGCTATCATTAATAATATTCTTGCATTTACAAGAAAGTTTTCAATTTCATAAATCGTAGATTTAAACTTCCCTAGGGAGACAAAAAATTCACAATTTATTTTTGTTAGCTGAAGTGGATGCTTGAACTCTGATAACAATTTCAAACTCCTAGAGATCATTTTTCTACGAATATTCCTAGTATATACTTCGAAAAAACTCGATAATCATAGAGTTAGAGTCGATTGTAGCTGAATTAGAAAAAGATATTTTACCACGTTTTTATTACCTAGCTTTCTTGTCTGTCTGTCTGTTTGGTACAAATCTTTCAATCAAAATGTCGACTAGTGCTAACTGAGCTAGTGCTTTGAAATATTGCACACATGTATAAGTTCGGTGACAATGCAATATAGTATATCAAATATTGTTTTAAATCCAATATGGTGGACGCCCCTAAGATGGCGGATTACCTTTTTCTTTACAACCCTCTTAATATGGGTATTAAATGAAAATGCTTTACGAGTAGAATACGATGAACCATGTGACATCATTCTTAACCCAATATGTTAGACGTCCCAAGACTAAAAAGCAGAACATAATTATCTAAATAAAAAAAAATTGATATACCACGTTTTTAAAACGGACTAAAAAATATAAAATAATTTCTCCTAGCCCCATACAGATTACGAAAAACGTGGGGTGTAATAGATAATTAATGCATGCATTTCTGTTGTATGCGCCCCACGTTTTTCAAAATCTGTATGGGGCTAAGATAAATTAAATTGTGTTTCAAAGACCACCAACAGCTAAGGTTATTTGGGCCTAGAACCAATTCATATTTTTAATTCATTATTATTTTTTTTTTAATAATAAATTAAAAATCCATTTGACACTTTTACCAGCTCTCGGGTTAGAACCCGGGAACTGGGAACTTGTAATAGAGGATCCATAGAAACGCGCTAAGATAAATTATTTTATACTTTTTAGTCGATTTAAGAAGAGTGACTAGAATAGCAATTCTTTGGATAATATGAGAATAAGTATTCAATGCATTCTTGTAAAGTTCCATTTAATTACTTGCACATTTACCTTATCGTCACATCGTCACAGAGATTATAGAAACTAAAATTATTACTTCAACATATACTTAAAATATATTAATGTATAATTTGTAAAGAGCAGGACTAGTAATATTTACCGCGGTATGCATATTAGTGATATAAGTAATGGACCAGAAAATAATTTGAACAGCGCTTTTTTTATCTCAAGTAATAATGTATAGGCTCAAGCTAGGTAATAAAAATGTCTAGATTTGTCAAGTTGTCTAAAAGTCAATTGAAACTATTTATACACAGGTACCTGTATCTAAGAAGCATCCACATAAACCTATAAAATATTTGGCAATATAATTAAACTAATATACAGAGAAAAATGGTTTAACGGTAATGAAGTTACAGATACAAATACATATTATAATATGAAGATGATACGACTACAGGTAAAACATAGGCAACTCGTCATTTGTGATATGTTCGCTTTCTATTTTCTAAAATATTTCATTTTCTACGAGAGTAATCAGTTGCTATGCAAATTTATATATTTTTGTCATACCCACTATAAAATAGCTGCTTTACATGCATGTATTTACGCATGTAAAGTGACTTTTGACAGGCCGGTGTACGGGAACGTGTCTTCCCTAAATTATTACACTAGTGTGGAAAACAAGCCGTTCCTATACTGAATTATGTTTATTTGCCTGATCCGCCCGCTAGATTACATACTCCTGTGCGTGCCTCGGCCTACTGTAGGAGTGAAGTTTGTGACGCAAACGAACTGTCAAAAAATTTTGAAAATACTAAAAATGAAGTGAAAAGCAGCTATTTTATAGTGGGTGTGACAAAAAATACGATACCTACATATCTTGTGCGTATATTGTAAAAAAATTCGACTGATGACCAGTCCTATACTTCCCACCTAGTAAATAATTGCAAAAAATAAACACTCTTTTTTTTTTATTCTTTGACTAGGCCCAAATAACCTTAGCTGTTGGTGGTCTTTAAAACACAATTTAATTTTTATTTATAAAAAAAAGCATGGCCCTCTTTTTTGTTTGGTGATCTACTGATGGCTAGCTTAATATAGCAAAAATCATGGTTACCTTGATTTACGAACAATTTTTATTTTTTTTAGTAAAATATTTTTTTTCTCGAAAACTATACATTTTAGAGAAAAAAAATATTTACATTTTTTTCATATTATAACATCTAGAATTCAGTTATATTTTTTTTTACCTATGTTAATACGTGACATTGAGGACGTTTTCTTGAATATCTCAGGATCCACTGAACCGATTTGACTCAAAAACTAATCAGATCTAAGTTAAAGGCTGATAAACACAATAGAACAATCGGCATGCCCGTATGTTGTTCCGTTCTTAAGATATCGAAGGCGAAAAATTGACCACATACACACACACACACATACACACATACACACATACACACATACACACACACACACAGACATCAGTCAGAAAATGATCTTAAACGATTGCTAGGGTCTCAAAACGTGAAAATCTGTTAAAATCTCGAAATATTGTTTTCGGACTGAATCCATTACTTCCCTACCATAGTAGAGGTGGGAAGTAAAAAATAGAAGCAAAGTCTTAAAACGACTTAATTACCAAAACTGCAAATAAATATTATATTTATAATTATAAAAGCTACTTAAATAAAACCAACAAAAACTGGATATAGCTGTCCAACTTTATTGATGTATTTGCCATATGGCACATACACTATTGGCGTCGGTCGGATGGCGGTCGGACCAAAATTTCTCGACGTTTCATAGCCTCCTGAACACTTTGGCACTATTTTTGGAAATGTCTATTTATATATATACAGGGTGGACCAGGTTATAGTAGCAATAATTCACCATTCGATGGTCCATCGAAAAATAAGTTGACATGCATAATTTTATTTTTTTCCAAAACGCTTCCTAAGGGAGATACACCCCTTCAAAGTTCAGTTTAAAAATTCTTTTTTTTATCCTAACTCTCAGGTCATTAATGCGTTTTTGACCAAATTTGATACAAGTATTTATGCAATAGATACTCATTACTTGACGTAAGTAACTTTTGTCAAAATTGTCAAGTAGCGTAGATACAGGGGGGTTGTTTCACTTTTCCCGCCCTATTTTCTGCGCCACTGGATATTTTTAAAGAATAACGTTTTTTTCGAACTCCCTGTTCAATTTAGAAAAAAAGAGTAACTTTTGCAAAATTTCGATTTGAGGCTTCGTTTACGAGATAATTAGAGTTGAAAGTTTAGAACACTTCTAAAATAGCCACCTTTGAAAATAATAGGTCTGGAATCTTGTACAACAATTGTAAACTTTTTACTGTTTGACGAATTTAAATAAATAATTCATTAATTAAATTAAAAACAACAAATAAATAACTTATGAAAATAACCAACAAAGTAGGCGATACTTGGTTTTGAGATAATTTATGACACTTGTCAGTATTGATTTTTAAAACTGGACTTTGAAGGGCTGTATCTCCCTTAGGAAGCGTTTTGAAAAAAAATAAAATTATGCATGTCTACTTATTTTTCGATGGACTATCGAATGGTGAATTATTGCTACTATAACTTGGTCCACCCTGTATATATATGTGCGGGCAATAACTTTTGAAAGAGTTAATTGATTTTGACGAAATTTGGTAGGAACGTTGAAATCCATCACCGCACTAAGCCTATTTAAAATGGGCCCAATCGGACCATTTGAGGGTGGTTTTTAGGGGTTGAAAATTGTTTTTGGGCACAAAAATGCCGAAAAAAATCTCAGAATCATTTCAAAATTGAAATTTAACCCTTTAGTAACGATTAAAATGTGCTGCTAAAATTTTAATAAAATCGACCCGACAGGACCGGACTTACAAATTTTATGAAAACACTAGTTTGCGGATGGTGCTTTACTTACTGAAGGGTGTATTTAATTTGGTACCGAGGTTGCATTGATAAAAATATTGAAATTAAGAAAAAAAATATTATTTTAAGGGATGTATTAAGGGGTTAAATTTTTTATTTTGTTCAAAAACAAACTTAAGTTCACATAATAAAGCCACAATGCCAGTATTAGCAAATACACTATATTGTCGGCAGGGTTTTGGCACTGCGACCCGAGTTTTTTTTTTAAATACCACGTTTAGGTCTGTTATAAGAGACCCTTTTCAAGCAATAATGATCTATACACTATATTATATATAGTCAGTTTTTTGTGGGTTTTATTTATTAAAGTAATCTTTTTCGCTGTCGGTAGAAGCTAATAAGTGAATTATAAAAGTTAGTTTCATCTTTTCTGACGAGTCGCTTATAACGGTAGAAATTTTAAGCTACTAAATTCAAATACGGAATGTAAAACAACTAACAAGTTAAAAATATTAAAAAATATCGCTTTTCAAATCGTTCTGAATGTCATTGATCTCAAATTCTTACGTATTTTATGTAGGTACACTGATTTAGTTCGATTATTTCTATAAAAGCGGCTTTCTTCCGCGTATGTTTGTGTTAACATTTAAAAATAAGTATTGGTTTTAAATAGCTTTTTAGTAACGTAACTTCATGTAAGATTATACAAAATATTTACTTTTTAAGGAAATCAGGTGTAATTGATTGAATAATGATTTAGTTTGGTACTAGTGATAAGTATATTCTAAATTAGACTAGATTTTTTTTTCAATTTTTCATTTTTATTTTACAGACAGGTCAAATGTTAAGTTTAAACTACGAATTTTGTTTCCCAATGGAAGTGCTAACATTTCGTAAAAAAATATAATTTAGTTCTTGACCATAAGAACTGTGGGAGTTTTAAGATGGACAAATTTCCTTTCAGGCCAGGCGCGGATCCAGATAAAATATTTACTTTTTAAGCAAATCAGGTGTAATTGATTGAATAATGATCTAGTTTGGTACTAGTGATATATTCTAAATTAGACTAGATTTTTTTTTCAATTTTTCATCTTTATTTTACAAACAGGTCAAATGTTAAGTTTAAACTACGAATTTTTTTTCCAATGGAAGTGCCAATATTTCGTAAAAAAATATGATTTAGTTCTTGACCATAAGAATTGTGGGAGTTTTAAGATGGACAAATGTCCTTTCAGGCCAGGCGCGGATCCAGATTTTCGCTCAGGGGGGGGGGGCAATTTTTATGAGAGTTGCCTATCTTCCAGGAGATACGTTCTGATTTTGTGATTTGTGTGTATGAAACCAAAAACTGAGTAAAATTTTATTATTAAACTGTTTATATACATAATATATTATATATTATAGTCAAGACTCAGGGGGGAGGCCAATTGCTCCCATTGCTCTCCTTGGATTCGCGCCTGTTTCAGGCTCCGTTAGGGCATGCCTAAAAATAAAGAAATCTGACTTCCTGAGTTTATTAAAGTTTTGACACACTATGCGGTGGCATATTATTTTTCAGTAACGCGTTGATTTGTGCTAAATTTTGTACATTTTTCAAATTGTTATGAAATAAAAAAATTATATATATGAAATATAATTAAAATATCTCAACAAAATTAAAATAACAAACAACACTAACCATTAAAAATTAAAAATATGAAGAAAATTAGCACACGAGTCAGCGAATTTGATTTCAATTACAAAAAATAATAGTAATTTAGCATAATGGAAAAATGCAAAAAAAAGACTTTCAAATAAACTTAATATTTGATAACATTGACCTTTGAGTCGCAATACGCAAATAGTTTGCTAAAAATAAAAAAAATATGCAAACAATGTAATAAGTAGTAGTATGTACAAAAGTTCTCAAATAATTTATGTACGGATTAAAGTATCAGTAGTTGGACAGAGGTATACCCAAAAGTATTTATTTCAGTAATACGGCATTCGAAACCTACTAAAACTTGTATATAATATTTAATTAAAATTCAATACCTATATAATATCGATATCTTCTATTAAATCTTTGTCTCCTTCACTCGCCTACGAATTGGAATAGTTAACTGTAAAAGTTACGACAAACATGGCCAAAACAATGCGGCACATTTCGTGCTAAAAGAATTGTTTATTTACCTGTTAGCATAAATTATTGGAAAAGGAAATATGTAAAACACGAAGAATAAAATAATGTAAAATGTGCTGGTTTGAACTCGAAGCATACTTACTTGCCTACATGTATACAGTCTTTGCTTTTTAACGTTTGTTATAAAATCTCTTTAAAAAAGTATTCACCGAGAAACTTCCGTTACATATTTATATAATTAATTTATTCCTTATAATCCGAATTCGATCAGTTAATCAAGAGTTATAAGAATATAAAAAAACGATATGGAGAACCATACATGATTTTCATGTTCCAAAATAATTTTCAATCTGAGAAATCTCAGTGGAATTTGCCTTAAAGCCCTTTTACGACATTTAATCTTAATTAATAAAACGATATTATTATAGGTATAAAATATGCACAAAATTGAGTACCTACCTATATTTCAAAAACTACCTATCCGATTGACACCAAAATCAATAGGTCTGAAGTCCTTACTGAATCAAACATTTAAAAAAATCATTGAAATCGATGCAATTTTACAAAAGTCGTTGTTAATTAAGTAAATTCCACGGACAGATGCATGCCATAGAACTTACATTCTCTAATGCCTCATTTTTACTTCCCACCTCTAATATGGTAGGGAAGTAATGGATTTAGTCCGAAAAAAATATTTCAAGATTTTAACAGATTTTCACGTTTTGAGACCCTAGCAATCGTTTAAGATCATTTTCTGACTGATGTCTGTATATGTGTGTGTGTGTATGTGTGTGGTCAATTTTTCGCCTTCGATATCTTAAGAACGGAACAACATACGGGCATGCCGATTGTTCTATTGTGTTTATCAGCCTTTAACTTAGATCTGATTAGATTTTGAGTCAAATCGGTTCAGTGGATCCTGAGATATTTAAAAAAACGTCCTCAATGTCACGTATTAACATAGGTAAAAAAAATATATAAATGAATTCTAGATGTTATAATATGAAAAAAATGTAAATATTTTTTTTCTCTAAAATGTATAGTTTTCGAGAAAAAAAATATTTTACTAAAAAAAATAAAAATTGTACGTAAATCAAGGTAACCATGATTTTTGCTATATTAAGTTAGCCATCAGTAGATCACCAAACAAAAAAGAGGGCCATGCTGTTTTCAAAGAATAAAAATTAAATTGTGTTTTAAAGACCACCAACAGCTAAGGTTATTTGAGCCTAGTCAAAGAATAAAAAAAAATTGTTTATTTTTTGCAAATATTTACTAGGTGGGAAGTATAGGACTGGTCATCAGTCGAATTTTTATATTCATAGTCACTGCCGCTGCTCCTCGCGCTGCCTGCTGCATTGCCCAAAATACTTCTGGGGCAGCGTCGACGTGAGTTGAGTGTTTATATTTGCCTGCATTTGCGCTCCACACTCACTTTACGTTCAGCTTCCGGCAATAGAGAAATTGTGGCAGCGTCAGTGCTCTTCTTATAAAGGCCTGAACGTTGCTATCAGTGATTTTTTTTCATATTTAACTCCTCTATTAGAGTATTTTGTAGATTATCGCTAATTCGTTTCCACGCGCCATGGATTTTGTGTTTTTTGTGATTTTTCACAGAAGGATCCCATATGAGGCGATAGCATGGCGCTTAATGGCGGAAAACAAACGAAAATACGAAACAAAATAGGTACAACACACGTTCTCTCCACGCACCATAGACAACGCACTCGGCGGCAAGTAGGTAAGCGAGTCGAGAGCGCAGTATGTAAACACGTGTGTCTACTCGTGCTTACACTTGCGCTGCCAATCCTTTGACTTTCGCACAAAAAACCGCCACTAAAGGGAGCACAGGGCAGTGGCAATAGCAGGAGCAGTGTTAGCGCGAATGACATGTTTACATAATCGCGCTGCCACATTCCATGCCCACTTCCCTGACGACTGCCGAGGAAGTGAGCTGAATGTAAATCGGATACAGCTGCCATGCGGGTGAAAATCAGAATCTGATTTTTCAACCATACTTTTTCGTTACAAAATATGGAATTCCAGACCTGCAATCTGCATGTGTGTATAGTTATAAATATTATAGTACAGTATCGATAATAATTAGTAGATATTATATAGTACCAGTTTTTATGAAACAATTATTTTAACCCAAACTTGCAATTATATTTGAGTAATTTGACAGTTAGAAGTTGTAATTTGTATATACTTTCACATTATGTTATATCGACTTCGCATTTTTAACTCATTAAATAGAAGTGTTTAAATTTTAGCATTGGTGTATACGTGCCTGTAATTATATTCATCATAAATGAGTTATGATAGCCATTATCAGCATTCTAAGTTGTTCTTTATACAGAATTTATATTCATTTCGCTACTCAATAAATTGTCTTTCTTGATAAAATGACTATTTAAAAATGTTCATAAATCGTATTCCTCAAACAGGTGGATTCGTTGCAGTGTTTTGTTTAGGATAGACACCGATTTTGTATATATTTACAGTTATACATCTAAAAATAGATTTTGTTTATTTATTTACATTTTGCATAATATTTAGGCGTTAAATCCGTTTTAGACAGACAAATTTCGTAACCATATTCCGATGATAATTATAGTTACGGAAACAATCAAATTAGAGCAAAAATTTAAATGGTATATGAATTTAGTAATACAGTTTAGACAAAGAAACGTTATTTCCAACTACTAGGTTTGCATAAGCCTAGTACTAATTTTAGGGATCCAACACACTGGCAACTATTTTCAAGAAACTTTCACGAAAATAGGACACACTATTACTTATATGATAACCCGCGGAAAATTCCAACCCGTTCGATTATGCCGATGAAATTAGATCATGCATGTTTTTCTCACACTGGTAATTAAAAGTTGCTCGCAATTTATAAGTTGTCTTTTTTCTCGTTTTTAACGCAAGCACTTTCTACGAAAATCATTTCTAAACTGAGTGAAAAGCAACTAAGTATTTGGTAACTTATGAGCTTTTGGAAAAACTGTGCGGCAACTTTCAGGTGACTAAATAATTCAATCGCTGAGAATAAAAGTTGCCATTGTGCGGGCAGCCATATTTCCATGGCTCCTCTTCGCGGCATGGTGCTGTTTTATGAATGGTAATTGAACCGCTACTATCGCGAAGTTACGTACCCGATCATTCAGAAAACGGACATTAGACAAATAAGTAATATTTTATTTCTGATCGAATTTATTTTTGAAGTGAAAACTTCTTTAGGTGCGCTTTGCCTGGGTAGTGAACGAAAGTGAACCGTTCGCACCCGACGGTGACGCTCGCTGAATCAGGGTTACTCGGCTCAAACACGAACACGTATTTGCAGTATGCTGGTAATAATTTGTAGTTCATAAGTGCGCTAATAAATGACACTAAAACTTAATACGCTTATTAAGTTATTTTTATCTATATCTATTTTCAAAGTTATTTTTTTAACATTATTCTTCTCATAGTCGTATAAGTAGGCATATCCAGTATTTTTTGGAATCCGAGAAAATTTAAATTATTAACATTTATTTTTTTGTATATAATTAGCAACAAACTGTACTAAAATCTATTGCAGTGCCCACTGAGCTTTCACTATTTATAAATTCCTGAAAGCACGAATTGTTACACTATTTACCTGATTTGAGTTTATAAAAACTATACTGAAAATAAAATTGATATAAAAATAGTAAATGCAACACAGATTGTGTTGAAGGCCCCGGCGAGATTCGAACTCACGATCTCCTGTTTACTAGACAGGCGCTTTAACCAACTAAGCCACGGCGCCGTTGGCCTCACATTTTCTAACACGGATAGCTCTAATAGTATCTATATTGATCGTATAAAAATGAAGATTCATAAAAAATGCAAAAAAATACCTAACAAAACACGTCATATATATCAAAAACGCAAATTAGTTATCAAAACGAACTTATCTAATATTTGACCATAAAATTAATAGCGATATGTTATATAGCTATTAATTTTGGAGTCAAAAAATTTAGAGAACCTCGTGCATCGATGGATATCTCCAAAACAAAAGGCGATCGGAAAAAATGTCATTATACATTGTATGCTTCCAATCGAAGTTCAAACACGGATTTTCATTTTTCGCCCCCCTCCCTGGTGTAAATCACGTTATACGTGCACATAGTGTCACGTACGCAGTTTTTATAGTGTTAATACTACATTTTTTATGTTTATTGTACTTTTTTACTAACTGAAGGCTAAAAACTAGCGTTGTGTTTAATATTTAAGTCACTAATTACGGCTAAAACAATACGATATTGTTGTGCGTGAAATAGAAAAGCAGACAGATAATCGTCACCTGCAGCATCAAGCCTAATGAACTTGCTATATTCTAGAAATGGCCTGCAGTTATCGACCTGCTGTTTAACTCTTAACTCTTTAATGCACATCTGTTTTTAGTAACGTGAGAAATAGTGATCAAAAAGAATCGAATCGTTTTGACTATGTTTAATTTTACATTAATTTATATATCAAATTATATCATTAAAAAGAGACTTAGTGTGTGAGTAAAACCACACTGGTAATTTCCCATTGGGTGCCCTTAGAGATAAAAAAAAACGCCAACTGAAATTTCCTAAAAATCTAATCAGGTTTTCATTATGCTATGTGTCGAATGAAATTGGTTCGGAGTCGATATCATTATTAATTGTTCTCGAAATATGCGAGCCGAAAAAAAGTTCATCAACGTACAAACGAACGTTAACACACAAAGACATCTCTCTAACAACAATAGATTCGGATTCTAGGAATCTCAAAACATCCAAATGTCAAAATTTTTCATTCGCAATTATTAAATCGATTCGTTTCGAATGATTTATTCGCAAAAGACGTTTCTTCTTTGATCGTTTCCAATGCACTTTGTGAACGATAAAAAATATATACACATAAATCTCGAGCCATACATATCTTAATGGATTGTTATTAGCGAGCTCTTTTATCACATTGTAATGTCGAACTAGCGTGATAATAGTATTAATAATGCCATATGCTACAGCAGGCATCTACTAATTGATTATATATTACTTTATTATATCAAGATTATTAACTAATTTATGCATTCAATAAAAAGAAATTTCCTGTCTACATTTATTTATATAAAACTTTTTTTTTGTTTTTATTGACAAATAACCTTTTCGCTCTCAGCCCATTTCTATTGTTCTTGTCCATTTTAAAACACCAGATTTAGTCAGTGTAGCCTAATGAGGGCTACCAGGCTTTCCTCTACCACCTGATAGCGCCACTGGCAAGTAAGGTATAAAGTTACTATATTTATAGTAACTTTAGTAAGTTATACGTCACTTATGTCATTTCAATAATAATAAATAATAATCTTTTATTAATCCAGTACTGTTTATATTTTCCGCTACCCGATGGCACCACTAGCAAGTAAAGTTTCAACAGTAATTGCGGTATCTATCCTGTTGTTGAAATAAATTAAATAAGTAAATTAAATAAATCAGTCATTCAATCATTTAACGGCTCAATCTCAGTTTTGTATTTATTTAATTATTTATTCCTTAATAATGGATAAATGAAGAATGACGAAACACAAACCGTTAATCTCTACACAAAATATCGTGGTCCAAAATTGTAAGACATTTGTAAAGGCTAATATTTTGAATTTAACTAGTATTTAGATTGTAAATAAATATACTACAGTCAGCAAGTCAGCGGTCGGGACACCTGGCGTCGGGACGCTTTAAAAGATGTAAAAAAAACTAGTGTTTTGTAAAAGTTGATATTTGGTTAAATAATCCTTACTAATATTATAAATGTGAAAGTAACTCTGTCTGTCTGTCTGTATGTCTGTTACCTTTTCACGCCTAAACCGCTAAACAGATTTCGATAAAATTTGGTAAGGAGATAGATTACATCCTGAGGAAGGACATAGGCTACCTTTTGTCTCAAAAAAAACCGGCTACGCCCGAGTGAAAAAAATGGTCTCAGTGAGCCGATTTCCAAATTTTTTTCACTGACCGATAGGTGATTCTTTACTTTAAGACATTGGCTATAATAATAATTGATCGGTTCGTCCGAGTGAAAAAAGTAATCTCAGAAACTACTGAACCGATTCTAAAAATTCTTTCACTAATAGAAAGCTACAGTATCCCTGAGTGATATACGCAATATGTTACTTTGATTATCGCGGAGGGGGGGGGGGTAATAAATCATAAATTCTTATCTCTGGAACTACTAAACTGATTCTAAAAATTCTTTCACTAATAGAAAGCTACGCAGAAGGGGAGATTCTCGCGGGGGGATAAAAAATTAACAATATACTAAATATACGTGAGCGGAGCAATGGGTGACCGCTATTAAATCATAATTTCATACCACCCGGGTCCGCTATAAATCATAAATTTATAGCACCCGGGCGAAGCCGGACCGGGCCGCTAGTTGAATATAATTTATGAAAAAAACAGGAATTCGGTAAAAGTTTGAAACTTCTTCCGACTGACTGTTTTTTTATAAATTATTTTTAATAATTTATCACTGTGCCAAATATTAATTTTTACAAAACAATTTTTTTTTCGTCGTTTAAAGCGTTTCGCTGACTAGGTCGGTTTTATTTTTAAAATAAAAGTAGAGAAAACGTTTAGAGTTGAGGTAAACAGAGATAAGCACACACTCGCAACTCGCATGACCTTTTAGGTTATCCATCCATCTTCACTGTTAACACCGCGTGTCACAAGGCACGTGTCCACTGTGAATGACTGGTGAGGTCTTATAGCCGTTCAACGCCCAGCTGTCTGTCATGAAGTCGCTAGCATTCACGATGTTGTCACGTTCGAAATTTAGACAATATTATTGTATATTATAATATAATTATATTAAATATTTTACTTTATTTGAAATAAATTTTTGTATTGTTATAATTTTTGATAATTTATTTTTCACTGCCAAAAATAAGGAGCATTGGAAAAAAAATGTAGTTTCGGCGACCCCGATAAGTTACAAATGGTAGGTACAGAAAAACTTTAAGATCAATATTTATTACTGTCATCATTTCTTTCCAATTTAGTAGAAAAAAAAACAAAGCCTGCAGACTATAAGTTCACTACACCAATTTCGCATTTTGAATGATTTTTGAATTATAGACGCTCGACAACAGAGGCATTTTAGAGTATTTGTTTTCTGTGAGATGAATGATTTTTTTTATTATCCAGTGTTTCTCGACCATAAAAACTATATAAACTAGATATGTTTGCTTTGTAACTGGATTTGAATTGTTCATACTTTTTCTGTCAATAACTTTTCGTACTTACAATGGAATTTTTATAAACAACACGTAGAACTTTAAAGTATTGGCCGCTGTTGACTGTTTTTTTTTCCAAAGTAGAAGAATGTGGTTACTGGCTAACGTATTTCTTATTAGCCACAGTTGACATTTTTCTTACAAAGATTTTTGAGGAGAAGTTAAGGTTGTATATAACTTTTATAACGAGCTAAAACAATATAAAAAATTTAAAAAATGTAGTAGTTATTTTATGTCTTGCTCGCTGTACTCATTAATTGTTTTCGGACAATCTGTATATTATGATCCTCATTCCTCTGGACATAATATTGATAGCTTTGAAATGGGAAGCATGACCCACAATACATAAGTATTTAACTTCATATGTAACTTACATTATAATTGATAGACAATTAAATGAATGATTTCACCAAACTATTCGTAGCATGATTGTTACATACACGAAATTATGTACAGTCAAAACAACAATTACTGTTCGAATATCTAAGTATATACTAACGCCAGCTTAAATATCATCTCGCACATCTCTCATCCATAGTGCACACCGCACCGAATCACAAATCGGATTAATAAAACAGCTCAAGTTGGTTGGTTAGAAAGCGACTGACTCGTTAATCGCTTCGGTTAAAACCGCCGTGTGTGTCTACAGGGTGTATCACAGAAAACCGAACATAGGGAAAAGTACACAGTACAAATTAGTTAAGATCAGAGATTGCTTTGCCCTCTATTCAGAGGTCGTTACGTATACAGTAACAAATGCATATTGCTGTTCATTTGACAAAATCTGGATGAACTTAAAGACAAAATCGTCGAAGTATGTTTCAATATGACTCCTGTAATGTTAGATAAAGTGAGACAAAGTTTTTGTAACCGATTAAGCCACTGCTTAATTCAAAATGGAGGTTTATTTGAACATTTGCTTTAATTTTTTATTTTAACTGTTTGTTTTGTTTAATTATTAGTTAAAAAAATATTTTCTTAATAAAAAATTGTTTCATTAATAAAAATAAATTCATTTAATATTGAAGAATTTATTTTAACTGATTTTTCTAATTATTCATTATTAGCTATTATTGTTATTAAATAATGGTTAGTCAGCGTTACCATGGTACTCATTCTCATATGTGGCCAAAGTAATCGTTGATCCTAACTAATTTGCACAATGGAGTTTTCCCTATGTTCGGTTTTCTGTGATACACCCTGTATACCCAGAATGCGTATAACTGCTGAGCGGCGGTGTGACAATTCCTTATTGTTTAAAGTTTATAATATAACATGGCCTCGAACATAACGGCAGTCCGATAAGGCACAATTTATCTAACATTATTATAAATAATTATGATTTATCATTTCAGTAGGAAATACGTTCAGTATTCGAGTTTATGTCATCAAGTTAAAACAAAAAACCACATACATCAACTATGGACTCTTACATTTTGTGTAATGTTTGTGGAAAACCACTAATTAATAAATATAATTTATTGATTTTACGAAAAAGAATGGCACTCTACATCGCTGCAGGCGGAGGTATATTTGGTGGTTTACTTGGTGTTGCGGCATTACCATTATTGGGTTTTGGAGCAGCGGGTGTGGTAGGCGGATCTCTTGCTGCATCATGGCAATCATCACTCGGATTAGTAGCTGCTGGTTCGACATTTGCAATATTGCAATCTCTCGGTGCCACTGGAATGGGCATGTTAGTGTTTGGTTCAATAGGCACAGTAGCTGGGGCCGCTGCAGGGGGTGCAGGTGCTCTTGGATTAATACATAATAATGCATCATTATTTAAATGGTGTGAGTGTCACAGTGACGCGACAAATACAGTGATCATCAGTGACGGTACTCGTATGCACAACACGTACGCAAAATTTAAACTTTGAGCTGCACTTTTTAATTATCTAGTAGTACATTGTTAGTGTATTTGCCATATGGCACATACACTATTGGCGTCGGTCGGATGGCGGGACCTAGGGGTCGGACCAAAATTTCTCGACGTTTCATAGCCTCCTGAACATTTTGGCACCATTTTTGGAAATATATATAAACAAAAATTTCCAAAAATGGTGCCAATATATATATATATATTATATATATATATATATATTATATATATATATGTGTACGGGCTATAACTTTCGAAAGAGTTAATTGATTTTGACGAAATTGGGTAGGCACGTTGCAATCCATAACCGCACGAAGCCTATTTAAAATGGGCCCAATCGGACCATTTTAAGGGTGGTTTTTAGGGGTTGAAAAATGTTTTTGGGCCCAAAAATACCGAAAAAATTTTCAGAATTGTTTCAAAATTGAAATTTAACCCTTTAGTGAAGATCAAAATGTGCTGCTAAAATTTTAATAAAATCGCCCCGACAGGTCCGGACTTACAAATTTTATGAAAACACTAGTTTGCGGATAGTGATTTACTTACTGAAGGGTGTATTTAATTTGGTACAGAGGTTCCATTGATAATAATATTGAAATTAAGAAAAAAAAAATATTATTTTAAGGGATGTATTAAGGGGTTAAATTTTTTATTTTGTCCAAAAACCAACTTATGTTTACATAATAACAGCACAATGCCTGTATTAGCAAATACACTATATTGTCGGCAGGGTTATGGCACTGCGACCCGAGTTTTTTTTTTAATTTTTATTGTTTATATTTTTCCTATTTTCAATTACTTATATGCTATTATGTTTGTTGTTATCTATATTTTAACTGCATTTTAATCGTGATAGTTATAATGATGTAGCGACGGTACACAGTCATCACACCAGACAGAATAACAAAATATATAAACCAGCAACAACTAAATCTTTTATTGCAAAGAATGTATATCATATGGCAGTTGATATATTTAATACTATACCTGTACACGTGCAAAAGTTACCTCTGCCTAAATTTAAAAAAAAAATGAAAGAACTCTTAATTAATAAATGTTATTATAACAATCACGATTTCTTAAATGATCGTATTTTACAATTTTAACCTATGTAATTTTATGTGCCTTATTATTAACGTTTATTTCTGACCTTTTGTACACCATATTTATGGTTAAACACAAACAATAAACATTCTATTCTATTCTATATTTTATGTACATTTTATCTATATTTTATCTATATTTTAAACACTGTATAACGTTTTTTCAAAGAATGAAACATTTATTTAATTCCGAAAATATCTTTAATCAAAATCTGGTTAACATCTGAACAATTCACAATATCTGCTTTGTAGATTTTATCATTATATAATCTTAAACATTACTTAAATAATAGTTATTCTAAACAGAGGTCAAAATCCATTACATCTTCCCTTAAAATGAAAGTTTTTTGTCGACTAATTATTTTAACTAACGAAACTTATAATATATTTAACTAGAGAAAATTACATCTTTTTAAAATTAAAACGATCAACAGGTTTGACAATCCTTCCTGAACGTGTCGTATAAAATTGCTTATCATCATATTGAGATATTGTTTTCTTAGCCTCATTTTTATACTTGTCCCAATATGAATTCTTCTCCTCATTTTTATAATTTTCGCAATATGAAATGTTAGGTTTATAATAATTTGGATTATTTTGATTTAAATATAAATCTGGTTTTATATGGAAATTATAATTCTTATTATCATTAGAAAAATGGTTTATATCAACACGATTTCTTCTAATAACTCTGTGAGTTTGTAAATCTAATAATTCCACAGAACGAGGAGAATCATTAAATTTTTTCTCGCAGATTTCCAAATTTTATAAATTTTATCGAAATACATAACTTTATCATTAATTTTAAAATTAATTTGTCTATTGCAAGCATTTTTATCATGGTTATATTTGGTTATATTTTTGTGTTCTTTTAATAGCATTTCGAAATTATTAACAATATTGGGTTTCAATAATTGGTTAGACATTGGCAATTTTGTTTTTGTCCGTCTGCTAAAGTTGAACTGCACAGGGGAATAAGCAGATCCTATTATCGTAGAATTTCGATACTCCAACAACATAATGTTGATATCAACATTAGTCTCCAATGATTTTTTAATCATTTTCTTGCTTATTTTTTTTTTCTTAGCACCCGGCAATGTCACAAATGTTAAGATCCAAATTAGTAGTTCAGCGGTAGAGTGTTGAGGTTTCGATAACCAACTTTCTACTAAGCCTGGATTCGACCTTTGCGCAGAGAAACAATAATAATTTTCTAGTTTTTTCGACGTTATTGTTTTCAGAGTTTTTGACAGATATTAAATGATAAAAAAGCAAGGAGTGATACACCGCTGTGATAAACTGCATAATGATAAGATTAGTTAATTAATCGTAAAATGATTTATTATTTCAGTAACTGTAGGATATTCTTTCATTTAGTAATAAATTATTTCTTGTAAACACTTTTTCGTTTCAAACAGAAATTTATTTAACAAACAGAAATTACAATTATTTTAATAAAGTTACATAATACTTAAATTAAATGTTAATTGCATAATATATTATCTTTTAAATATTTTAAATACCTCACAGTAACAAATACGTTCAATATTCGAGTTTATGTGCTCAAGTTAAAACAAAAAACCACAGACATCAACTATGGATTCTTACATTTTGTGTGATGTTTGTGAAAAACCACAAATTATTGAAAAGAATTTATCGATTTTTCGAAAAAGAATGGCACTCTACATCGCAGGCGGAGGTATATTTGGTGGTTTAATTGGTGCTGCGGCATTACCATTATTGGGTTTTGGAGCGGGGGGTGTGGTAAGCGGATCTCTTGCTGCATCATGGCAATCATCACTTGGCTTAGTGTCTGCTGGTTCGGCATTTGCATTATTGCAATCTCTCGGTGCCACTGGAATCGGCATTTTATTGTTTGGTTCAATAGGCGCAGTAACTGGGGGTGGTGCTCTTGGATTAATACATAAATATGCATCATTATTTAATTGGTGTGAGTGTCACACTCATGATCAGTGACGGTACTCGTATATACCTAAATAATCAATCATCAACAAATCTAATTATTGTAATTACATAATGTAAATCTGAAAATCATGAAATAAAAGTAATTTAAAAAAATGTTACCGAGTTCAAATATGTCTGTGAAAAGATTAAAATAATTTTGTACTATCATCTTTCCTAACCTACATTTAATTAGAAGTCGGCGTAATTATTGCTTTATTATATACATAGTAATTTACCCCCCAGGGGGGACATTGGAATGTGGTTGCTATCGCAAATTGCATTCCTATGTTCTTTGGGAATTAGCGCTCCCAGGGACCCGAGCTCGTACCAGTCGGTTTTTGTATGCCGGCTGGCGGATTCTAATACACAAATGGATTATTTGTTGTGTTGAAGACGCTAATGACCTGAGTTGTCGACGCGTCTATAATCTACAATTAATTAATTAATCATAGTAATTAATTTACGCCGAGTTCTAAATGTAGGTATAGGTTAGGAAAAGTTATATTTATTAATATTGATTTTGGATACTTAAATAAGTAAAACTAATCGTAGAAAAAAATGTTTACTAATACAAAAGTTGTAGAGAATTTTATTCTCTACAAGATTGGCAATAACCATTTTTTATTAAAAATGGAACGGAACCGAGAAATTCGCAAAAAGTCGTTTTTCGTGACCTTTGACCTCCCGTAAAATTTTTAGCGGCACTCGGATCGTTGGAGACTTAATTTGATAATTTTTTTAGAACAGCAATATCAAGGTTCATACCAAAATCCAGCTTTCCCCTAATTTTTCCGAAGTGCATCTAATTTCACTGTGCTATTTACTGCAGCCGTATTAAATATTATTCATATTTAAATATTTTTATGTTTAGTTTGGTGTATAAAATTTGAGAAAAAATCTTAAAGTATTACGGATCCCTTGTATAGGCGTCGCAGATTCTTTGTGGGCCTGCGGAGCACACTCTAACATCCACTATGCTAAAATAAACGTATGGTATAACACTTCGTATACCTAGTTAATTGCACATACCGCTAGACTACTAGCGGATGTGCTCTATTATCGCTTTGCGCGTCAGAGCTGAGCTTCGTTCATACAAAAAGTTATATCTAAGTTAATTTCGCACGATATCCATTCAAATTGTAGCTTTTTGAAAAGAAGAGAGTCTGTCCTATAAAATAGAATCATTTTTAGATTGATTGGAGTTCATAATTACTCCTAAAATTGTAACTGAAAATTGCGAACAGCAGTTGTCGGTTGGTCTGTACGTTATACGTACGTACGTACGTTCGAGCTCTACAGCTAGCAATTCTTGACGAATCGCTTTGGTTTATGTTTTATTCGCTTTGTTTACTATCAGACTAAAACCCTATTTAAATTTACTGAAATGCGTTCACTAGTTTAATTTTTATAAACAATTTTTTGTTTTTTTCATATTTTTTCTTCATGTAACTGCATTTTACATTTTTCAATGTTTTGAATAATTGTAGAGCTTTAAAGCAATGCTTCTGCACCACTGTACATGCCACAGTTGACATGATACATATCGCAGTCAAGTGTCATGAAACAGTTATTATTGACGTGAACAAATTAAACGTATCACAGTATATTATGCAGTGTATATGTAATTGTAACGTAATGTATGTATTGTAATCTTACAAGACGTATTAGTCGCGGTCTGTCCAAGCTACCAATCACACTCACAAAGGTATGCCGTGTCGGACGTTGACTGAATATCAAATCAACTCTACTGTTTAGCAATTGTATTTTTAATACAATATCCTATAATTAAAAACCTCTGTCTTGTTTTACTATAATTAAATATTATACCTAGTTTCTATGTATATAGGTACAATTACAATCATTATAAATAATACATACTTATATCTCCATGTACAAAATTAACTTTCCGAATAATTTGGTTCACGCAAGATCAATTTTTACCATTTATTTTACAAACAAATTGTATACAGGTATGCATAGATCTGTAAATAGAAACAGCTCTAGTATAGTGAATGAAGCAACGTATACACCCAGATTTTGATAAAAATGGCGAATACTGTTCATAATTTTGGTTTTTCCAGATTTTCATATACCCAGTGTCAATCCTAGGATTAATGAAAGAATTTCCAAGCGTCCTTCTAGATCTACGAGCTGTCGTGCCAGCAGGACGTATTTTGGACATCGTTGTTTTACATTATGATCCCGTCCTATCACTACAATTGGATTTGTCGCAAAATTTGAAAGTTCCAACTTATTCGGACCAGTAACAACGAAGATACAGCGGAAGACATTTCACGCGTTGGCAAGGGAAGTGCACTGTAATTATAACTCAAGATTTTTGTGTTCACGATCGATTATCTACGGCGTCTATGGAATATGAGTCCGTACTGCCGGAAGCTGGAGAACCCTATTTAAAAATAAAGTTCTGCTGACAGAACCGGCAGCTCTGTTCACCTGTACTTGTGGAAGCTTCTTCCAGCAGGACGTTCTATCATTAAGAGGAATTGTATGACATTTGTTTCATGACAATCGATTCCTCGTTTACCCTCTAACAGGGAACTAAGGATGCAAGGATACATTCATACCTACATGAGATACATGCGTACACACATATCCACATAAGGCTTTGCGTGGGTTTTTTTTTTATTATAAGTTTTTTTTGGCCTTTACACTTTTGTGTATTTAGCCACAATCTAAAACCTTAATTTAATTCCAACTAAGATGGGGGATTTTACATACACACATAAAACGGGGACACAAGAGGGATGGACCATCAGGATATAGGGATCAGGACAACGGATATACTTCGGACCCAACTCGGCCTTTGCGTGGGTTAAAAGGATGCACGATGCGAGTAACAAATTGACGAAAGATTCGGGTACTATTCGGATATAACAATTCGTAAAACTTTAGGACACCCTCGAAAACAAACAGACGCGAACAATGAATGAAATAATTGTTTTTGTATAAGCTTAATGAAATATTATAGAAGCAATTGTGAAACGTATCGAAAAAAATAAAAAGACAGAAGTCAATAAACGCGTCTGTAATATTATATGCATTATTATAAATGATTTATAGCCTCGCCGAAGGCGCTGCATATTGTGGTTTGCATATCAACTATGTCCTTTGGCAGTTATTACATCACAAATGCTGTTTGTGTTCAAACAGTTATGAACTAAAAAGTTACATGACTCTTCCACAAAAACAAATAAATATGTTTTACCTATATTAAAAGTACATTAAACCAACCCTTTATGTATTCGAGCTTCGTTAATCGTCATGTCGATTTTTTCTTTACAATATAATAATTATTATTATTACATTTATGATATACAGCTTGTCCGAAAGCAATTCTGAACATAGAAAATTAATGAGTACAGTAAGGAAGACATAAACAAAATTAATAGCGCTAGATAAATTTTTAAACCAAATTTAAGAAAATAGTGTGCCTGAATTTTCTGCTCGGTCGTTATCGGTCATATTCCGGAATACGACCGAGCAGAGAACTCACGCACACTACTACAGACAACACAATTGACCAAAAAGAGAGGTACGGACAACGACCGAACAGAAAACACACCGGCACTTAAAATAAAAGAAGGGAGGACATCAGTCCAGTCGTTGACACACTTACCTGTGAGCCACCAAGGAGGACACTTTGACCGCTACCACATCGCTTTTGGTAATGTCTAGAGCAGTTGTAGCCGAAAACGTCTGGTAGAAATACCATCTCACCGGCCTACATGCCCGGAAACTATCAACATTTGGAGTGATAAACGTGGTTTAATAAATTATGATATAAATTGATTTCATCACATATTTTATTAAGATAAATATGATTACTGGGTAAGCTGCAATGTAACAAAAAAATTGCTGATTTTCAAACTATAATTCTTGTTATTCCGCAATTCAGTTGACAAAACTATATTTCTGAAGACATAACGTGACTGCGGAGATTAAAGAACGTCAGGTGTACACTTTACGTTAAGTTTGGCATATCTTTCTACGATAAAATATAATTATCCCAAGATTAAAAATTTGTGTTAATTGAAAAAAATGACAAACAAGTTTGCAAAATTTGAAAAATAATAGTGCTCAACTCATAATAATTATAATATTATCAATAAACCGATTTTGATACTTCTAAGTTACACTTAAATTAAATAAAAAGTATATTTATCTTTAGTCTAAATATGTATTGAAAGCAAATAAAGCAATAAATAAAAACATTACGTTTTTACGTGTAGTACATTAACCGTATCAACCGAATGATCAAAATGTACATTGCACAGGTAATATCTGTATTGAAAGATATTTGAGAGCATACGTCATAGGTGAATTCAATCTTGATCAAGAATCAATCAATTCATCATCTTTCGACAAGCGATCATCGTCTCAAGATAAGTACGTAGTACTGTATATATTTAGTTCTTTATTATATCCAAGTACAATGATTTTCGTTTCCTATATAAATGCTTGTACGTCGAGTACTATTAGTTCAAGAGCTCGTGGTCAAAAATTGCAAGATTTTTGTAAAGGTTAAATTTTGAGATTAGCTAATATTTAGAGTGTAAATAAATATACTATTCAGACAGCAAGTCAACAGTCGGGACTTCTGGCGTCGAGAAGCTTTAAAAGGTGTAAAAAAAAACTAGTGCGATTTATAAAAGATGAAATTTGGTACAGAGTTAATTTATTGAATAATATAATTTATGAAGACCTCTTTTTGATAAAACCGAATGAGGTCTGGTTTGACTATTTTTTTCACAAATTATAAGCAATAAATTTTTATAATTACTAACGTAAAATTTCAGCGTGAACTTTGACCTAAAAAACCCGTTAAAAAAATTAAGTAAGTTGGCTTCTGTTTCCATTTTTTGGCAAGTTTGCCGTAACTGTTAACGACAACATTGCCTTGATTTTAAATTGCCGGCAACCGATTGCTATATATAGTTGCGATATACGCGGTTAGTCATTTTTGAACTGAAACATTAGTCACTGCGGGCAATTGATATGATTCAACAACTGGTGATTAAATACTGTCACGTATTCACCGATAATCGGACGATAGTGGTTTATTTTCTCTTACTGCAACCGACTTAACCAACATGCATTATTATAAGCTACATGCATAGATCATCAGCTATTAACTAAACATATTATACGTTGAGTTCTTATGTACTTTATTTTCTTTTATGACTCTTATCAGCGCAATCGAAGAAACGTAATAGTAAGACACATGTTGGATAAATATTTACATTGTTGATACTCCGATACTGATTAGTTACTAACTTAATGTGTGGGAATTTATTGATTTGTCCTTTCTATATGCTACACTGTATATAAGAAAGGAATTTAAATTGTTATTATTCAATAATAATATTAAATGTTGAAAAGCGATTGAAATTGCGGTAAAATCTTATTGTTGATATTTATTTGTTTCATCAAATAATAATAAAGACATTTGTTTCCCTTTTGCAAAATAACACAATCAATATTTAAAATACATTTTTGAATTAATTACTGGTAATTGTGCAAGACCCGATATATGTTTTAGAATAAGTATACGGAACTAGAAGTTTGGATCCATAAAAGCGATATCTCTATGATTATAATAATGCCTTCTGAAAAAACAGGTACTTACCTAACTTATCGGTAGACGGTACTGCTACCATTAATAAACGGCACCGATACTGTCTCGTCGCGAAGCAACGTGTATTCTTGTCCTTTCAGAAGAGGAAGATTAGCCCTTTGACTGCTCCAGACGTATATATACGATTACTTGCAGGGTTACTGCTCCAGCCGTATATTTACGTTCGGGCTGGAAAAAATACTTGCAGCGATAAACTGCTACCGTCGTATATATACGAGCAATGCCTACCAGATTATACTGGCCAATCCGGAAGTTTTTTGCGATTTACCGCAGAATTTTTTTACAGCGATAAACTGCTCCAGCCGTATATATACGTACAACGCCTATTAGAACACCAATTCTGAACTTTGTTGTGATTTTTTTTCTTTTAAAGTCAATGCGTATGTACACGTTTTTTACACGTGTATACATGCACTGACTGTTCTGTTTTTGATAAAAATATATGTTTTAAACAAAAAAGGCAAAAAAAACAATTTGATATGATTTGACAGGATTTAGCTTCATTATTTTACCCCGCTGATAACAACAGTGGACTGCTCCAGACGTATCTATACGGAACGGCCGAAAAAATTGCGCACACAGCATGCACTCTCGTAAAATAAATGCGCAGTGAAAAGGTTAGAGTGTTAATTTTATCGCATCGAAAAGGAAGAAGTATTAATATTTTATTACAGATATTGTTAATGATTAAAATAATGCTATTTTAAAGACTTTAAAATAGCAATATTCATCATGACTTAGTCATGATGAATAAAATCATAAAATGCGTTTTGCCAACGAATTGCTTGGAACAAATGAACAAAATATATATTACTTACAGAATAATTATTTGTCTACATTGCTACATGTTACAAGATCTTTATGACTTTTATGTGGTAACAATACATAATGGAACCTATTCTACTATTTTATGGTAACTAGAAATATAGTTGTATATCTATTATATTTAGATCCATTTTTTACATCTCATAAAGAAGCAATATTTTAAGTAAATAATATAAAAACATTTAATTATATATACCTTTAGTGTTTTCACTGACTACTATCTAGAAAATCAACCAAATATTTTTAGTATTTTCAAAGTTAGTCCATTCCAACAATACGCCAGATGGTAAACAAAAATAAAATATTTTTTTGATTTTTATCTTATTGACCGCATAGAGGACGCAATTTTTCTTAAACGACCCCATGAATATCTGCTGATCACATCAATTCTATCTGCATGTTAAATTTCAGCTTCCTACGACTAATCTTTTACAAGTGACGGATAGACAACCCATAAGAGTTCAGAATCCCAAAAACGAAATTCCAATTTTCGATCTCGCATTAGTAGAATAGACATCAGTATAATGAAGTTATCATAATATGGATAGTTTAACATGCGAACATGACAAACAAGACAGGTGAAATATGCATTAATAATAATAACAGCAATAACTTGCTGCAAATAATATAGATGTGCCTCGGAAGTGCATTTCTGAAGATAGGTAGTTTATTAACAATAAATGAAGTAATTTTAACCTTCCTTATGTGTTTCTTTCGGCTGTCATGTTATTCTCGCTGAGATAAACCAGCAAAAAGTCAAAGTAAATTTAATAATCGAGCATCGCCATGCTTTTAGTTGTAACACGTAGGTAAACAGTCAGTTGATGGAACATTAATTTCCAATACAGTAAAGTATTATAATAAGTTATTCGTCAGCCATAAATGCTGTATATTGTACATAATATACAGCTTAATGCAGTGATTATTATAATTCCTCTAATTTACTTATTATTTTAATGGATCGATTAGAGCTGAATACGTGACTTTAATGCGTGAATATTAAGTGTCTATATAATGAAATATTAAAAGAATAGCAGACATTTGAGGATCGATACATAATCTTACGATTTTATAAATAAATTATATAGCTAAAATTATTTCATGCACGAAACTTTTAATTCTATTATTACTTACACAGCATAGATATGGTTGTCTGGGATTGCATACAATCGCTGAGGCAAATTATTGTCAAAGAATTGTAACGAACACGCGTCACATAAACCCAAAATCCTATATAGATCAGCTCAATCAAGAAGGTCTTAGAATTTTTTTATTATTTGTTATTGTATTTTGAATTGGATCTCAATTTAAATAACGATTATCCTGCATGAAATCCCAATTTCTGTGATGATCACACTTCACCTAAAATAAAATATAATTTGGTATTCGGAATGGTTCGAACAGACCTGAATACTGTATTTGTAGTCCTTAATTTTTTATATCATATTTGGTTCAATCATTTTCCAATCAGGTCGCCAAATATATGGTAATGTTGCGGGAATACACGAAAAAAAAATATAAGTTTCAAAAATATAGAAATATATATATTATAAACAATTCATTTTTGAAATTCGACAATATAGTTTAACAATAATATCGAATCGACAAGATTAATAACAATAATTAGCAATTAACACGACATTTTAAAAATGCTGTCTCTAGAGACTTATTTATACAGTTTAAACCTTAACAATTAGATAAATTTAACTAATTCGGAAATATCAATTTCGATAGTATTTGAGAATTGAGATACTTTGTGTATAAAAAAATTATCCGTATCATAAAGTCCTGAAGAGCCTATAATAATTAGGTCTATAATAAATTATTAAACAAAATCAGTAAAGTTGCTACGAGTCATAAATAAGTAATAATAGTTTTTTTTATACGGCTGTATGCAATTGAAAGCAGCCAATTATATAATTGTTTCGAAACATATAGGAAAAAATCATTTTACCAACCAGTGGTCACAGTCAGGATTCTAACGAAAAAATCTTTATAAATAAGTAAGTATGTCACCAGAGATTGTCACGAGTCTGTCACTGTCTACGAAATGTTATAATTACCACAAAACACCAAACCATAACAAACACTCTCGACGTACGTTTCGCCAACCAAGTTGGCATCATCAAGAGATGATTAAAGTTTTAATCATCACCTGATGATGCCAACTTGGTAGGCGAAACGTACGTCGAGAGTGTTTGTTATGGTTTGGTGTTTTGTGGTAATTATAACATTTCGTATCTTTACACCAAAGGTTCCACCACTTTTTATTGTCACTGTCTAGATGAAGATAGTCGAGAATCTACAAGCCATTCATAAATTTTTAAACGATCTGTTCAAGAAAGATGCAGTCGAAGGATTGTCTTTGGTCAAAAAATCTCTACGGGTAGGTATTAAGAATGTTATATTGTTAGTAGGAACCGGAGAAAATATCAATTTCGCTTATTGATAATATTCGTTTTACTTTGCTAGTGGTTATTGGATTATTCCTTGTGACAGTTATTTTGTTATAGAAGATTTAAGGAATTAAACGCAGGAATTACTGTCTAAGATGTAAAGTCCGATAAGAAATTTGTCAAACAAGACATTATTGAGGAAATAATAATAATAATAATAGTTCTTTATTGCTTAGCGCAAATGGTCAGAAATCAGTCTTTACAAACTGGTCTGCCTTTCTGACCAATTAATACATAGATTTAATAAAATATACATAGACAAAAATAAAATACATACATAAAATACATAGGTACATGAAACCAACATTAGTTCTCACAGACAAGCACGATATTTATTCGTACTGAATTGCCTTTTGTACACAAAGTTTTTTATTAATATTTTAATTTTAGTTGGTTTCAAATTTAAAATTTTGCTTGCAATATCTGCCAGGTCTGCTGATTGGGACATATCATTTAGAAGTTTTGGGGCTACATATGAAAAGGATTTTTGAAATTGAGAGGAATGAGATAAAGGCAGTGTAAATAATTCATAACGAGAACTGTACGGATTTTGACTGGCAGTCAGTTTTCCAAGTAGATACTGGGGCTCATTTGATTTAATTATTTTTACTAAAAAATTGCAAAAATGCAATAAACCTCTGTGGTACATATCAAGCAAATTATGCTCAATTATTATCGGTGTTAAATTATGATTCTGATATGAAATATTATATATAAATCTTATGCATGCATTCTGCATCACTTGCAGTTTATTTCGGGTGGCAAAATCTAATGAGCTCCAGTAAGTAACATCACCGTACTCGATTATCGGTAGAATAAGTGTGCTAACCAGCCTTGATCTAATTTCAGTAGACATAAATTTTCCAAATCTGCGAATTACTTTTAATCGATAAAATCCTTGTTTGAATTTCGAAATTATATGCTCAGCAAAGTCCAGATGACAGTCAAATAGCACACCTAGATTTTTTGCGGAGGAAGCATTAGGAACCAATTCCCCATTTATATAAACTGATAGCGTGAGATTTGAAACACTTTTGACTGTTTGAGAACTGCCAATGTAGCATAAAGATGATTTAGATGAATTTAACCGTAAGGCGTGGTCTCTACTGTATATCTCTCCTTATTCTCTCCTTATTCAAATATAGACAACTTTAGATACGTCAAAATTATTTCTCTGTAGGTATTACTTTTATACCAAATATGAAAAAATGTTCTTATCAATAAAATATGATATAAGTTCCCATGCGATCAACACACATGCTAACCAAATAAGTTATTTGAGTAACTTTGAAAATATAAATAATTTCCTTAAATGAGAGATACGATGGAAGCATCCGAATTAATATTAATTCCGATTAATTCAAAATTACAATAAAATATGGGACTGTACGAACGATTCAATAGATTTAAGTCGATTTTATGTTATCGATGAAACGGCACATGGATTAATTTTTTATTATGTCGCATTAACAACCATTCACAAATATTTTGAAAATATCAAATGCTATGCCTATCTGAAGTTTTGTTTTTAATAGAATTTGAATAAAAAATATTAAAATTTAGATTAATTAATTGATTACTAATTTAAATCATTTTATTAATTATCAAAGCATCGATAAGAATCAATCTTAGATTCATGTTTTTAGAATTTTACAAGGTCAACCAGTCTTCGCTATCTGCGTAATGAATATGCAATTTTTTATTTAATCTCAATTGATTTGATTTCAATCTTTTTTGTAATTTTAATCTATTACCTTTTAAATTATCTTATCATAAATCTCAGATCTTATATACTAAATATTTTGGCATGCAGAACATTACTTAATCTAATTTTATACTTATAGCTTTTTTTTCGTTTCGTCCGATTTTTGTCATGAGGTAAACCTCATTATGATATTTTTTTTGAAATTCAAAGTGCGTTGCACGCTAAAAAGCAACACATACTTACATGCGCAGACAAAAATGCTATTATGGCAGATTACAATGATATTATGTGCGTACATGTATTATTATGGAAGCCGTTGTTGCCAAGAGGCAAATAATACAGGTAACAAATTACAATCAGATAGCATGTATAATAATATTGAATAGCAAGGTGGTGCGCCACAAATACACAGTAGCTACTGCTTGGACACACTCACTCATTTCTCATTATAATTTTATATATATTACATAATTGGATTGGGACCGAAGTAGTTCGTACAGGCCAACAAATAGAGGTGGGCGATTATGTATGATACTAACGAAATCATTCGATTATGACAGTGTCTCGAAGTATATCGATTATGACCATTAGTACTACAAACAAATAGAACCGAAATACCTATACTACTTGATTGAACGATAAGAGAAGACTAGAATGAGTGAGTGCAAGTGCGTGCACGCAAGAGAAGCACACGCAAGAGGAGCACACGCCTGCCGCAGCACTGCGCACCCCGTTTCTCTCTCTCTCTCACGACAACAAATTTAATTGACGTCAAAAAAAAATTTGGGCAAATCTATAATCGAATGATTATGACAATATTATTATTGACTTATAACTAATTTCATATTCGATTATTACCAATTACATTAGTCGATTACGTAAATCATTCATAATCGCCCAACTCTACCGATGATACGCCCAATAGAGGTAGCTTATACGCCAATGTTTATAATACACTTTCTTATCTTCCCGTACACGAGCCACATTTTGCAGTCGAACCGCAAAAATGCGGTTGCGTTTCGAAATACTGCGGTTTTCCATACAAATAGTACTACCCGACAGACACGGGCGTTCACTGCTGTCGAAACGGACGTCTGTAGTTCGATTGCGGTCGACACTCTGCGAGTGGTTTTTACCAGGCGCGCGCTAGCGCTAGCCGACACGATCGTACACGGACGGCTCACGGCAGTGTTGGCGCCATTCATTCTATTGCCAGCTGTGATTGCTCAACTGCGACAGTCCTGTAGTGGTTATATCGACTGCACATGAAGTCGATGCAACCGCAAGCCAAACACAAAAATGTGGTTAGCTTTACCACAGCTTTCAGTCGGACTAATCACAACTTTGTGGTTATATCAACTGCAAAAATGTGGCCCGTGTACGGTCTGCCTAACTGAAAGCTAAAAAGCATCGGTGTAAAAAGTTAAAATATACGCGATGACATCAAATTTAGTGACGACACTCAAATTCGTATTCTGCAGAGTACGAGCTATTCATGTGCATATAATTTCGCATTATATAATATGTCACCCAGCGATGTAGCTTAGTGGTACAGCACTATAGACTCGCATTGGGAATGTACTGGGTTCGAATCCCGGCGGGGGCAGATGTGGCTAAGACTTTTTCCTACTGCCTCACGTCGAGAAACGGTAATTCCTGTACTGGCCATCTTGTTTGAGGTTTTCCATAGTTTCCCTCAATAATTCCAGATGAATATCGAGATGGTTCCTTATTCAAGGCTATGACCGATCACCTGTCTAACTCCTATGCTCCCAAAATTGCCTATCTTATCCTAATTTCCTATCATTCCTCCATTCGCACATTGCTATTAATTAAAAAAAAAGTTGAAGTTTAAAAAAAAAACAACGGGAAGTGGGAAAATGGAAAATAGTAATGGTGCGTCTGTTATGACATAATGTCGAGAAACGGACGTTAAACGCATTATTATTATTATATATAATATGTCTAGAAAATAATGTTAGTGGTGTTACCAAATTATTACTAGTAATTGGTTTTTGAAACAAATTAAAAAACACATCAGATTTTCGTGAGATAATCAAGAAAGTTTCAAAATTCAACTTTTTATTTTGTAGATTGTAGAGCATTAGACCGTACCCACAAAACTCTACTTCCAAAGAGCACTGTCAAACTATATTTTCTGACAACGCGTTTTGCAAATATAAGAAGTGATTGAATTCACAAAATGATACGAAAATTTGCAAAAATGATTTTAGTCAATTGACATCAGCTTAATATTTGGAGCCACTTATTTAATACGCAAAAATTTCTCGTTAAGATAACAATCATGATTTTATGTTTGCAGAACAGGTGTTTTTACAAACTAACAACCAATTAGTGCGAAAAAAGTTGTTTCGTTAGTATTGAACGAGCATGTTTAGGGTTGCCAATCGTCCCGATATATCGGGATTGTCACCATTATTTAACTCTGCAAGTCCTTACGTCCCGACCGAACGGTACCACATACCTAATATTCAAAATTATCACATATGCATTTGTCCGCGCTCTGAGAGAGACAGAGAGAAGAGAGAAAAAGATGACTATCGCGTGAGGCATATCGCGAAATTTCAGCTCATGAAAATGCATGAGAATTAATAATAGCTTTTTTAATAACACACCTGTAAATGTAGAATGTTGAGGTTTCGATAACCAATATTCTACCAAGTCTGGATTCGAATCTCAGCGCAGAGACAGAAAATTTTCTAGTTTTTTTTGACGTTAACTTTTTCAGATTTTTTGACAGATATTAAATGATAAAATAAGCAAGGAGTGTCGCACCGCTGTGATAAACTACATAATGATAAGATTACTTAATTAGTTAATATGATTTTTCATTAAGAAATACGTTCAGTATTCGAGTTTATGTCCTCAAGTTAAAACAAAAAACCACAGATATTAACAATGGATTCTTACATTCTTTGTAATGTTTGCAAGAAACCACTACGTAATGAAGTGAATTTATTGATTTTACGAAAAAGAATCGCATGCGGAGGTACATTTGGTTTTTTACTTGGTGCTGTGACATTACCATTATTGAGTTTTGGAATGGGGGCTGTGATGACCGGATCTCTTGGCATTCATTATTCGGCTCAGTATCTGCTGGTTCAATATTTTCATTATTGCAATCTCTCAGTGCCAAGCAAATGGGTGTTTCATCGATAGGTGCTGTTCTTGGATTAATAAAAGAATATGCATCATATTTTAATTGGTGTGAGTGTGTCAACGATAGTGATGATCAGTTGATCAGTGACGATTGCATAAATAATCAATCGTCTATCGATTAGTTGAACTCTGATTACTCGCCGTACAAGAGAGTAAATTGCGAAACACGCTAGCAAAATTTAAACTTTAAGCTGCACTTTTTAATTATCTAGTGGTACATTGTTTTAACTGTTAATTGCTATATTTTAACTGTTTTCAATTATATGCTATTATGTTTACTGTTATCTATATTTTAACTAGATTTTATTTATATTTTAACTAGATTTTATCTATAATTTAACTACATTTTATCTATATTTTAATCACTATGTCACTGCAATTCTTTTATTTATGTATAATTCTGTAATATTTGATGGGTTGAGTGGAAGAGCAGCCTGGCTGAACTTCGCCTCTAATAAAGGTTATTATTATCATTATTATTATTATTATTAATATTTATTTTATAATTATTATGAATTTAAATCAAAATGCATTTCCAACATTTAATAAATGGCTTTGTACAAAGACGAATATTTGGTCACATTTTTACTATCAAGCACGCAGTTAAACTAAACATTTGGCAAAATACATAAAAAAATATACTACCTACATACGTTTCCTATGAATCTTATTTACTTTCTTGTATCCTCATAGCTCCTTTATTGCACAAGGTGTTAGGAAATGTTAAGAAATTACGAGAGTAAAATGGCAGGCCATTCGTAGGCAATACTGAGAAGAAAAAATCATACAATAAACTTATATTTTGGAATGCATCACAAGAGCGACCACGATTCATTAGTAATACAGCATGTATACCTATGTTAAGGTCACTGACACAGTAAGACAGGTGACTGTGCGGAAAAGTAAGAGTCTACCGACAAGTACAAACGCCAAGCCCAGGTTCGAATCCTGAAGACTTTTAATTTTTTTTTTATATAATGAAATTATATACGTATTTGATAACAATTTAAAATATAGAAAAATAAAATTACAATTATTTTATTTATTATATTTTACGAACATTTGAATTTATAAGATACAAAAAATAGGATGTATTCCTATATCCGTGGTAACGAATACAATTATTTGTGGTTAATGATATTCACGTCATCTGTCTGTACCCGCGATACAGACATAGATACCCGTTTTATGATTAGAAATGCCATTTTTTTCATGGCTTTTAATTATCAATTTGGTAGCGTTATTCAGAAAGGCACTGTAAAAAATATATAAAAAAAGAGATTTACATAATATATATTGGCTTACAACAAAGTATAGTAATTTACTTATTTTTAACCAAAAAATTGAAGATGAGACGAGTTCTCACACTTGATATGCTAGTAAAGTTCTTTTGATTGCTAAAATGTGACACTTATGAGATTAGTTCACAGGAAATTAAAGCACATTTTTATAATTTGATAATTTTTATGCAACAACAGCAACCCGTCTTTGTTATTTTATTTTTTAAAAACAGGAAACGCAAATTTAATTAATAGCTTTTTTTAATAACTGTATACTGAAACACACCTGCAAATGGCATAAAACAGACATTTAAAGTTCAAGTTTTAATTTAACTAAGATGAAATTTGCAATTAAACATTTTTGTTATTGGTGATTAATATGTAAATAAATAATTTTTAAATTTTCATTATGAATGATAGTGCTACTAGACTAACTTTCAATCAATCATTTGAATTTGCATGGTTCACACACACCTGCCACACTAAAGCCAGGGAGTCATTATAGTCGCAAAGCGGCGTGAACGTTTATATTTTAAAATAATAAACTTACAGAGTTATCGTGTTTATTTAAGAATACCACAAGTTATAAAAACCGGTCAAGTGCGAGTAGAACTCGCGCCACGAGGGTTCCGTACCGTTACAACAATTTAATTAGTGTAAGCTGTGTTTTTTGTTAAAAAGCACAGTGTAAGTTCGAACCTCACGGCTGACAGTTATAAATAATATAGTTTATAATAAATAACGATGACGCCACTAGTTATATGGTTTGATTCCAATAGAAATAATATAGTTTATAGTATGTTGACGCCACTTCCACTTGTCAGTATAAAAAAACAATAATTTATTAAAATTATTTGATTATTTAATTCTGATTATTATTAATTTCCAGGTGTCAAGCCATAACAACACTCAATCTGTGAAAATTTCTACTAGCTACCTCTACCGTTTATGAGATAGAGACAGCTGTGACAGACGGACGAACAGACATCGTAGGCAGGTTAATAGGGTTCCATACGTATAGGTTTGCAACCCTAATAAAAATGACACATTTTAACGTAAAAAATTATTAAATTACGAAAGATTTAAATTAGAAGCAGAAAGTTATAACACAAATAAAAAATACAAGCAAGAAGAAAAATACTATCTTCGGCCAAAAAAAACTATGATATTTTTTAATGTAGAAACTCATAATCCGATTCGATTTTTAAAATTTATAACGACTCGAGAAACATTTTAATTCGTATGTAAAATCTTACCTATACAAGGTGTTTGGGTAAAAGTATTCTGAAATTCAAAGACATGTAATACTCATCAAAATAAGCCAAAAAGTTCATATAAACGTATGGCCTAAAACGCACCCTTAGGGAAGTATTGGCCCTTTGGGGGGGGGGCTGTAGGCAAAAGTTTTTTACCCTGTAACTTTTTTTTCATTTTTTTCTATAAATTTAAAATTTGTGAACATTTTTACGTAAACAAGACATTTTTTTAATCGATATCGCCAACCGTTTGTAAGTAAATTGGATCTGAAAATTGCCATGTTTTACAAATTATAGTTTATTAATATTCTCTGCAAACGTTAAAACTCGATTTACTCGAAAACTGTAACCGATATCGATTTAAACAAAAAATACCTTTTTGACGTAGAAATATCTAATAATTGACAATTTATGGTACAAATAGAAAAAAATTTGAACAAAAAAAGTTATAGGGTAAAATGACTCTCCCCCCTTCCGAAAGAGACGCCCCAGATTTTGATAACTAAAAATGAACTGGCTCATCTTATTCAGCCTGAAATTTGTCTATTTATCTTTTACCGTTCTCCAAATAATAGAAAAAAGCCAATTTCATCTGAACCCCTTTAAGGACCTTTGCTTCCCTAAGGGTGCGTTTTAAACCATATGTTTATATGAACTTTTTGACTTATTTTGATGAGCACTGCATGCCTTTGCATTTTTGAATACCTTTACCCGAACACTCTGTATAAATATAATAAGTGTAGGAAATGGACCTAAAATGATAAAATGGTAATAAAAATGTATTACAAGTACTCCTAACATCGATAAATAATAATTTTAACTAGACTTATCAATGTTGTCTATAAATTGACATATTTTCACATTTAGAAATCGAAGGCTTCATCTCTAGTGACCAAAAATCTGTCAAACTGGGCCTTTTGGATAACTGATTTTTATGAATATAATATAATAGCCTATCATAATTTAAACTTCGATAAAGGCAGCTGTTGTGCAAGCGGTATAAAACTCAAATCTTTGCAAATTAATTTTGCTATATCTGGCTGAGGCTAAAGCCAGGGCTAAAATGGAGGGGAAAAATAATTTTGCTGTTCACGTCGCATCGTTCGCACGTCGTTTGTGAGTTCCTGGCTTTAATCGCGAAAAGTATTAACAGAATAATTAGATTGTCTAAGAAGTCAATTAAAATATAGAGCGTCTCAGCTATTAGTAAGTATTAATTGAATATTAATAAACAGGCAGCTGTAATGATTCTTTAACACCTATAATTGCAGAACAAATTCGGATGATCGTTTTAGCGTAAAGTGTGGGCTTATACGAAAATTTACTGCAATTGCTTCCTTTATCAAAAATAATAACACGCTGTTTCTTTTCACCTAAAATATGCAGTCGCTTGAACGCGTCTTTTTAATATCTTTTTTTACAACATATTGAATGGTGCAAAAGAATTTTTTTAATAGTTATTTTAAACTAGAAATCAGATTTGCTATGGAATATGAATTATTATTATTAACTATCAGGTGAAAATCGGATTGAACCCGTAATACTGAACAGATTTTTTACCATTTTTATTATTCGATAGCTTGAGGAATCGATTTGAAACTTAATATTATACCGAATAATAATAATAAGTCGCTGGTAATTAATTATAAATTCGAGCGAACGGGAGAAGCGAATTAGTGAGTATTGAATTATTTATTAAATTATTATTAATTAGAGCGAGCGAGCTAAGCGAGACAGTAACGTATTAATTAACTTTAAATTCGATAGAATCTAAAATATCATAATCCTATGAACACCTGCATATTATTTTTATATTTTCCTTTTTGAGTGACAATAACGCCATAAGAAATAGGATAAATCGATAGGTATTGACGATAATTTCTTCTCTAAAACCAATACCTATCAAAAGTAGGTATCTATGACGATTTTGAAACTATTTTTTTGGGAAACTTTGAACGCATACAACTTCTAAACTAGAAGAGATATAGACGTTTGATTGTGCTCATTGGAATCAGCGTTTCTTTTACTACAAGCATGGTAAGTTTGAAAAAATTCTGGTAGATTTCAATTTTCGTAAAAAATCCGAATTTTTTTGTTTTAAAAACTCTCAAAAATCGAATTATATAATATACATTTTTGAAATTGAAATTGTTTATTGAATAAATTGCGCTGCTTTCAATGGGCCCAAGCAAACGTCCGTACATAATATAACATTGATATATTTTGGTACCATTCAATATACACAAAACGTAAGTAGGTAATATTTTAATTGGTCTACGTTATTTATTGTTTTCTGATACTAGCTGCCTCTTTAATTATAAGCCTTTGATCATTTATATATACATTAAAGCGATGGCTCACGACGATAAATATTGTTTCGTAATAATATTAACGCATTTGTAATATGTGCAAAACAATAATACATACACACAGACATACATGGGTAATAATCTGCATTAAGTCTTAAGCCTACTTTAAACCAACACGATTTTGTAATTTCTGGCAGTAGCAGTGAAACTTCTTTTACATTGCAGATTGCAGATGAAAGTTTGATTTTTTCTTCTTCTTTAATTACAACAATTAGATTGATAAAATAAAAACACTGATTTTGGTATTGCAACGTCAAGAAATATTAATTTTCATAAATTAATGGCTTTATACGGCTGATTTGCAATTGAAAAATTTTAATTGGATAAGCAGCCAATTATATAATTGATATCAGACATATCCGAAAAAAATCATTTTACCAACCAAGGTCACAGTCAGGAATCTAACCTGAACCTTTCCACTTTCGCGTCAAAATGAGCTTACGTACATGATTACCAAGCTAACATTCTCCTTATATGCTTCGGAATCAATTGATTTCTTCTACATGTTATAATTAAATAACACTCCCATGTAGTGGAAATCAAGTACAAGTCGACAATAAATTATTAATGGAGTTATTGAAAATTACAATTTAATATAAAAATAACAAATTTATGAGTAGTTTCAACAATTTTAAATCATACGAAAAAAATAAAAGAATGGATTATAAAATCCTAAGCGTGTAATACTAGCTTTACATCGGTATAACAGTTACAATGTCGGTTAGTCTACTCTGTAATTTAATCGTTTATAGCTTTTTTATCTTAAGAAAATGTCAAAATTAAAGATTACAATAACCGTGAACAAGTATTTTTCGCTCCTATTATTATTATGTACATCTATACTCTAATGCGTTTTGTTTTCATCTCATTCTCTCGTTAAGTAATGAGTTGAAGTAAAACGAGAGAGAATCAATTTGAAATTGAAAGAAATCGCGAATTAATAGCTTTAATCAAGTAATCATACCTTGAGAGCGCAACAATCGTGATTATACATTACGTAAGTGTTATCAAGTTTGCTTCTGTGAACTCATTTTATTTTTTAACCGACTTCAAAAAAAGGAGGTGGTTCTCAATTTGGTTGTATTTTTTTTTTATGTTTGTTACCTCATAACTCAATCATTTATAAACCGATTTTGAAGATTTTTTTTTGTTTGAAAGGATATACTTTCAGATTGGTCCCATAATAATTTCATCAAAATCGGTTCAGTAGTTCGGCTGATTTTAATAAAAGTGAGTAACGGCGTGTGATTATTTAAGGTAAATGTCACTTTTTGACATATCAGACAGCGTAAGAAAGTCGGTTTAATAAAAGTTAGTAGCGGCGTGTGATTCTTTTAAGGTAAATGTCACTTTTTGACACTAAAAAATAAAAAACTTTTTAACAAAAAAAAAAAACCTCCTTCAAAAAACCACTAAAAAGAGGAAAATAAAGAAATTTTGAGGTCTGTGCCAATTTAATAAAATATGAAGTTGGTTAAAAAGAAGATATTAATCACTATACTGTACTTTTTAACCGACTTCATATTTTATTAAATTGGCACAGACCTCAAAATTTCATTATTTTCCTCTTTTTAGTGGTTTTTTGAAGGAGGTTTTTTTTTTTTTGTTAAAAAGTTTTTTATATTTAAGTAGAAATAGTATCAGGCGTACGTCAGAACTATTGTGTCTTTTATCCTGATAGACCGATCCCCATATAGTATATATAAATAATTGTGGCTCTCTATTTGTCTGCCCCAACTCACATAGACAAATTTGTCCCTGTATTCGATACATAGAAAATCCGACAATCGACTTTGGTACTATAATATTTGCATTTTTATTTGATCGAAATATACCAACATCCACTGAAGACTCCTCTGCAATAATCTGGTGGAAGCTAAGTAACCACAAATGGTTGCATTTACTCTGAATAACAATGAGCAATTAACAGGCTGAACAATAATTTAATACATACTCAGTACGTTCACAATACAACAAGAACAAAGAAAATAAATTTAAATATGCATAAAACAGCGCTGCTATAAGCAGGTGAGTCTCCATTACGTACAGAATGAACACAAATTTCTTCCGGATAAAATCTTAAAATAGGTATACAATACGCTTTCTCTCTCTATGCCTATAGCCTTATCCCATTTCATTTGGGGTCGGCTCTCCTCGTCATTTTTCGCCATATACTTCGGTTCTGGGTCGTCGTATCATTTACTTCGGCTTTCTTCAGGTCGTTGTTAATAACGGACATCCAAGTTTGAAGGGGTCTTCGTCGCTTCTTCGGACCGGTATTTATGCTCAAGACTTCGACAACAATCCGATTTTCGACACCTGTTGAAACTGAGAGTTTCAACCCTAGGGATGAAAATATTCAGTTGTCAGTTTTCTTTCGTTTTTAAGAGAGAAATAGAGCGATTGAGTCGCGTCAACTTCAATCCACATATATTATTCGAAAACGTCAAAATAACAGACATAACCCCACATAAAATTCATATAGGTCTGACAGATCTAATATTTTTGCGGCGTTTTTGTGTGCCTAAACTGCAGATACTTCAAATCAAATTGTCAATAGAGTTGCTGTGAAAAATAATAATATGCATTTATTCGGAAATAAACACAGCGAATGCAACGCATGTAAATTGCATCCCTCCTACTTCGGGCAGAAAACTTCACACTATAGTTGCAAACGCTGTGTTTCGTCCTTAGTAATGCAATATACTATTTCATCTTTCTAATGAACAATTTTTTAACTTCCCAATGGAAGTTATTGTAATGGGTCCGAAAATCGAAATCAAAATGTATAACAAATTTTTATGTTTAGGTCACTACACTATTTTTACACTATTTTTAGATAGATGTCTCTCTCTGTGTGTGTGTGTGTGTATGTATGTACGTACATACGTACGTATGTGTCCGTTTCTTTCTATGACGAAATCTCAAGAATGAAAAATGATATCGACTACGTTAAGGTGCCAATCGACGCGTATATTAACGTAAATATGATCTGAGAGAAATGTTTTCAAAATCGGTTCAGCCGTTCCTTTTTCTTAACCAAATAGAGTCCAAAAAAGTAGATTTTACACAATTTCTCGCGAATAAAAAATTATATCGACTTCATAAGGGTGTCAATCGAGACGTGTTAACGTCATTTTGATCCGACATAAATTTTATAAAAATCGGTTCAGCCGTTTTTTTTTTATTATTCAATATTTATCAAACTCGGAAGTTCGTCGTGTGGACCTCAAGGGTCGCACTTTAGTCCTAATAAACGACCCACCTCACTTTATATTATAAATTTTGCATTTATTATTACAGCAAATAATCAAGTCAAAAATTACTGATTTCTAGTTAATCCCTTTTGATGTTGGTAGATTTCAATGATCGAGTAAAATAGATTAGTTTTCGTTAAACAAGAGTTCTATATAATATCATAACTTCTGACTGGCGTCTCCCTGTATAAGCGCATACCTGTTATTACATAGGTTCGTACGTAATGTGTACATGCATATATTAAACGGCTTATAAACGACAAGCATTTTTACTTATAATAAGCTAAAGAAGCTCACGCGATATGCCAGCCAAAGTTGTTTTTAAACATCGCTATCCTGTTTGTAGAAGCTCATCAACCAGTGACGGACCAGCCCAATTTATATCCGTCTAATGTTTAACACTTCGGTGTGCGTCTGGATCACGCTGATATTTTTTAATAAACCTGACTCCTTATAAAACTAATACTCTAATAGCCAGGGTTGACAACACGTCGATTTCGATCGATCGGTCAATCGTAATTCCAAATTCGGTCGCTTGCAGAAACATTTTTCAAAAATTTTTTTTCAATCTGATGTGATGAGGAAGGTTTTTTTCATGGCTTAGAGTATAAAGAAATATACTTATGTCTAATGTTTATTTTTAAGCCGCGAAGACATCTTCCTCATTACATTACTTCGACTATTGGATCACAATCGCTACAAACTCTCTAGTTATTGTAACAAAAATCCAGATGATACGCCACTGCCTTGGGCGGAACTTACTGGAAACAAATGAATTCCGAGAAATGTGTTTGTTTGTTGGTAATCGCGCGAAAAATAAAGAATGTACTAGAAAAATCGAGAGACATCATTCTTTAGGTATATAAGCGGAGACGAATCGACAATCAGGGCAGTCTACAATCAGCCTGTGATTTAGTGAGTAATCGGTGCGCCATACGAAGTGCGGGAAATAAATAACAGATAAATAAACATATACCTGTGTTAAAATAAATATTCTGCGTATTGTTAAGTGTGTCATTGTTAAGAATTGACATTTTCGTTTTGTGTACTTTTTTTTGAGTTTATGTTAGGCCCTCGGGAAGCAGCATAGTCCCGTTATGTAAAATCGAGGGGGAGGAAGCCGCGGGTACTTTAATAAGAAAAACTATAAATCGTAGACAAAAAATGTTTAAACAAAAGTTGTAGACAATTTTGTCCTCTACAAGATTGGTAATAACCATTTTTTACAAAAAATGGAACGGAACCGAGAAATTCGCTAAAAACCATCTATCGTGAACTTGAACCTCGAATATCTGGCAACGCCGGCACGATATCGATGGGGACTTTTTACACGTTTTTTAAAACACCATAACGAAGGTAAATAAAAAAAATCAGCTAACTGGGAATTTTTCTGCAGTGGAAATCTAAAATTACTGGACTAATAATAAAAATCGTGGTTACCTTGATTTACGTACAATTTTTATTTTTTTTAGTAAAATATTTTTTTTCTCAAAAACTGTAGGTGCATTTTAGAGAAAAAAATATTTACATTTTTTTCATATTATGTATAACATCTAGAATTCATTTATTTTTTTTTACCTATGTTAATACGTGACATTGAGAACGTTTTTTTTTAATATCTCAGAATCCACTCAAAATCTAATCAGATCTAAGTTAAAGGCTGATAAACACAATAGAACAATCGGCATGGCTGTATGTTATTCCGTTTTTACGATATCGAAGGCGAAAAATTGACCACATACAGACATCAGTCAGAAAATGATCTTAAACGATTGCTAGGGTCTCAAAACGTGAAGATCTGTTAAAATCTCGAAATATTTTTTTCGGACTAAATCCATTACTTCCCTACGATAGTAGAGGTGGGAAATAAAAATCTGAAGAAATTTTTCTGAACTAAATCTTTTAAGTACAAATATTTTAAGTACAACTACATCTAAAATTTGAAAAGAATTTCTACTAGTTATTTCGAAGAAGAATAGGTATATTATATTATTAAGCAACGACTTGTAAACAAAATAATAAAATAAAAATTTAAAAAACATTAATTGGAATATCCCCGTTACTTTCCAATATATGTACATAATATAATATTTAAAATATGCAATTAGCAATATTTTAAAGTTTATGGGCTAAGTTTGGACGCAAATAAATATTGTTTATGTCTTATTTAAGTCGTAATTTATTAAATATTTCATTCGAAATTAAAAATCAATTTATTGTCAAAAGTAAATCCAGTTTATGTTCAATTAAATACTGAAAGTATGTATGTCGTACTATTAAATATTTTTATAAAAAGAGAAGCGCCGAATTAGAAATCGGTGGGCTTCTTTATTGAATTTATTGATTTCTATACGCATCTGTAAAACTAAATGTTTGTTCTTTTATCCGAACATAAATAACATTTAGAACTCATTAATTTCCGTAAATCAGATTAAATCAAACATTAATTAATATTAACTCGAAACGGTCATCTCCAACTAAATTATGTGCCAGAAATAGAGAAATGCGATTAGTTTATTTGTTTGAACAGGGTTTCCACTTTCCATTTTCTATTTCAATTTATGAAACATTTTTCATGTAGCATTAAAATTTGCGTGAAAAAATATTGTAGCAAAATCCCAGATGCTACGCCACTGTCTCCAACAGAACATTCCAGACTGAAGCGATTGTCTGTTTATTATAACACAGTAGTGGAATAGTATCGAAGATTCCAGACAAGAACACAGGCAATGCGTGTATATAAGGCGGTGCGCGCGACTGAGTGGGGATCAGTCATTCAGCGTCGTGTTGAGTCAGTCAATCGCTGATTTGTGAAAATAAATGGGAAATAAATAAAACAGTAGTCTGTGAACATACCTGTTAAAATAAATATCCTTGTATTGTTAAGTGTGATAATTACCGTTTAAGTGTTTCATTGTTTAGAATTGACATTTTCGTTATTGTTATTATTGTGTTTATAATTATTATAACTAATTATTGTAAATAAACATTGTAAATAGACATTGTACATAAATCTTAGTAAATAAATATTTAATTCCGCCAAATTAAAAACAGTTTTGTTACAATATGTCTATAATAAGTTTTTTTTAAATATTTTCAGTTTAGTATATAGAATCGACATAAACTAAAATTGATAATTCGTTAAGAAACTTCGATGTCTGTGTCGCGGGTACAGACCGACGACGTGAGTACCGTTAAAGACAAATAATTGTATTCGGTGTCATGGGAAGAATTAATCTAGTTTTATTTGTCTTATAAAATCAAATCTTTGTAAAATATAATAAATAACATAATTGTATTAAATTTTTTTTTTTTATTTTTAATTGTTGTCTATCCAATACCTATATATTTTCAGTACTAAAAAATTAATAAATAAATTAAATATTAAAACCATTTGAGATTCGAACTAGGGGCTTGGCGCTTGTACCTGTCGGTAGACTCGTACGTTCCCACACGGTCATCTTAAGATAGTTATACATGCTGTGTTTTGTTTGACATGTCAATCACTTCCGACTATTTCCGTTTCATCTTATATTTCTAAAATGCTACCCTAGTATGAGACATTAGACTTTATTCACGTCAGAACGTCGATATGAAATTGATTAGTCGAAGACCCTGTATGTATCCTCTTCATTTTTTTATTGAAGATGCCGGAATCAATTTTAGTATTTCGATCTTAATTTTTAAGGTGTTATAAAACAAGCAAGCGGACTAAATGCGTACATAAAAACGTTGTGGTCAAAAGTCACAGAAATAGTTGCTCGAAATGATATCACCTGATGCCGATGAAGATGAGACCCGAAGCTATGTTCACAGCAAGTGTCTTGGCTATTTCTGTGGCAAAGAAGCTAAGTGGCTTATGTCAAATTTTTAGAAGTTTAGACACAACTGTGAAAATTAAATAAAACCAAAACAAGTTCTATGCCTCCGCTCAGTGCGTGAATCACTCGGTAGTAGTGTCCGACCGAAGGTCAGTTTTTGGCGGAAACCGATTGTTCGGCTTTTGGCATAACATTCGGCCGAAGCCAAAGGTGTGTATCATGCTAAAACAACGGGTGAAAATACTTATTATTGTAAGTTGAATGCAATTGTGTTGCAGTTGGAAAGTATTTTTTCATTTCTTCTTTTTTTTTATATTCTTTGTTTCCAGAGTTTGTCAGGGATTTAAATAAAATAATACTCTCTTAATTATTCAGTAAATTCGACATTCAGCTTCAGGCTGATGTTGCCGAATGTGTCCGAAGCCGAAGCTTTGATCGTCGACTCTACTCGGTAGTTAGCTCTACATTGAATAGCATTAATACTAAATACTAGTGGTCACAAAATTCTTGTGTATTTTTCTTCAGAGCATCACGAGCATTACAAGTCCGCTTGCTGATTGGTCGAGTACGACCAGATACACTGCGTATTTTAAATTAAAAAAAAATGGAGAATATCTGACACGGGCCATTATGTCTTGTGTCTACAGATTTTATCTGTCTGTAGTGTTTAGGACATTCACCAGATAATGTAATATTTATGTTCTTGTATCAATATTTCAAATGTAATGCCAAAACCGGGTCAACGTATGTATATTTGACTATTTAACTCGTACGGCATTTTCACTATAACAAAACTATTACCACTAGTTTAATGATTTGGCGACTACACCCGTATGATACATTCAGAATCGTGAAAAACGGCGTGATTTTCGAACATCTTATCATAACATCATGCTGATAAAAAAGGGATGATCTACATGTCATGAGACTTTTTTCTTAATTTATTTTGGTATCATTTTTTAAGGGAACCCTAAAAAAGCACCGATGCATTTTGATATGCAGAGCACTTATTTTTATAGTTTCTAAAAGTGCTGACTTCTCCGTGTCGTGCCGAACCGAACCGGCTCGATTAAATAGGATGAGTTGAGATAAAGCACGAAAATTTTTATATCAATATAACATATTATTTTATTCAAAGGGATGTTTTTCGATTTTATTTTTGAAGCCTGCGAATAAATGCTCAGCACATACAATTTTGTTTGCAAATTATTTCGAAATCTAGCCACTTGGTGGAGTTATGGGCTATTTCTGTAAAATTTACGATAATTGGAACCTTATTATGTAAAAATCTCAATTTTCATAAAATTGCACTTAGAACCCTTTTGTTCCAAGGTAGCGATTTGTAAATGTAATATGAAAAATTTTTTTTAATTTTAACAGCTTCTAATATGATTTCATTTTTTGTATTTTGATTTTTAAATTTCAGTTAAAAATTGCAAATTAACATTGTTTTCTTTTTTATATTTTCTATTTTTTTAATTTTAACTTAAAGGATAATTCCCAGCGTATTGGTGACTTAAAGCAAATAAATAAAATAAATAAAATCGATAATCGGCACAGCTTTTACCTGTAACGCTAGTTTGAACTGTTCATCTGGTATTTCGTAGTTAAATTTGTATATCAGCTCATCTTCTTATTAAAAGCAATGGCATTTGTTGTAAAGGCAAGTCGTAATCGTAAATTTTAAAATCGACCTTGGTAAAGAAGCATATAAAATGATTTGATTCGTCTTCCAGGCAGGTCGTGCTAATGGATCCGCGTTTGTTTAATTCGATCCGACAATATTTTATTATAAGCATTAATATTACCGTTACAGTTCAAGTCCCAAATGGAATTAATTTATAGAGATTTAATATAGTATACAATAATTAATTACAAAACTATAGGTAAATAACGGTATACACAGCGAAAGTCTACTCTATAAGAATAATTAAATTTGCAGGTTTGTGTTCCGCCAAAAATTTGGTGCCTATAAATGTTTCCTAAAATCACTGAAAATTGCCTATAAATCTATCGCCAACTAGTGAAATTTAAATTCTCGCGAAAATTATTATGTTTATACACCTACTTATTTATTTGGCATACCTATTTTTTAACTTAACAAGCTGTCTGCTGCAACTCTCTGTTTTAATAGTAAAAGAAGAATAATGATTCTACGTCAGCAATTCAACCCTCTGAACATAAGTTATCACCATCTTCGTCACCTTCATCTTTACCCATCGCAAACTCGCCATCAGTGTATCTTCACAATCTTCCACTTACTTCTTCATCATTAACATCATAGCATCCATCTTCTAACAATTCAAATCAGTGTTTTTCACCATCACCGTTATCTTCATCTTTACCCATCACCCACCAGCACATAATCTTCATCGTCTTCAACTTCATCATCATCATAACACCCATCTTCTAACAGTTTATAGGACAGAGTCACCTTTTTTTCTTTTTTTGACAACGCATATAACCCCGGTGCTGTGCGTTTAGTATAAAAAAATAATAGTGATTATTTTCATTGTTGACAATTAAAGAGTGATTTTGCACATATTCAAGAAAATCGGACAATAAAATCTAACAGCATTATTTAAGTTAATTAATTCAATGATTTAATAAAAAAAAATCTTTTATAGCTTCATTGGTACAAAATAAGTCTTATCACAATCAGATAAAAAAATATTAATTAAACTTATGTATTTCTCAAGCTAATTTCATAGAAACAAAAAGAAAACTATGCTGTGACGACAATGTAGAGTATTAATGTTGACGCAAAAAGCCACAAAGCCATATATGGAAACCGAATGAATGTCGTAACAAATTTGAAACTTGTACATACACCTGTTATCGCCGTATCATTAGGAACGCATCAATTCGATTGGCCATTGTAACCACTGGTGTTTGTATCCTGTCAGTTAGTACTTATAAACTACGTGAATGTTCGATTGCCATTCAGTTATACCTACACAAAAGTTGATCATGAATTATTGTAACTCTAGCCACATATTTAACGACGATTTATGTGTTACTTATTGTTAGATGCACTCTTAACCTATTCTGTGTCGAATACATTGTGAAATTTATATATATTTTTAATAGGTTTGCTGTTACTAATTAGTTTTACTTCCCACCTCTACTATGGTATAGAGTGGTATTGGGTTCAGTCTGAAATTTTTTTTCTGGATATTAATAGATCTTTACGTTTGGCATCCTAGGAATCATTTGAGATAATTTTAAAAAAGTAATTTAAATTTCAGATTTTTATTTGAATAGGTACCTATAATTAAATTATTTATTTTAATCTTTTGAACCGAGTGTGTAGCGATCACATACGGGAGCTATTGAGTCTGAATCCAGGCAAAGATTTGTTTATTCATTCACCGATCATTAGGCTAGGTAGGTCTACCTAGCCCTGTGGTCAGAAACATACCTGCCTTATTACTTTAATTTAATTTTTCTTTGACCACTTCCCTCGAAAGGCAGACATAAGCAAGAATACCGAAAGAATTATGTAAGCCAAAATAATTAATAAAATTAAAAATGTGCTAAACGGTTGCCGACTTATAAGTGATTGAATTAAGTATAAAAAATGGATTTCAAAACATTGAAACCATAAAATATAGTAGATACAAAATGACAAATAGGAATTATGTAACGGTTAGGACAAAAAATGTAAAGTAATGAGATGTGCTGTAAATGAAACTATCGTTGAATTTTTGAACAAAAACTCAATTAAATCACTCTCAGTAAATACTTAATGATAAATGAGTAAAATATAAACAGAAAAAATGTTAATAATATTCTCGCAATTTTTATCAAACGCGTTATTTATGTACTTATTGCAATATTTTACGAATATAATATGATTGGCATTTATTTAATTTATAAGTAGGTACCAATAGGATTATGATCGGTAATGCGATTTATTGAATTTTAGATAAATTTTATCGAATAGATATTTGATATAAAATTGTCACCGGTCGCGGTAAAGTAATAAATTTTGCTTCCTTATAATGAAACACGAATTTATATTTAATACCTAAATAATATTCTACTTTGTAAATACAATTTTAAAAATGGCCTAACATAAATAATAGATATTACATTTATGTAGCCCATACTTAATTGAAATTTATTATAATGTATACGATCAATTTTAAAAACATAATAAAAATTTATTGTACCTACTACTAGACTTTTATGATTAAAAATTATTACAAATAAATATACTAGAAAAATAGAAAAATAGACGCTTTAATAATAATTTTCTTTTTATAACTCCTGCTTCTAAAGTTCAATATTCGAGCACTGTGAGGCGGGCGTGAAGAGGCGTATTTTAGTAAACGTGCATAAAAGTACAGTCACCGTGCGTGAAAGTCCAAAGTGTGCGCAAAAGTACCGTCACCGTGCGTAAAAGTCCAAAGCGTGCATAAAAGTACAATCTCTACTTCTTATAAATTTGAAATTTCCGCACTTTGTACAATACAAGCACTATTTACTGGCTATCGATCGATGTGTTCCTATATATTGTAACGCGCCTACAAAGTTCACATCATGAGAGAGTCATGTTTTAATGATTTATACAGAAGTAAATGACTTTAATAAAAATAAACTAAATCGTAACTTAGTCTGTAATTGTAAAGTTTTAAGGACTCGAAGAGCGAATTTTCAGTTTTCATAATTTTTTTTTCTCTCTATTAAACTTTAGAAGCAGTCGTTATAAAAAATTATGCTCGATACGACCGCTTAAAGTGAGATATCTAGTAGGCTTAAATTGAGGCACTCGCTAAAGGGACTGACGCATACACAACGAGATCTCGTTGTGTATGCGTCAGTTCCTTAGCTCGTGCCTCAATTTAAGCCTACTAGAATACCTCACTTCACACACACGTATCGAAAATAACTATTTTTCGATTTAAAAAGTCCGTTTCTAAAAACCCAGATAATAATACAATTTTACTGTCTTTCATTATAGTGTACTATATATTGTATTAATTGTTAAGACACTGACTCTCAAGAAAAAAAACTGCTAAGCTAAGAGGCGAAAAATAAAAAAAAACATTCCGTGAGGTGGGTCGCTTATTAGGACTAAGGTGCGACCCTTGAGGTCCACACGACGAACTTCCCAGTTTCATAAATATTTAATAATAATAATTAAATTAGATATTACACAGAAAATTTAGAATTTAATCATTAAAACATAATTATTATATTTTATTTTTAACATTAAAAAAAAAAAAAAAACGGCTGAACCGATTGTAATAAAATTTATGTCGGATCAAAATGACGTTAACACGCCTCGATTGACACCCTTACAAAGTCGATATAATTTTTTATTTGCGAGATATTGTGTAAAATCTACTTTTTTGGAGGTTATTTGGTTAAAAAAAAGAACGGCTGAACCGATTTTGAAAAAATTTCTTTCAGATCATATTTACGTTAATACGCGTCGATTGGCACCCTAACGTAGTCGATATCATTTTTCATTCTCGAGATTTCGTCTTAGAAAGAAATGGACACATACGTACACACACACACATACACACACACAGACATCTTTCTAAAAATAGTGTAAAAATAGTGTAGTGACCTTGAAACATAAAAATTTTTTCTCCATTTTGATTTCGATTTTCGGAACCATTACAATAACTTCCATTGGGAAGTTAATTAAAACAATTATCCTGAAAAATACCGTTTTCCTAGCTTTTGCTCGGAGCTATGCGAGAAGTGAAAACCGTACTAGTGACCATTTTTTAATGGCCGTCCGAACTTTTTTTGACGGGCGAAAAAGTGTCATGTTTAAGGGGACAGTTTCTGAGATACTTGATCTCAAAGTTTAAAAAAAAAAATAGAAAATCGAGTCGGCTATGGAAGTTTGATAACTGAGCTATTTTGGCAATTTTTCTTTCTGCATTTCTTCTTCCCTATTTCTCAAAAATGCTTGGGATTTATGTTTTGTTTTCTTTTTCTTAATTTAAAGTAGTAGTTTTCATATGGATGTATTTTGTGCAGTTATAAAATAAATATTTTTTGACATACTCACTATAAAATAGCTACTTTACATGTATGGCATGGGACAGTTAACAGGCAGATCTGTTGAAAGTGTTTTTAAAACACACTAGTGTGGTAAGTAAACATTTTCCACAGTGATTTATGTTTATTTACTGTACGTGCTCAATGCGACAGCTACTCATAGCTTATTAAAAAAGTGAAGTTGGCGAAGTAATTGAACTATCAAACATTTTTGAAAATACTGAAAATGAAGTGAAAAGTAGCTATTTTATAGAAAATATGGCAACAAATACTATATATCAGAGGTTCCCTAACTGTGCGTCGCGACGCCCTAGGGCGCTATCCTAGGGGAGTCGCAATTTCAGAACTTCAATCCCGATTTGAGAAGTTATGCTCAGAAAAGCAAGCTCATCCTGCTCATTATAATTGTATTATTTGTAGTTTTTTATGTTTTCTAATTAATAGAATTAGAATCTAATAAATAATAATTAAGATTCTATATTCTTTGGAGTTTTCTTTGAATAATAAAGTAATTTTATTGTCTGCTAGAGCTACACACAGGTATCTTCTTTTAGAAGGGCGTCGCAAAAAATTGCAACCTATAAAGAGAGTCGCAGTAAAGAAAAGATTGGCAACCCCTGCTATATACAGGGTGGACCAAGTTATAGTAGTAATAATTCACCATTCGATGGTCCATCGAAAAATAAGTAGACATGCATAATTTTATTTTTTTCCAAAACGCTTCCTAAGGGAGATACAGCCCTTCAAAGTCCAGTTTTAAAAATCAATACTGACAAGTGTCATAAATTATCTCAAAACCAAGTATCGCCTACTTTGTTGATTATTTTCATAAGTTATTTATTTGTTGTTTTTAATTTAATTAATGAATTATTTATTTAAATTCGTCAAACAGTAAAAAGTTTACAATTGTTGTACAAGATTCCAGACCTATTATTTTCATAGGTGGCTATTTTAGAAGTGTTCTAAACTTTCAATTCTAATTATCTCGTAAACGAAGCCTCAAATCGAAATTTTGCAAGAGTGACTCTTTTTTTCTAAATTGAACAGGGAATTCGAAAAAAATGTTATTCTTTAAAGATATCCAGTGGCGCAGAAAATAGGGCGGGAAAAGTAAAACAACCCCCCTGTATCTACGCCAGTTGACAATTTTGACAAAAGTTACTTACGTCAAGTAATGAGTATCTATTGCATAAATACTTGTACCAAATTTGGTCAAAAACGCATTAATGACCTGAGAGTTAGAACAAAAAAAAGAATTTTAAAACTGAACTTTGAAGGGGTGTATCTCCCTTAGGAAGCGTTTTGGAAAAAAATAAAATTAAGCATGTCGACTTATTTTTCGATGGACCATCGAATGGTGAATTTTTGCTACTATAACCTGGTCCACCCTGTATATCACGTGCGTTACGCATCTAGATATACAATATTCTATTCCAAGAGAGTTCTTTGAATACAATCCCTCATTTATTATTATTTTTGATCAATTTGTTTTCATTTATAGTCAAAGCGTCGCGTCGTGTGAACTAGTCGGTGAAGCGGTTAATCATGGACTGATGATAGCTTCACATCGTTACTTCAGTGAACGACAACAAACACAGTTAACAGTGAAAGAGTGAGATGAGATGAGAGAACAGTTCCTGATTGCAATCACACATGCCTTTTGGTCTTCTCAACGCACCGGCCGAACGACGTCCAACGGCTCATTACTGCCGCCGCCGGTCTTCTGCTCCGCACAGCCGTCCAGAGGATTGTCTCCGTGAAGATGTTAACGTTACTTACCGTACACAGGGATGGGACAAATTCTATGACGTGTTGTTGCGAAAACATACAAATGACATTTATAAATCGATAGAACATAATGATATATAATAAATAATTGTAGTTAAAATATTAATTAGAATGTTTTTATTTAAGGAGAGATATCTGTTTTTTAACGTACAACTAAAATAAAAATTAATACAAAGATATTTAGTATATCTATACTTAATGTGTTTGATATACTCTATTTTTATTAAATAAACCTATTTAAATATTTTTTCACGTACAATAATTACCAATTACAATTTCCTAAGGTGCATATAACCCCTGCAGTCTTCATCTCAAATCCTTTTCCCTCGCCTAAGAACGGTTACCACCCTCCCGAGACTATTTTTAAAGCTAAAGGGTTCGGGTAAATGCCAAATGAAGGACAGAGAATAAAAAAAATCCTGGAAAAACTTTTTAAAAATTACGTAACCTTTCACACCTAGCCAAAACTTTTTTTCGAAAAATTCGCCTGTAGCATCTGTATAGTGTGATTCTTTGTCCTTCATTTAGAGTTCACCCGAATGCTTTAGCTTTAAAAACAGCGGCGGGAGAGCAGTAACCGTTTATAGGCGAAGGAAAAGGTTTGAGATAAAGAGTGCAGGAGGTAACTTCCGGTAGAAAAGTTGTTCAAAAACTCAAGCCAAACGTTTCGTAAAACCAAGGATCAGTATTCCAATCCTTGTATTGTTAACGTATATATAACGCAACGGCTTGTCTTTGTGGCAGATATGTCGTCTGAATGCCTACTTCTTGTCGTATTTAGAATTTTGTCTTTACTAATAGCCTTCAAGAACTAGGCCTATTTAGTCAATATAAGGAGAGTAACAGCACAACGAAGAGCACAGGGTATTATATTTATATTCATTGTTTTGTACATAACATTGATGCCGCATAGGTATTAAATGTGAACAAATATAGCGAGTCACTCACTATTCTCTTCAATAGACGAGGCAGCCATAGAGTATTGTCTATAGAGAGAATGTACATCAGACATATTCTTTAGATTTAAATCATTTTTTGTCGAACGAAAATCTGCGGATGCAATTCTCAAACCCGCGTGCACGATATTTTTTATGCTGGATTAAACAAAGACAGATAGGAAAACTTATAGAAAATCTAAAATAAAAAATCGGATGTGAAACTTTTATCATAAACCATTATTCGGGAGTTTCTCTGAATTAACATTTTTTATTAATGACAATGTTGAAGTGATTGTTCTACACCACACTAATAATAATAATAATAATAATAATAATAATAATAATAATAAAAACTCGGGTCGCAGTGCCAAAACCCTGCCGACAATATAGTGTATTTGCTAATACTGGCATCGTGGCTTTATTATGTGAACTTAAGTTTGTTTTTGAACAAAATAAAAAATTTAACCCCTTAATACATCTCTTAAAATAATATTTTTTTTCTTGATTTCATATTTTTATCACTGCAACCTCGGTACCAAATTAAATACACCCTTCAGTAAGTATAGCACTATCCACAAATTCCACAAATAAGTGTTTTCATAAAATTTGTAAGTCCGGTCCTGTCGGGCCGATTTTATTAAAATTTTAGCAGCACAATTTGATCGTAACTAAAGGGTTAAATTTCAATTTTTGAAACGATTCTAAGAATTTTTTCGGCATTTTTGGGCCCAAAAACATTTTTCAACCCCTAAAAACCACCCTTAAAATAGTCCGCTTGGGCCCATTTTAAATAGGCTTCGTGCGGTGATGGATTTCAACGTGCCTACCAAATTTCGTCAAAATCAATTAACTCTTTCGAAAGTTATTGCCCGTACACATATATATATATATATATATAAATATATAAATATATATATACATATATAAACAGACATTTCCAAAAATGGTGCCAAATTGTTCAGGAGGCTATGAAACGTCGAGAAATTTTGTTCCGACCCCTAGGTCCCGCCATCCGACCGACGCCAATAGTGTATGTGCCATATGGCAAATACACTAATAAATATAATGACGTCATTGTTATGGTCAATAGTTAGTACGACGTATACTGTATCTGAGGATTTCTCTTTAGAGCTTTGTTCCTGTAGAATTCTAAAACCTTCAGTGGGCATTATGAGTGTACGTCCTGAAATTTGTATTGGTCCAACAGCAGTCTCAGCCAAATACCTGATTACTAGTTAGTTGTACCAACCATTTGCTGACAGAAAAGTTTGCAGATAATAGGTGTGTCGTGTACGTGACCGTGTGTCACATTCGAACTGTGGATGATTCGGCGAAAGTTTTTGAGATCATCTGTTTTTTTTTGCATACTGTGAAGACCAGGTCAGCTGTTTTAAGATACAAGTTTGAGGCTAATTTTCAAATTTAGTCAGATATGAATTGAACTGAATTGAATTGTAGATTATAGACGCTCGACAACAGAGCTCATTAGCGTCTATAGTCAGATATGGGCTAGCAGTCTTGACCGCCCTTGGCCGTTCAGTACCAGCCCGCAGCCGCCCCTTTCTGCGAACTTTTCAACGTAGAAATCCGAAGTTGTACGAAAATCGGCATTGCGTTTGGTTCAACCAGTTAGAAATATTTTATTTCTGAGTAGTCATAACTTACTATAGGTAGTCAACTGGTCACAACTATAGTTTGTTATAGTCTATAGGTCTCTAACAGGGGCCATAAACGAATGTCTTCCAGAGCCATACGAAATAACTGTCATAGTTATATTTTTTGATTGTCAGAGACAAAGTAAGGCAGCCATATTCATTATTCATATAGCTAGAAGAACTACAAATTCTGTCTCTGATAGTTATAAGTCCATATAGAGTTTTCTCAGTGTACGCCACTGAGCTTGAGCTAGATAGCAGGCGCTCGCTGCCGCCGACCGCGGGGGGCAGATTGCCCGCCCTAGACCTTTTGGAAAGTCCGCCACTCTATTAATTCATGGGTAATGAAAAAGAACTAGGCAGGAACAAATTTGTAATTGTAGAAACAAATCTTATGTAGGTAATTTGAAAAAGTCAATAAGAAAATGATCATTCTGTATATAAGAGTGCAGTTTATGGCTGACGTTTTGACAGACGAGTTTGAGTTGGATGAGATCAGGAAATTTTATACATCTAGTTTAGGAAAACGAATACATACAACGCATTGGGAATACACGCACACATTTATAAAATGTTATTGACTAGTTAAGTAAACGTTTCCCATAGCTAAGAGAGAAATTCAATTTTATTTTTATTTTCCTGTTACATCTGGAAAATAAATTTAATTTAACTGGATAAAATAACATATTTTCGACAGCTAACTACTTTAAGTTTTTGATCTTTTTTGCCAATAGAATTTGAATATGTATATTTTTAACCGACTTCAAAAAAAGAAGATGGTTCTCAATTCCGTTGTATTTTTTTTTTGTTACCTCAGAACTCCGTCATATAAACCGATTTGGAATATACTTTCAGATTGGTTCCATAGAAATTTCATCAAAATCGGTTCAGTAGTTCGGCTGATTTTAATAAAAGTTAGTAACGGCGTGTGATTCCTTAAAGTAAATGTAACTTTTTGACACATCAGACAGCGTAAGAAAGTCGGTTTAATAAAAGTAAGTAACGGCGTGTGATTCCTTTAAGGTAAATGTCACTTTTTGACACTAAAAAGTAAAAAATAAAAAACTTTTTAACAAAAAAAAAACCTTCAAAAAGCCACTAAAAAGAGGAAAATAATGAAATTTTGAGGTCTGCGCCAATTTAATAAAATATGAAGTTGGTTAAAAAGAAGATATTAATCACTATACTATACTTTTTAACCGACTTCATATTTTATTAAATTGGCGCAGACCTCAAAATTTCATTATTTTTTTCTTTTTAGTGGCTTTTTGAAGGAGGTTTTTTTTTTTAAAAAAGTTTTTTTATAAATATCTATAAATGTAAAATATTACATTACAGATATTTTGTAGTAAGTAGGCTTGTGAACCGTAAAAAATGATTTTCTGGGGTTTATTAGATGTAGAAGCGGGATTCAAAGTTTTTTCGCGGGACGCGTGTAAAAATAATTATATACATATATGTATATTTTAACACACCTCGATACAAAAATTTCAACTAATGATGCCGACAATTAGTGAAGCAATCCCTACATGGTTTCATGTTTCATACACAAACGGGCACAGAATTCCTCCGTCGATTCTTAATAGCGGAAATATTTTAAGGAATAATGTCTATGAAGTAATATAATATAATTGAGTGTAAACTATATTGGTCAGCGTACTGGTCTTTGGATCAGACTATCATGGGCTCCAATCCAACCTGTTCAGGGATATTTTGTGATGTATAAGAATGACATCTAAAACTCGCTTTTTCGGTATGCAGAGACTAGGAACCATGAAACCTCTAAAACCGCCATTATAAAACTTTGTTCTCTCTTACAGTCGGTACCTATACCTACTATTAAGATAAAAAAACTAATTTCTATTTATGTTACCTGAAAACTTGAGAACCACTGAACTAATTTGAAAAAATCTTTCACTGTTTAAAAACCTACTGCTTGATGAGTAGCATAGGCTATATACTCGTAAAACAGGGATGAGCAGTGAGAGAAATAGCGATTTGCACTCAGGCGAAGCTGGATCGAGCAACTAGTAAATTATTATAAAAGGATACAGATTTGAAATGTAAATTCTCTTAAAAATATTATTTTTGTGAACACTTTCATAACTTGAATATAAAATATTGTATTTATTGTTCACGGGTTACTTATTTATTATATTATTTTCTTTTCCCTTTTCCTACATATAAATTCTTAGTCTCTTACCACTTTGTCATTACCACGCTACACAACACAAAAAACCTTATGTACAATAGAATAAAAGATAACCTGATTACATACCTTTTATATTATTTCCTTATTCATTCAATTTGCTACAACGTTGTCATCACAGAAAGGAAACATAAAAAGTTCTTTTTCTTGTAGTCGCGAAAATAAAGAATGCTTTATTATATAAAAATATCTGTACACACTGCGTCATCGAGAAAATTGCACGCCAGGTGTTCGGAAAACATATCTTATACAAAAATGTATTTTGTCAAAAATATCTAAAAATAGTATATTGCGTAACAAGTGTGGGAAGGTGTCTTTTTGAAACGAGTGCGATGTTTTGAAATGAGTAGAGACGAGTGCCCCAGAGACACCCTCGCCGAAAAAGAGTTCCAAAAACATCGTACATTTTCACACTTTTCACCCACGACACTTTTTATAACGAGAACATGTAAGCGGATGCAAGTACGTAAAAAGTGACAGCCGTTTGTAAAAAGTGAAACTAAAAGAGAAATCCGTGTGTAAAAGTAGCTTTTTACGCACGGGTCATAATGCGACTTTTAACGCACGGTCCGTTACCATCTAAAAACACCAATTTGCATGTCAGTGTTATAAAAAATACTTTTTCTTCTCTTAAATCATCAGTAAGAAAGTTATCATGAGCACATTTGTAAATATATTTAAAGGCTTCCCTGATTTTAATTATGCATCAAATAGGAATAATTGCGATAACAGCTAGCGCCAAAAACATTCCATCGTATACGTTAATTACCTCCGAAAGTTGCGTCAACACCTCCTCCAAATTATAAATTAGCAATACTCTTTACAATGTAAGCTTTCATAAGTGCGTTCATCGGTCTAAAATAGCCTTCCTCCCCCGAAAAGCAGTTCCGCCGTCAATGCGTAGATCTTGCACGAGGGTAAAAGTATAATGTGCTAATTAGATCTCCAAAATAGAGCGATCAAAACAATATGCAGCTTTCTGAAAATTATTCCCGATTTTAAATACTTGACGTTTGGCCTATTTCAATAAACATGATGTATAAATTTGCCCATAAGCTTCAAGACCTATATACCGTTCATTTCAACAGAGCTTAATACAATAAATTTCTTTACCTTTTTCTCAAAGAAACCAAATTAAATGAAATTAATTTCTCATTACCAAGTAATTGCTTTGTATTTTGTTATTAGATATTAAAAAATTCAAAACAAGTACTATTTTTATCATAATATCCTTTATTAATGTATTTGCCATACGGCACATGCACTATTGGCGCCGGTCGAATAGAAGAACCTAGAGGCGGAACCAAAATTTTTCGACGTTTCACATCAATCTGAACACCATTTTTGAAAATGTTTATACATATTTATATAATATAAGTGTATGTATGTGCACGGGCAACAACTTTCGAAAAAGTTAACTGATTTTGAAATTTGGTATGCACATTGGAATCCATCACCGTACGAAGAAAATAAGATATGATATCTTGGTATATCTGACCCCACGAATCTCTTGATGAGGGATGAAATCTTTGGTGTGAAGCCACCGAATACTAAAAATGCTCCACTACTCAAGATAGCCTCATCTCCGAGAATCTAGATGATGACTAGTGACATGTGCGTCGAAAAAAAGTGCTCCTGTTTTGTGAAAATCTTTTTAGTACCTATGTAACGGTTTTGGGTTCTTTGATTTACAATCCTACACAGCTAAGGTAATTCGAATATCGCATTTGTATGTTTCGTTCACCCAGACAGCCCGTCAGTCTCAGTGTGCTTCGGCGCCAGGACTCTGAGGGTCTGTAGCCCGCATAGGCGCACACCACACCTTTATTAGAAATTTTAGTTAATTATCGGGATGCCAATACGTGGTTAAGTGGCACATATACCAGTAATGAGTATTTACTTTCTCACTTATCTCTGACAATTGGAAAATGATCTAGACGACATTGACGACACGTCGATAACTTCAATTCTGTTTATTATTATTAAAAACGACCCCGCGCACAACATATGGAAAAGTGGCTAAACATTTAGTACGTATGTTGTTGTTCGAATGGTCCTGATCAAAACTAATGGACAGAACTCGCGAAAATCAATTTTGATATTGGAAATACTTAATATAGATCAATAAGGATTGCTGTAGTCAAGTATATGCGATATTCTTGATATAGGCAAGTATTTTTGCAGAGTCGAAAAATATACACACTTTGTGTGTGTGTGTGTGTACGTACGTAGCATACATATAATTATATTGTAAAACATGCCTGAAAGTTCCCGAAGTCCGTGCAGCCTCTCCTTTATCTGATCAAAATGAAACCTTCAGATCAAAATCTCTCAGAATCTATTGATTTTCGGGAGTTCTGTCCATTAGGACTTTTGATCAGGACCATTCGAATAACAACATACTACATTTTTAGTCAATTTGACCGGGACCGTATGTCCATACGTTGTGTGCGAGGTCCTTTCAAAATTTAAATAAATAATCGAATTTTTTCATTGTGGTTCATTTCATATTTAAATTGAACGATATATTTGTAGTTAACATCGATTACACATAATTAAGGTAACACGTTAAATAATTGCAGTATATTACTTCTTGCATGTCTAGTACCAATTTGTATCATAAAGCACGTATAAGCATTCATTTTGTTCATCGTATAAAGAAATAAATAAAACTTTAAATGCATTACGGTAGAGGAAATAAATTGACTGTCGGCATTTTAATGTGGTAGTGGTTCCAAGTAAAGCCAAAACATTACAAAAGAAATGTTTAATAAATGGATTGAAAACCCGCGACACGGGATTATGTGGATGCCTAAGATATTTTCGTGTTTATAGTATTGTACGACCAATATTTCTTAGGTCCAGTGCGGTTCATTATGGTCATTAGTCCACTTCATTGCTGCTTGAACCAAACAACAATGCCACGCATTCTTATAACGTAGCAATACTGCTGTTGCGTTTGCAGCCGTGCCGATCAGAGCGCAGAGGTTACACATTTTAAAATTTAATTATTCTCTTATTAGTGTATTTGTCACATACATATTTGGCACATACACTATTGGCGTCGGTCGGATGGCGGGACCTAGGGGTCGGACCAAAATTTCTCGACGTTTCATAACCTCCTGAACACTTTGGCACCATTTTTGAAAATGTTTATATACAGGGTGGACCAAGTTATAGTAGCAATAATTCACCATTCGATGGTCCATCAAAAAATAAGTAGACATGCATAATTTTATTTTTTTCCAAAACGCTTCCTAAGGGAGATACAGCCCTTCAAAGTCCAGTTTTAAAAATCAATACTGACAAGTGTCATAAATTATCTCAAAACCAAGTATCGCCTACTTTGTTGGTTATTTTCATAAGTTATTTATTTGTTGTTTTTAATTTAATTAATGAATTATTTATTTAAATTCATCAAACAGTAAAAAGTTTACAATTGTTGTACAAGATTCCAGACCTATTATTTTCATAGGTGGCTATTTTATAAGTGTTCTAAACTTTCAACTCTAATTATCTCGTAAACGAAGCCTCAAATCGAAATTTCGCAAGAGTGACTTTTTCTTTTAAAATTAATGACCTGAGAGTTAGAACAAAAAAAAGAATTTTTAAACTGAACTTTGAAGGGGTGTATCTCCCTTAGGAAGCGTTTTGGAAAAAAATAAAATTATGCATGTCGACTTATTTTTCGATGGACCATCGAATGGTGAATTATTGCTACTATAACCTGGTCCACCCTGTATATATGTACACGATAACTCTCGACAGACTTAATCGATTTAAACGAAATTTGGTACACACATTGAAACCCATTACCGCACGAAGCCTATTCAAAATATGCCCGATCGGTCCATTTTAAGGGTAGTTTTTAGGGGTTGAAAAAAGTTTTTAGGCCCAAAAACCCGAAAAAATTCTCAGAATCGTTTCAAAATTTAAATTTAACCCTTTAGTGAAGATTAAAATCTGCTGCTAAAATTTTAATAAAATCGGCCTGACAGGACCGGACTTACAAATTTTATGAAAACACTGGTTTACGGATAGTGATTTACTTACTGAAGGGTGTATTTAATTTGGTACAGAGGTTGCATTAATAATATTATTGAAATTAGGAAAAAAATATTATTATAAGGGATATATTAAGGGGTTAAATTTTTTATTTTGTCCAAAAACAAACTTAAGTTTACATAATAAAGCCACAAGGCCTGCATTAGCAAATACACTATATTGTCGGCAGGGTTTGGCATTGCGACCCGAGTTTTTTTCTCTTTATTCTTCTTCTTTCTTTTTTTGATGTGAAACATTTTTAGGCACGGGTGTAAAATCGTTTGAATGGAACGTCGTTTAAATGTAACGTCGTTCAGAACGCACGTCGTTGCACGTTCAATACCTTTGCTGGGTGTGCAGTGCAGTTTCTCGCGGGGTGGAAATTAGGGTAAATTAGAGTAAATTAGGGTAGATTAGAGTAAATTAGGGTAAGTAAATTAGGGCAAATTAGAGTACCTAAATTAGGATAAATTTGAGTAAATTAGACTAAATTAAGTAAATTAGGGTAAACTAGGGTAAATTAGAGTAAATTGGGTAAATTAGGGTAAACTTGGGTAAATTAGTGTAAACTGGAGCAAATTAGAGTAAATTGAGGAAAATTAACAATACACAATTTTATAGCAAAATACCTACATTTATACGTCTTTGGAATTAACCTACCCAACTTGGTGCCAATGTAGGATTATTTTTTTCTTTTCTGAAAAGATCTTATTCTTCTGGTATTAGACTGAATGCTTAGGAGAAGTTCTTGAAAGAGACATTTGAAGTGTCGCCCTATTAATCAAAACGAGAAGTTGTCGAATAATTCCAGTTTACTAGACCCACGACCTGAAAGACCCCTAGCACAATTCGACCTTTCGTATTCATAGCTTTTAGAATTGGTTAACTGTATAACAAATTATATATTTACTTGTGCTATTACTTAAAATCCACAGATAAAGCGGTTTCAGTTTATAAATATTGTGTATTATCATCATACATAATTCTATAGAGGTGTACGTGACCTAACCGTATAGTGATGTCATCTCGGTAGTTTGAGATGTTTGAACAATCTATTGTATACTTACCACTTAGCAGATTCGTTTTTATCTTATTGTCTTCTCTGCTAATATTATTGTTGTCCTCGTACCCAGGGACGGATCCGCCACTAGATCGTCATTAAAAGTCATCACGGATGGCAAATTTAAAACATGGACTACAATAAATAAATTTATTGTTGGAAAGCAACCAATTATACAGGGTGTATCACAGGAAACCGAACATAGGGAAAAGTACACAGTACAAATTAGTTAAGATCAGAGATTGTTTTGCCCTCTATTCATGTAAAAAACCATGATAATTAATTTAGTTAAGGTAGCCGTGTGTATTCTATCTTTGTCACGCTACTCATTTTGATTATGTTTTCCTTGTTGCACTCATTACTTTTCTATGTATTCAATCCTGTGATACATCCTGTATAATTGATTCCATATATATTGGAAAAAATCATTTTATCAATCATAGTCATAGTCTGTGACTATGGTTGGTAAAATGATTTTTTCCAATATGTTTGGAATCAATTATATAATTGGCTGCTTTCCAACAAAAAATTTTCAGTTGCAATTCAGCTGTATAAATCTATTAAAATAAACTTATGTATTGACCGAGTATTATCTACTGAAAATAAATTCACAAATTACAAAACACGGAACAATTCTTTTAATCTACTTTCTTCTATATTTAAAAATTCAATATGTTTATTAAATTAAAAATAGGTTCGCTTATTTTTTGTGTATTGGTTTTTTATAATTGATGTTTGAACCAAAATTTTAAAAAATGGCTTGTGTATAGACAGATTCAAATTTTAAAAAAGGTAATAATTTTGGGGATGCACGTGTGATTCAAATTACCGTGATACGTACCTATAGTAATTTAATTATTAAAATATAATTCACATAATTTCCTATATCTATGTTTGTACATAAAAACTATTGATGAAAACCGATTCGCCTTAATAACTAATAAATAAAATATTTTTATATAAAAAAACTATAATTCTCAATAGGATCCGAATTGAATGGAGATATTGTTTATTGTTTAATAATGTAAGCTAAAGAATAAACATTTTAAAATGGGAAATGTTGGTAAAAATATTCTTAAACCACCACTGTCTATATTTCTAAAACAAGTTTCAAGTTAAATTCTTGTCTTTTTAAGCACTGATTCATTTTCTTTCTTCTTGACATAAGGACATATAAAAATAACAAGCAATTTCTGACAAAAATTTAAACAAAATGTTAATTTTAACTAGTAATGTATAAAGAAGTAAGAAATGTACCTTCTGTAGTTAACATTAATTTTTTTTAAATGAAGAAATTTAAAGAAATATAAAAAATATAACTATAAAATATCTATTAGTTTTTCGATTTAAAGATTAAATATTTCAAAACCTATTTCTGTGAAATTTAAAATTCAAAAATATCTACAGTTTCATTCTATCAGCCACGACTTTGCACGTTTTATTTTTTGGGTTTTTAATATAAGTGAAGCTTTAATTTATCCCTTTTATCCCTTTTACATTAATAATCTTGAAATACTGTTTAAAAAATACGTCATGTTATAATAATTTTAAAAAACAAAAAAAAAAAACGAAATTCAATCGGTATATGTTTTGTGTTGGTAATAATGCTCTTCACAATTGATTCACTAACAAGGCATTGTACAAGAGTGGGTACGCCGACCACTGGAATTGTTCTTATTGTGTTACCTGATATTCAAAGAAGCTGTGAATAATTAGGTTCATTTGTCATAACCGGTACACTAATTAAAAAAGAATTCAACAGTTGCTTACCGTAATTTGTTATAAAGAGCTGAATTGTTTAATTAATAATTGCATACGATGATTTAAAAAACTCATTTATTTATTTCAAGTTGCAATATTATTAGATAATTAAGATAACATTATATATACTGTGACTAAATAACTTTTTCTTATACACGATTATTGGCTTCTGCGCTTAGTTACGTAAATAGCCACATCCACAAACTGAAATGAAAAAAAGTAAAACATTGTTGCCCAAAGCACTGGTCCCAAAAACATTTAGGTAGACTGCGACGATATGGGTGACATGATAGATGTAGTTTGTCATTATATAATTTTCGATAATAAAAAATTTAGACTGGAAACATATTGAACAATAATTGTTTAGTTCACCCATTAACTTTCCTATAAAAGTTCAGTAATAATTATTATTAGGTTAAGTTGTAAAACAGCTTTATAAGCTGAACTTTGCCTTTTAGTGTTTAACTAATAAAAATATTATTATTATTATTATTATTATTATTATTATTATTATTATTATTATTATTATTATTATTATTATTATTATTATTATTATTAATTATTATTATTATTATTATTATTATTATTATTATTATTATTATTATATAATTATTATTATTATTGAACTTTTATAGGAAAATTAGTTTTTTGAAACAGGGATAGGTGGGTTCCAGAATCTTCCAGTCGCTGGTGGATCGTGAATCACTACAGTTTGAGAAACTTTGCATTAGTGTTTGTCTACATGTGGGTACATTATATAGAATTATTAAGATTTGAAGAGGGCGTGGGTTTGTCTATACAAAAAAGTAAATGATTTTCGTAAACGAAGGTTAATATCCTTTGAAATTTATTAGCTTTGGCTTTCATCAGTCAGTGTCTTTTGTTAATGTTCCAAGTATTCGAACAGTCAGCGCAGCGGCTGCAATAATACATTTTTGAAAAACAAATATGAAATGTTCAGAATTTTCCCACCCAACTTGGCCAGTCAGTGCTAGGATGGGAGCACAAAAATGCCTTGTCGTTTTTAAATTTTCATCATTTTAAAATATTTTCAGAATACATTTTAAATAATTTTCAGTGGGTAAAATGTGAGATTTTTTCATGTTCCTATAATTTCTACCACGCGCTGTAAGTCCTATGGGAGATTACAGCACAAACATTTTGGGAGATTTATATACCTATTTATATTAAAAGCTGGTCCTTCGAAAAATGCTGTAGTTTAAAAATAGTTTTTCAGATATTTAAAAAAAAACTGACCAAAGATCTAAAAATATACTAATGGCCGGTTTATCATACCTTTTAAACTAGATGTTTTTTTAATCACACTGTTAAATAACGGGTTGCTATGGTAGCGAAACGCAGCAACCAACGAACACATAGCTGTCAAAATTTTACAGTGTGGTTAAAAAACATCGTGATTAAAATATACGATAAACCGACCATAAGCCTCGTAATACACTATTTTGTATGTATGATACATTAATACGTGCCTTGCAAATACATTAACCAAGTACCTATACCTACTTCTTGTAACATTGTATTAACAATAGGGTAAGTAAAATGGTGTCATTTGTTCTAAAACAAAAGACACGTTTCAAAGTAGATCTATTGTTCTCCTTCGTATAAGATTGACTTGACTTCACAACAGCATTATTACGTATCTACATAACATTGTGTTTATATCATAGAGATATAGATTGATTACACGCAATTACATAATCTCAAAATTTGATTTTAATTTTTTTAAACACCTAAGAAATACCTGTTCAGAATAAGAACTATTTCAAGTTTGTTTACATAGCATTGTTTTTGTTATAAAATAAATGTTTATTTTCAAACATATTTTTCCAATATAGAAATCTTAACTATAACATAAAACAAATAATAAAAACTAGTGATGGGCGATTACGAGATATTTTAGTCGATTGTCTCGATTGTTTAAACATCTCGATGACTCTCGATGGTTTCACTTGGACTCGATTGTTGTTGTTTCATAGTTCACCGCGAACTAGTCGCATATAGTACTGAATCGTACAGACGATGTACACTGTCGAGAGCCACATAATATATAATCGTTCATCACTCAACAACTGTGGTCGAGTCGATGGATGGTCGATTGTGCAGTAATCGAGTGCTCTAAGACCGACTGAAGAGTGAATCAACGATAAACGAGTAGCGTGAACGTCAGACTTCAATCGACTAGCATATAACCTTGAATTGCGATTATATATTGTATTCTCATTCGCTGGCAAATAATCGACTTGAACAATCGAACATTTCGATTGTAAAATCAAACTCCGAGTCGATTGTGGACTCGATTGTTATTATGAACGATTGCAATTGTTTCGATTGTAAAAACATCTTACAATCGCCCATCACTAATAAAAACCGACCAAGTGTGAGTCAGGCTCGCGCTAAGGATCCCAGACTGAATGAAAGAAAACACAATTTTATTATGTATATACTGTTATAGGTATAGACCTGTACCAAGTGTATCAAATAATACCATTGCTTCTGCTGTTGTACACGGAGTAGCGGTAAAGCGTTCGCATGCCACCAAGAAGAGCCGGGTTCAAATCTTATCTGACGATACGTGATTTTTTTTGTAATGTAAATATTTTGGATTTTTAGGATAAGAAATTTAATTTAAAAATAATTTAAAAAAAATAAATTTAATTTAATGAAGCGTATTATTTTAATTTATTACTTTCTTAGTTAGTAGGTATTCTTTATACTAACGAAGTTTGTAAAAGAAAAATAAATATAATTATTCTGTGTCTTGCGTACAAAATTACAGAGAACAATACTGTATGACGCAAGGGATAAACCATATGAATGTATGGTTGTCATGTACAGCTTCTGCTGCCTGTAACAGTAATTGCAACTGCAGTCAGATTTTTAATTTCCCTTTTGAAGCTTGCATTTCAAGAACTATTGTTCTCCGTATAGAGATTTGTGTGAGAATTGATTTTACAATGAAACGTCACAATAGATATTGTAAGCTTTGACATTAAGACAAATCGTTATTCCATATTGTTTTCTTTGTCGTATTACGAGCTACTGCCTACTGTTAAAGTTTGCGAAGATTCTTAAAAAATATGTAAAATAATCTTCCTATTTGAGGAATAATAATTGAAATATATAAAGCGTGTCCACGAAAGCTCTTTACAAATGGATTTTTTTTTATTATCTAATTATTGGAGCAAAATTTTTTTTGTGTGGAAAAGTTCTGCTTCGTCCAAAATCTCTAAAACACCAAAGAAAATTTTTTTCGGCCTATTAGTTACAATTTGCTTTAATTTGCTTTATAATGTAAACGATCGATTAGTTAATCGTATCTGTCATTGTAGAGCAGTGTTTTTCAACCTTCTTGAATACGCGACCCCTTTACAAGTAAAAAAATGCTGGCGACACCCCAGGGCCGTAATAAAACCATGTCAGTGAGTTCAAAGATTGACGTCTTCTGGACAAAGAGAAAAGAAAAATATCCAGAGCTGGCAAGGGAAGCTTTGATATTATTATAAGTGCCATTCGCCACTTCCTACCTATGTGAACTAACGATTTCTTCAATGGTGAACATAAAAACTAAGAAGAGAAATAGGCTCTAATTAGAGAACGATTTGGTTATTTGCGTCTCAAAAATGGAACCACGATGCGACAAATTATTAAAAAATAAACAGGAACAGCCTTCTCACTGAAATTGTTGTATTTTTACCCGACTATGGCACATAAGGAGGGTTATGAGCTTTTATATCGTAGTGTAGGACCTACAATTCTTGTTTTTTACTTTTACCTGGCTTGCGACCGCGACCCTCCGAGCAAGACTTTGCTACCCCCCCTGGGGGTCGCGACCCACAGATTGAAAAACACTGCTATAGAGTGAATAATAACTCAACCGTCGCGATAATGGAAGATTGGGTTTTAATCCCAACGGTGACATAGTTTTTTTTTTGTATATGTCCACATATATAAAGCATATATTATGCACATATATACAAGAGAATATCACGTGGGGGGTAGCTCTACCAAATAATCTGGCCAGTATCATTAAATATCAAAGCTGAGTCGAAACGACATCACAAAATATCCATGCGCAGAGATGGGATTCGAACCCACGGCAGTCTGATCCAAAGACCTAGCACGCTGACCATTACACCACACTGTCCTCACATAGATTTAAAATGATTTTTTCTCGTATTGAATTGTAAAGTTACGTCATTCGATGCTTGTTCCTAACAGTAATGCTAACATAAAAAGCACACTGAGAAAAAAATTTGGTCCTGACAACTAAATTAATTTAGTTGAAATGAAATTTAGTTGCTACAATTAAATATTCTTATGATAAAAACATCTTTGTTGGGACAATAAAAATGATTTCATAACCACAACTAAATGAATTGGTTGAACAGTTTTAGTTGTGAGAACTAAATTGTTGTTAGGACAATTAAGTTTCATTTAGTAGTATATAAATAACGCTAAATCAGACAAGAAAAATATTAATGCCGGTGTCCCTCAAGGAGCCGTGTTAGCTCCACTTCTTTTTAATATATACATGAGCGATTTGCCCAAATTATCAGGTGTAAATTTATCGCAGTACGCTGATGACACGGCCCTTTTTTGTCAATCCTGGCGAGTTGACACCATAGCAAATAAATTGAATAAATCCCTAATCCAATTGGTAAAATATTTTAGTAAATGGCGCATCAAAATTAACAGCCTTAAAACGGAAGCAATAATTTTTACAAGAAGGAGACCTACCGTGGCCCCAAACATTATATGCGACGGAAATATAATAAAATGGAACAAACAGGTGAAATATCTTGGAATATTATTAGACAGCAGACTTACCTTTACAAAGCATATAAAGAGCATATCAAACAAAGCCACTGGTCTCCTATGTCAATTATTTCCTCTATTTTCAAAAACTTCCAATATATCGCAAAAAAATAAATTAACAATCTACAAACTAATTATTCGCTCTCTCCTTACATATGCCGCTCCAGTGTGGAGCAACACATGCACATCAAATTATAAAACACTACAGATAGTACAGAACAAATGTATCAGGACTATTGGTAATTTCAAAAGAGCTACTAAAATTGCACATATACATAAAGAAAATAATATAGAACGTATAAATGATTTCATCAATAAAATCACGGTAAATTTTTTTAATAGGTGCGCACAAAGTACAAACCCAATAATCAAAAACATTGGCAATTACGATATCTCTCTATTGAAATCAAAATACAAAAAATATAGTCATAAAAGAACCAAGCACACTCTATTATAGTTCTCTATAATTTTTCTGTACTATAATGTGGTGTTTTTTTTTCGTTTTTTTACACTACACTTACATACAGTGTATATAACATAGATAAAATTATGACGCATGTAGGTACTAGAATATTTTACAATTGGTGACAGGAACAATTATATATAAGCAAATTGTAAATAAAAATTGTAAATAATTTAAATCAATAAATATTTTTTATAAAAAAAAAAAAAATTTAGTAGTACCAAGTATTTATTAAAGAGACTAAAATATCATATTTTACAGGTGGTGCTAACATAATTGTTCAATTCTTAAATTGTTTCATTGTGTGTATTTAAAAACGATTCACATTTTTACACTTAGAAACATCTTTTTTATTGCTTAAAACTTTTATTTGTTAAAGAGACAGATTTTTTGCATTTATAATATGTATTTTAAATCTACATAATACGGTAGGCTCGTTAATTCTTATTAATTAATAGGAAGACATTTAAATTTAAACAAGCCGTGAGGTGGGTCGTTTATTAGGACTACTAGGTGCGACCCTTGAGGCCCGCACGACGAACTTCCCATTTTGATAAATATTTAATAACAATAAATAAATTAGATATTACACAGAAAATTTATCATTTTAATTATTTAAACATAATTATTATTTATTTTTAACACTAATTGAAAAAAAAACGGCTGAACCGATTTTTATAAAATTTATGTCGGATTGTGTAAAATCTACTTTTTTGGAGTTATTTGGTTAAAACAAAGAACGGCTGAACCGATTTTGAAAAAATTTCTTTCAGTTCATATTTACGTTAATACGCGTCGATTGGCACCCTAACGTAGTGGATATCATTTTTCATTCTCGAGATTTCGTCTTAGAAAGAAATGGACACATACGTACGTACACACACACACAGACATCTTTCTAAAAATACTGTAAAAATAGTGTAGTGACCTTGAAACATAAAAATTTTTTCTCCATTTTGATTTCGATTTTCGGACCCATTACAATAACTTCCAATGGGAAGTTAATAAACTACCCGCGGACACCTCGGACTAAAAATTGTCATAATATAAGAGTGGGTCTACGTATTATTGGCTGAGAAACTATGAACATTTTAGTGTAATATTACAACCGAATATTTTTCATATTTTACCTTCTGAAATTTGTCGATATAATTTCTTAGCATCTTGTATATTGATATAGCGGTTTATTCACACATTGAAATGTACCAAGTGTGTGTAGGTATGTCTGAGAAGGTACAAAACAATAATATGTGGTAAATGTACATTGATTGTAGCAAGTAAATCACATATTGTAGTCACGTGCGGAACGCCCGTTGTGGTTGATTGCTCCCACAGCTCCTGGAGAAACAAAGCTTTCCGTTCGACACAACAAACGTCGTGACCCAGATCACGTATCATAAAGTTTGGGATTTAAGTTTCTTCAAATTGAGACGGTCGTACTTTACTTTAAAAATTAAAATGACTTTCATTATTTTGTGACAGTATGACAAATATGGTGGTAGAAAATTTTACTCGAATAAGGAAAAAAATTTAGCAACAGTGTGAGTTCATTATGAAATTGTTTAACAATATAGACAAACAGTTTCTTGAAAATGGAACCCGCAACGTTCTTTAATATTATGGTATTGAAGTATCAGTTACTGCCCTGTAAAACTTACTTTTATTTTTATATTTGTTTCTAAATAAATGTCGTTATATAAAACACGCTGGTTATTCATTTCATATATAGTATTCCGTTTCTTCTGGCTTCGTACCCTGGATTCCGGTGAGCCATCCGACCCGACGCAAACCAGTGGACCTGTGCGACACATGTGCGCGAACACCTAAAAAGCCACGATGTTGCATTTTGTATTGAAATGTGGCGAAACTTTATTTATGAATTAAAAAATGATATATTTATAAAATATCAATTTTCCACAACAGCAATGCTTAGCAGACAGAGATCCACCGGTTGGAAATACAGCATTGCCCTTGCATCATTTTGAAACTGGACATTCATTTAATTTTGACAACGTGGAAATTCTGGACAAAGAGAAGCACTGGAAGAAGAGGAACATTAGGGAAATGTATTTTATAAAAACTAATAATGCAGTTAATTTGAGATCAGATACTAATAACTTAAATTGTATTTATAATTTAATTCTTAACATGTAAAAATACCGCGCCAGACTGATAGTTGACTTACATCACTATTGACTATTACATCAGCTGCTGCATTTTTGACAGCACATGGCAGTAAAATGAGTTCAGTTTGGTTAGAATAATTAGAAAGAACGGGTAGCTGTTTTCTTACTGCATTATTGGTATTTTTTAAAATTATTTATTTTATTGATTAAGGATGGAACGAATGAATGAATTGTAAATTATAGACGCCCGACAACTAAGGATGGAACGATGTTACTATAATTATAGTTTATTATTTTCAAGTCTTGATATTTTAAGTACAATTTTTGACAACTAATGACTCGTTATTGAGGTAACAAATTTTTATTTTTATTTCTAATTATAATTGTTATTCTCCAAGATAGACAACTATTGACTTGATGTATTCGTTTATATTTTTGTTATAGTACTTGATAAAGTCTCGAAAGAGACGAAACGTCGTACGAAGATAAATAAAAGAGTTATTAATCAATAACAATTTATTTTAATCCAAGAACCCATGAACCGTATTGAATTTATTAAAAAATGAATATGAACCGAGTGAATTGGATATATTTATACTTTTTAAACTATAAAACTATAACAACAAACTGCCGAAATTCTTCCCTTAACTCCACCATGTTTTTAAGCCCCTTCTATTTGACAGATCCCAATAAATTATACAATATACAGGATTACAATTGTTTAATATTAAGTTACTGTAAAAAATAAAATCGAGTATCCTCTCCTTAATTCGATGCTCGATAAGGCAGCGCCTCCCCAACTGCAGTCGACTACTTTCGACTGTCACAAGTCTCGGCTTCTGTACTTCAACCTCTCGACGCATTAACCCTGTAGAGTTTACTGGGTAATATTACTGAGACAATTCGAATGTATATCTAGTTATGGTGAATTTGAAACAGAAATGGATCATTGAATGGGACCAAACGATAAGTCAGTAACGAAAACACTGTTATTCTAGCAATAATTTCAAATATGCACGGGCAAATTTGGTCCATAATTTCTTTAACATTTAAATATCAATGACCCGACTGAATTGCTGCTAGAGGAATTTTGTTTTTATTTCACCAATAATGTTTATGACAAGTGTAGTAGTACGTTAGTAGAAATTGTGTGGAAAATGAGACGCATTCGGTGGTAAGAGAATAGGAACAATCAACATTATTGACAGTTCAACAGCAACGACACTAGCTGAATGTTGTCACACGACGCACACCACAAAACATAAACTCGTCATTATGTGTATATACTTGAGATTTCGAAAACTATGCAATGTTTTATTTAACCCCTTCAATATATCTCTTGTAAAGCTCAAGTTTTATTCCATATTTTGCAAGAACTAATACAGATATTAGAATTTAGGTGTCATTCACTTATTACGTTATGTCGAAAGAACAGTTTTTTCTCTCCTTTCCTCTAACATATCGCACTTCTTCTAATACTACGTCACATTTCTGATTTATCTTTAAACCCCGCCTTAAGAGTCATAAAATTATATCGCCACCTATCGACATCATAAACAAAATCTAGACTCAGTAGTTTCAGATTTCAAACTAAAGGAGATGATTTATACAAAACTTACTCAAAAATTTCACGTGACGTCACAATACACTCAAATCATTGAACGCAATTAAAAATTAAGCGCTTTGTTGTTAATCATAAAGCATTTCAAGATAGCCCTCACAAGGTATCAGCAACGTAATATAACCCTCACAAGGTGCCAGCAACGTAATATAACCCTCACAAGGTACCAGCAACGTAAGATAACCCTCACATGGTACCAGCAACGTAATAACCCTCACAAGGTACCAGCAACGTAAGATAACCCTCACAGGGTACCAGCAACGTAAGATAACCCTCACAAGGTACCAGCAACGTAAGAAAACCCTCACAATTGGTACCAGCAACATAAGATAACCGGGCTGTAGAATAGCCGAGAGTGTAGCGACGCTGTTGTTTACATCGCGTTGCTATGGTTCCTCTATTACAAGTCTTCAGTTCCCGGGTTCTAGCCCGAGAGCTGGTAAAAGTGTCAATTGAATTTTCAATTTATTATTAAAAAAAATAATGAATTGAAAATATGAATTGGTGCTAGGCCCAAATAACCTTAGTTGTTGGTGGTCTTTAAAACACAATTACAATTACATAAGATAACCCTCACATGGTACCAGCAACGTAATATAACCCTCACAAGGTACCAGCAACGTAAGGTAACCCTCACAAGGTACCAGCAACGTAAGGTAACCCTCACAAGGTACCAGAAACGTAAGATAACCCTTACATGGTACCAGCAACGTAAGGTAACACTCACAAGGTACCAGCAACGTAAGATAACCCTCACAATTGGTACCAGCAACGTAAGATAACCCTCACAAGGTACCAGCAACGTAAGGTAACCCTCACAAGGTACCAGCAACGTAAGATAACCCTCACAAGGTACTAGCAACGTAAGATAACCCTCACTGGTGTTAAATAAAAAAATTCGTGTCACATATGCGTGAAATGCGGTAGCCAATGTGAATATTGAACATTGTTTTCAATCAATAAAGTATGTTTTGTTGTTACTTGCTGATGTTTCAAACCCTATAGCAATATAATGCGTAGGTATACATTATTGTGAAGAAAAGGAGACGAGTGAATTGTGCGTTGTTGCTGTGGTAGACCACAAGTAACGGTGGCAAGTAAACACTTCTGTATCAAGCGCTTTATTGTTCTTAGTGTCACACTCTATGTGAAGGGGCGTACATATTATATAAGTACATACATACCCGTAAAATGATTGTTTAGTTCAGAAATATGACATAATAAACAAAATATATTACATATTATGATTTATACTGTATTTTAACTTAAAAGTATTCGATAGCGGAAGTTACCCCTTGCACTCTTCATCTCAAATCCTTTCACCTCGCCTATAAAACGATTCCTGGTCTCCAGACGCTATTTTTAAAGCTAAAGGGTTTGGGTAAAAGGCAAATGAAGGACCAAGAATTACAGTAGAGATCCTACAGGCGAAAAATTGAAAAAAAAATTCCTGAAAAAACTTACAACTTTTTAAAAAATTACGTAATCTTTCACACGTATCCAAAACTTTTTTTTCAGAAAATTCGCTTGTAGGATCTGTAGTGTAATTCTCGGTCCTTCATATGTCGTTTACCCGAACCCTTTAGCTTTAAAAATAGCGTCGGGAGAGCGGAAACCGTTTTATAGGCGAGAGGAAAGGATTTAAGATGAAGGGTGCAGATGGTGGAAGTGAAGTATCACTTGAAATTTTTTTCTGACAACAATATTCAAAATTGCAAAGATTATGTCACGAAAGCTCTTTATCACTTTATCAGGTATATTTCCAAAAGTTACCTAGTTTTATGGGAAAACTTGAAAGTTAAATAACAACAATTCGTATTTAATTTATATAGATTTCAGACCATTCTGGTACATCATTTTTACTCATGTATTTTTTCACTTGGCAATTTTAAGCTGAGAGCTAGGCTCTTGTGCACCCATACGTCCCAGACAGACGGGAATCTATTCATTAACAGACAGTGCAAGTATTTTCCATGCATCCCCGTCCCCGCACAAACTTACAACACAGATAATATGTTCTGTTCTGCTTAATAAAGACAAGGAACACGGTGATAATTATTATTCACAAAGCTTTCCTTTCCTCTCTCCTTCTCTTGTCGAGTCAGTTGATGAGTAATTGTCTTAACCCGACGTATACTGTATATATGTATCGCCTCCCTGGTTACAGGAGTCACTGTTTACTGTTTCCAAACGTATTATACATCATGGATACATAGAATGCAAACTCATAACAAAGATAGCTATAGAAACAGCATATCACGTCACTTGTAAAGCCACAACGATACACTAAAGTACGACCAGTCAGGTACATTTTTAACCGACTTCAAAAAAAGGAGTGTTCTCAATTCGACCGTATACAGATTGTATCAAATTAAACCTGTGCATAGGGCATTCTGTGTGTAAGACAGAGATTGATACATAAAGCAATAAGTAAGAATAAGATAAATGATCGCTAATAAGATGTTACGTGCTTACTGTAAATTAAACTGATAAAAGATTTACATTTTTACAGCATAGAAGGAGCGAAAAAACAAAGATGACGCTATTAGGTTGTATAAATATTATTTATTTACAGTAACCACGTAACATCCTAAGCGATCATTTATCTCAATCTTACTTATTGCTTTATGCATCGATCTCCCTCTTGCACACAAAATGCCCTATGCACAGGTTTAATTTGATACAATCTGTATATGTTTTATGTGTGTTCGCGGATAACTCCGTCGTTTATGAACCGTAGGTAGGTAGGTACTATATAACTTTTTAACCGACTTCATATTTTATTAAATTGGCGGAGACCTCAAAATTTCATTATTTTCCACTTTTTAGTGCCTTTTTGAAGGAGGTTTTTTTTTTATTAAAAAGTTTTTTGATCATTCGTTGTTTGTATTCTTTAGTGTTAATTACTCTTTATGTCGTGTTGTGTGCCTGGATGTTACAATAAAGGTTCCAAAGCGCTTATGAAAAATCAAGGTATAGTATCTTATATCATCAGTATAAGTAACAATAGATTGTATATCTAGATGCATAATGAGGTATATTACTGACAAGTGGTGACAGTATGAAAAAACGAGCGTTTTACGTAATACGCAGTTTTGAATATAATAATATAATTTACCAAAATTAAACAAAGATTTATTAATGAAAAATAATAGAAACTTAGTACAACCGTTTTACAAAAAGAAATAATATTTGAAATAAAAGTATTATTAAACTCGCAGCCGTGTGTTTCTTCCAGAAACTACAAAATTGAATTGAATTGTATTTCTAATGATAATTTATAATGTAGAATCAAAAACTTAATCAGTGACCTGTTTAAAAGACATTTATATAATAATTAAGAATATTACATATTATAATGTTGAGAAAAGGCGGATTCACAACAACACTCCCTTTCGCATTTTAACAACATTAGTACATTCTAAATTTATTTTTGATGCTCTGAAATTTTACTTTAGGAAGAGGCTTCGTTAATGTATCTGCGAGTTGATCATTTGTTGATATATATTGAACATCGATCTCATTACTTTTTACCATATCACTTGTGTAGAAAAATTGAGTGTCGATGTGTTTGGTTCTTTTGATCGACTCTGGATTTTTAACAATGGTAATCGCTCTTTGGTTGTCACATTTTACAGATGTCGGTTTTGACTGTTTATACCCCAGCTCTGCTAATAATCGCCTTAACCAAACGACTTCTTTTGTTGCAGAACAAAGTGCCATAAACTCAGCTTCTGTAGTTGATGTGGCGGTTACTGTCTGTTTTCTGGAACTCCATGCAATTGGACCATGATTTAGAAAGCATATCCACCCTGTAGTGCTTCGTCTTGTATCAATGTCACCTGCCCAATCCGCATCACAATATGCAAGTAGTTCAGTATCGTCTGTTTTTGTATCATATGTTAATCCGTGCGCTGTGGTACCACGCAGGTATTTAAAGACACGTTTTACGCCATTCCAGTGTATTTCCTGTGGTTGTTCCATATATCGACTTAGTATTCCTACTATATAAGCGAGGTCAGGCCGAGTACAGATCATCAAGTACATAAGTGATCCTATCGCTTCTCGATATGGATATTTGCCATTTTCATTATTGTTTTCACAATGACGAGAAAATTTTATGCTTGGGTCAGCAGGAGTAGAGACAGGATAACAATCGATTTGTCTAAATTTTCTTAGAACTTGTTCCGCATATGTATTTTGATGAATCTTGATATTTCTTCCGTCTTCACTTCTTTCGATTTGCATCCCAACAAAATATTCAGCCTTTGAACTTGTAATATCAAATTTTCTGTGTAAATGATTCAATAGTTCTCTCATTTCAGTCATGTTGTTGCTGCATAACAGACCATCGTCCACATACAGTGCTAAATACAGTTTAGTGTGATGATCTTTTGATGTTCGATAGAATATACATGGATCCGCTTGAGATTGTTGTAGTCCGTATTTGAACAGATAGTCTACTATTCGTATGTTCCATAACCTCGAAGCTTGCTTTAGTCCATATAGTCCCTTTTTTAATAGACATACTTTATCATCTTGTTCAAAACCATATGGCTGTTGCATGTATATTTCTTCTTCCAATTCTCCGTGAAGAAACGCTGTTTTAACGTCAAATTGAAGAATTTCCATATTTTGAGCTGCTGCTATGGCTAAGAGTGTTCGAACGGAGTCATACTTAACCACAGGAGCAAAAGTTTCCTTGAAGTCGATTCCTGGTTGCTGTGAAAAGCCTCTAACAACCAATCTTGCTTTATATTTGTCGATTTGTCCGTTTGCTTTAAATTTCTTTCGGAAAACCCAACGGTTTGAAATTATATTTTTGTTTATAGGTCTAGGGACTAGCACCCATGTGTTATTTGTTATTAACGAATTTAGTTCAGCGTCGATTGCCTCCAACCATTTCGAAGAATCATCCGATTGCATTGCTTCTTCAAGGGTTGATGGCTCAATCTGCGCCATGTACACTTCAGCAATTGTTGCTTGATGTTGTTCGTCATCTTCATTCTGATTTGGACTTTTTCTTTTCGGATATGGGTCTCTTTGAATTGGCAAGCGTGGATTTCTTCGCTTTATTTCGTCCTGTATATTATCAACTGATCTCACCTCTTGATTTATTTGCTTGTCATCGAGAACTGGTAAAATCGTTAAGTCGTCCATTTCTTTTAAAATTGGCATTTGTCTATTTTTTGTGTCTATGACTTCGTGCGACGTTGAGATTTTTACATTTTCATGAAAAATTACATCTCTTCTTATCCAAATTTTTCTGTTGACCGGATCATAAACCCTGTATGCTTTATTTCCTTCGGAGTATCCAATCATTTGACATTTAATGGAATTTGCTTCCCACTTGGTGCGTTTATCTTTAGGTATATGGACGTAGCAGTCGCATCCAAATACTTTGAGATGTGCTACGGACGGTTTGTTGCCATGCCATTTTTCAAATGGTGTGATTCCTCCTAGAGTATCCGATGCTGTTCGGTTTTTCAAGTATACAGCAGCATTTACCGCTTCAGCCCACAAGTAAATAGGCAAACTTCTTGCATGAAGCATCGACTTAGCCGCTTCAACAACTGTGCGATTTTGACGTTCAATGTAACCGTTCTGTTCTGGTGCACTTGGAGTAGTTACTTCGTGTTTAATTCCCTTGGATAACAGAAATTTATTTACGTCATTATTGCAAAACTCCTTTCCACCGTCAGTTCTTAATCGTTTGAAATGATGCCCGACTGCCTGTACTTCAGCATAGAATTGCTTGAGATATTCTAGAACATCAGTTTTATTCTTCAAGAAATAAACATAGCAATATCTCGAGAAATCATCTTTTAGTAAGAAAAAGTAATTTGCTCCACCAAGTGATGAGGAACTCATTTTTCCACATAAATCAGCGTGAAAAATCTCACCAGGTACTGATGAACGCCTTGCACCTTGTTGTGGAAATGATTTACGGTGTTGTTTACCATAAACGCATCCTTCACAAAAAGGATCTTTACTGATCATATTTGTAACCTTGAGATCTTCAACGACTTTGTTTTGTTGCATCATTCTTAGTGTCTTAAAATTTACATGTCCCAGACGCTCGTGCCATGTCATTAGTGAATATTCAGCAATGTTCAATTCGGCTATCATCACTGGTCTCAGATTGAGTTGATACAGGTTATTTTTCTTTACCCCATCAACAACGACTTGACCCATCTTCTCAAACCTTACTCGATTTCCACCTTGTTCGAATATAACAGTGATACCTTTCTGTGTTGACTTGCTTATTGATATTAAATTCTTTTCTATTTTCGGAACATACAGAACGTCAGTGATAGTATGGGTTATCATTGTACCTTCTCTGCTTTGTGTTTGAACTTCAATATCACCTCTCCCTTTGGCTTCAATCAGGGTTCCATCACCAATTTTAACGGTATATGTTTGTTCAGCATAAGGTATGAAATTTTTGAACCATTCCTTTTTAAACGACATATGCTCAGTTGCACCGGAATCAGCATACCAGGCGTTGCTTGTGTTATCAGCGAACAACCTAGCATTTTCAGCTATTAGAACTTGAGCTCTGTCCGTGAACGGTTGACTTGTTGACCCCTCTGCCTCATTCTTAGATTGCGATCCTTGAGCTACTAGCGACTGATTGTTGTTACTGCCTTGTCGGTCCCGCTGTTTCTTTCGACAGTCTCTTGCCCAATGACCAGGTATTCCGCAGTAATTACATTTTCCTACTCGCTTGAGTCTGTTTTTGAAAGTTTTAGCAATGAGCGCTGCCTCTGACTCATGTTCCGCACTACCAGTTGATCTTGCATTTAATAGAGCTTCCTCGTTGACAAGGTGATCGGTTAATTTTTCAACCGTCTGGTCACCTCGAGGTACAGCATACCATGCGGTTCTAACATTATCAAACTTAGACGGCAGGCTTCCCAAAATTTTTGCTATTATCATTGGCTCCTGCTGTTCTAGATTCATGTCCTTCAATCTTTGCGCAAGAGATACAATTTTTGCTACATAATCAGCCATCTTCTCGCCTTCATCCATCTTGCAGTTTATAAAACGATCTAATAAAACCTGTACCGATTGGTCGCTCTTTTCAGAATGTACAGTCTTTAATCTTGACCACATCTGTGCAGCGGTTGTGCAATCTGACAAGTACTTTAGTTGCTCCAATTCAAGACCACGCATCAGGAATGCTTGAGCTTCTGCATCCCTTTCATTCCATGTTTGCGCGTTTGCTTCAGTTCGAGAAATTGTTCCACAAATATACGGCTTAAGCTTGTTTTCTGTCATATATATTTCCATTTGTCGACGCCAAAGATGGTAATTTTGTCCGTTGAATCGGTGAATTTGATAAATTTTTGCTTCCGACATGTTGGTTCTTGTATTCAGGTTTTCTGCAGTGTGTAAATCAGAAATATTTTCCACAGGATTACTTACTACAGTTTCTAGTTCAATAACTGTCTCGTCAATTACAGAATCGTCAGTATCCTTAGAAATAATTTTTATTTCTTGATCCATATAACAAATTTTTACTTGCACAAAATAATTTTATAACTTTTGATAATGGACTGGGCCCATAACCTTTTACGTAATACGCAGTTTTGAATATAATAATATAATTTACCAAAATTAAACAAAGATTTATTTATGAAAAATAATAGAAACTTAGTACAATTGTTTTACAAAAAGAAATAATATTTGAAATGAAAGTATTATTAAACTCGCAGCCGTATGTTTCTTCCAGAAACTACAAAATTGAATTGAATTGTATTTCTAATGATAATTTATAATGTAGAATCAAAAACTTAATCAGTGACCTGTTTAAAAGACATTTATATAATAATTAAGAATATTACATATTATAATGTTGAGAAAAGGCGGATTCACAACAACAGAGCGATAGCGAGTTTTTACAGGCACACGAGTCATAATACCATTACGCACGAGATATATATGGTATTTTAGCATACCTACTTTTCACTTCATTTTCAAAAAAATTTGACAGTTCATTTGCATCGCCATCTTTACAATTACAGCAGGCCTTGAGTTTATAATGAGCACAGGCGAATAGAGCGAACAAACATAAGTTTCAATGGCAACCGTTTACTTACCGCACTAGTTATGTTATGAAAATACTTTCGGAACGCCTGCATGTTAAATGACCCAGTACTGGCCGATATACGTGTATGGAAAGTAGCTATTTTGTAGTGGGTATGGCAGAAAATATCAATTGTTTTTCGTATTTGGCGACTGACTTCAGTTGTACATACCTACACTTCTATTAGCTATCTCTGTTTTGAGGGTAAAATATATAATGTGAGAAAAATCGATATTTTTATTAGTTATTGAATTGTTTCTCTGAACTGACATTAAAAATGCATTTTTTTAAATTCACATAAAAAATCAATTATTATAAATTATAAACAGAGATATTCTCCCCTGACGTTCACTTTCGAATATATGTCCTGTATATTGGCTCTAAGATGGCATACATAAAATAATAATAAATTTAAAAGCAATAAACGCATTCGTTGCAATAAATTATTGATCTTTGATGACAACAAATATTACGCAAATAAAATTACATATGCATTTGACACGTGCATGTAAAAGTAATTTAGTAACAAAAGAAGATTCATTACGCCCGACCCAAGACATAATTCAGACATTGCTAAAATTTAACAGCTGCTATAAATGATTGAGAAGTTAATAAATAAAATAAAAAAGATCCCTGCTTATTTATGATTAATTTTAGACTATAAACAGCTAATTTAACAACGCCTTTTATCGTGTTCATAAAAAAATGATTACGAAAACGAGTGTATCGCAGAGACTCAAACTGATACCTTGAAAAATGATTCAGTATTATTGTTTTAATTGGTGTTGGAACAACGGTGTTTGGCTACAAGGTGGTTGAGGCAATACATACCATATACCATACGAATGCTGGTTGGTTAATGTGGTTCGCAAGATTATAATTTATTAAACTGGTTATTTATACTTGCCGTTCGCAAGAAAAGGTTTAAAATGCATGTATAAATTTCATACTAAAAAAACGTTATTAATTTTAAAATAAATAAAATTTTCAAAATTTAAAACAACAACCGAAAATGTTAGAGATTAAGCAACAAAACAGTTTGGTAAAAATATAATTGTTTTTTTTAATTTAGAGGTCAAATATTTCTACATCCCCGGTCAAATATTTAAAATAAATGTAGAAAACGACGTTGAAAGACAAAAGTGTGCATTTTAATTATATTTTCGGTGCAACTGAAAAAAATAATTATGCACATTCAGAACAGTTTTTTAGAATTAATTCGATGAACGCTTTTAATCATTGTCGAATATTTTAGTTTTAAGTGCAAATTTTTAACAGCATCTCTTCGGAACGATAATAAAACTAATCAGGCAGCGAGTGAAAAATAATTGTAACTATACTAATCAGGAGAAAAATTTTGAGAATGTTCTATTATTTTATGCAAAACATATCACCAATAAAATGTGCAGTACGCCCATTATAAAAATGACCCTGTATACAATAATTATTCGCAATATATCAAACAGGTGATAAAATACAAGTTGCAATATAAGCATACATTTGTTGTTGATTTAGTAATACAGCTAAACAGGTGACTGCCACAGCGAATAATATGTTGATTTTTGTTGTTGCTAAAGTTAAAATAGTTAAAGTATAGATGACTACATAGCACGAAACGAATCATAGGTGTGGATTTTCATAATGAATTAAGGTGAGTAAGAATCAGAAAAAAAAACCATAGCAGAATCTTACCAACAATGTAATTTAGAATTGTTTTTTGACAAAATAAAAAATTTAGTCATTTAACAAATCACTTTAAATGACTAAAATTTAATATCTGGCATGCATTTATCAATCCAACATTTGCAGTAAATTATACCTATACACCCTTCAGTAAGTAATTTCACTACTTTTTTCACAATTAAAATATTTATAATTTTATAAATAAATTCTATTTATAACAATTAAAGATTTTATATTATTATTTTGTAGTTCTTTTTTCATCTTTCTAAAATCAAAATACCAAAATATATACCTATATCCATCCGTTTTAAAAATCCGCAGCCCGTATAGCATTAATAAAACTTCAATAATAATTTTAAGAGCTATTGATTGTCAACGTCAAATTTTAGACAAATTTAGAACACTTATTAAACTAATTTAAAATACAACTGTACATCATAATATTATTAAAATTAATATTACAATATGCTACGTCAGATCGGTTTGTGCATCACAATTTACTCTGCAGAGATGTTTTAACTGTTTCACCCGCAGTTTGCCGCCTTGTGCTCTGCTTCTACCAGCCGACTAACCTGCCATAACATCGCCAATTAAATAACTTAATTAACCAACGTAATCAACTTGTCAAGTCAGAAATCAATCTCAACCAAAGTTGACAGCTTAAACACACAGCAAAACCTACATTCATTTGTACTCTCCCGTAATTATGACAGACACTGAACAGTTAGGGGTTTTTTAATAACGCTGATTTTTTGTAATTTCTTTTTAATTAAATACTTTTGAAGTTGTCAGAAATTTTGATTTCGTGCATAAATTGTTTAAAATAATTCGGCACAATCTTGAGAATGAATTATACAGTTTGCATTTAAACACTTTACAGCATTTATTATAAACTTCCTGAAAGTAAAACGGTAGAGAATATAATATTTTTATCACACACAGATATAATGAAAAATATAAAAAACAAGCACAAATTATATTGACTTTATTGGTAGATACATAGTTATAAAAATATCGAAAGTAAATATAATTTTCAGGAATAATCCACATAATATGATTTAAGCTAGGAATTTTCAGAAAATATTTTTTTAAATAATAATTTACTTTGCATTCCAACATAAATCATTTGGTAATTTATATCTATCTAGTTCAAAACCGGAAAAGTGCGAGTCAGACTCGCGCACCGAGGGTTCCATACAATAATGAAAAAAAAGAGGCTTGGTGTCTGGGTAAAATCACGCTGCTAACTTTTCATTCGGGTGCCTTTAGAGACCAGTCTACTGTGAAGAAACTATTTTCAATAAACATTTTACAACAATTTTACAGTAGTTTTCTTTACCTAGAATAAATAAAATGTCCCTGTATATTTTGCTAAAGTTCTCATTTCCGGTTCCCATAAAGTCAACAAATTATATTTTCTTTTGATTGAATTGTCACTGTTTTATGCATCTAATTCTCGCCAGTTGAATACACACATTTTACTTCTGTAGTAAAGATGAATTCAGTACACACAATTGACTTAGAAATACAAACATGACGGTTGTAAAAATAATAATTCTAGTTGATTGAACCTCTGTAATGTTTTAAGAACTAAAGCAATTTCCATCAAAGTGATTTTCTTTATTATAAAGATTCCACGGTTTTCTTTTTAAAAGTCGTTCAATACAGAAATTTGATTTCATTCCTCAATTCTCTTTTACTACTCTGTAGCGAAAGATTTTAAACAGGGTGGTTTTACTAATACTAGAAAAACCTATGTTTATTTCTTTTCATTTTAAAACTGGCGGCTACCCGCGGCTCCGCTCACGTATATATTGTTAATTTATTACCCCCCCCCCCTGCGAAGCGAAGTATGATTTATTATCCCCCCGCGAGAATATCTCCCCCTGCGAAGCGAAGTCGGGTTTAAAATCACTCGGAAATAGTTTGCATTAACGGTGTCACAAAAATAAACAGTCAACCCAACCTATTTATATGTTTAACCCTACGTTTTGACAGTAACTAGACGAGAGTCACAAAATTTCTCGTCTTGAAATTCGAGACGAGAACGAGAATGGCAATGTCTCGTCGAGACAATAACACTAGGTACTGTAAATAAATTGATGTGGAAAACGCACATATAAGCCTACCTAATTAAGATTTTAATTTGGTATTATATTTTACAAAAATAATAAAGGAAAGAAGAATAGGATCGAACTGTATAATCAAAGACATAAGTATGTGTACATAAGTACACACACACATACTTTCCGTATACAATCCACACTCGATATTCTCATTTCCTATTCATCTGTCACCCGCCTTCCCCCTTTTATACACGGTACTCCCATCCCACTGACCTCCAACCTGTATAGCTCCGACCCCCCATTACTTGATTACGTTTCGTTTGTGTTAGACTACCATACACGGTATCCGTAATTGAAGTAATAGAAAAGGAAGGAGCATTTGGTGAGTACCACCTAATACGAGTAATTAGTCATAATACACTTTCTCAGAAAATATCATCTGAACATCTAGGACCTTCTGAACAGAAAACCACGTCACTTAATTTTTACATGCTCAATGTTGACTACGTCCTACACTACTTTGGGTAAATCTATTATCGAGATTGCTACGAAAAGTCCTATTTTAGCAAAACTGTATTTTCTAATTTTTTTAAGTTATTTTGCTTGGCGAAAAATACTATATATTATACAGGGTGTCCCACGACATGACTGCCATAGCCTGGGACTGTGTTGCTGGGGTAATTTCAAGTCAAAAATGTCTAATGAACATATACCCGGAACGCTATCCTAACTGAGCTAGAAGCATTTGAAATTTTCGATAAGTAGTAGTAGGAATTCCCTACTAATTTAAAAATCATTTAAAAAGAAATCGCTTTATTGAATTAGCTGCTCAAAATGTCCACCCAGTTGCTGTTTACATAGTCTAGCTCTTCTTAGAATTGAAGTGGTAGCTCTGCGAATGGTGATTCACAGCCACCTGGTCTTTTTAATAATAACAAAACCAACAGCCGAACCTAATACCTGCATTAGTGGGCTTACTTATTTAAAATTTCAAATACTTCTAGCTCAGTTAGGATAGCGTTCCGGGTATATGTTCATTAGACATTTTTGACTTGAAATCACCCCAGCAACACAGTTCCAGGCTATGGCAGTCATGTCGTGGGACACCTGTATATACGAGTAGGTATGTACAGAACATACTAACATTTTTTATCTCAAAATTGTTTTTTTTTTCGTTTTTTACATATTTAATTTTTGAGAATAACGAAAGATACTTAGTTCAATTATATCTAAAAAAGTTATCAGGTGTCGTGGGACACCCGACAGAAGCTATTTCTTACGCATTGTATATAAAATCGAATGTGTTTACATATAAAAGCTATAGAAACTATAGCAACAATATGCGCTGCCCAGCCAATGAGATGCGTTGCATCGCCTCGTTGCAAAGCTGCGTTCGTGACGTTTTTTTATATTTTAGATCCTCATGCCAAACGTTCGTTAAGAAGCATAACTTCAAAAATTTGAAGTGCTTATATTATTATTATGATATTTATATATCCAATATTTTGATAATATTTTAGATCTGGAAAATGTTTACGAAGCCTAGATATTTTTGCTTATAGAATATGTCAGTGAGAGATTTCCAATGCATACTTCTTACCCAAGGCTCTTTACTTTTTCTCTTTATTCGTTGACATCTATACTGGTGCTCGACGTGGCGGTATACCCCTACGTATATTTGTTTTCAGAGATTTTTTAGTTATATATTTTTTCTCTTTTAAGTAGCTCCTCACTCCACTACTACCGTCATCAATTCTTCTTACATACCTACCGCTCTCCGCTGTTTCTATTATCACTGTTATTTTCCCTCTTTATTTTTCTTAATAATTCTTTCCTTTTCTTTATTTTACTCATTCAGTTCAAAAATAAATTTGCCTTTTGAATTTGCGTCTTGAAAATAAGTATATAATTTTATCTGTTCTTGCCAATTTCTTTTTGTATTTAAGTTTTTTCTTTGTCGTTCACATGCTGACATTATGATGGAAAATGTTCTACGTTTATATTTCTAACCATTTAAAACTTTTAATTTTGTTTTCACAAAAAGAGTCGTAGAATCTCAAAGATGATAATAATAATAACATGCTTTATCAAAAAAAAAATAACAAAAATTGTCATTTTGATTTTTGTTATTTGATCATATGTGAAAAATCACAAGATTCTGAATGCAAAGTTGTGCCAGCTTCATAGTTTATTTCCAGCTCCCTCAAGATCTACAATTATAAAATTTAACAATAATTAAACTGTTTTGAAATTAAAATTTTTTAAATCAATATTTAAAAAAAAATTTAAGGAACATATATCCAATTATTGTATATGTCCACATATTATATAGATATATAGAGTATAATATATGCACTATGCAGCTCGGGGGGTAGCTCCACCATATTATAAGGTATCTGGCCAGTATCATTAAATATCAAAGCTAAATATAAACGGCATTACAAAATATCCATGAACAGAGGTAGAATTCGAACACACGACAATTTGATCCAAAGGTCAGCACGCTGTAATTAATTAATTATTCATATATTGTCGATGTGATCTATCAGTACATTTGAATCAATATAATATTACATAATAATTATTATCATAAATTTTCCATTCAAATCTATTATAGAGTAGTTAATTGCAATAGAGAAACGAAGATGTGTACTACTTTTTAAAAATCAAATATAAATCGCTGCAATAGGAATAATGCAGACATAGTACATTAACACAGTAATAATAAAACAACACTGTATTTTATATGACGAGAAACCCTATTTGGCCCGTCAATGGTGACATTCCCGCCCACCCCAAATTGCGTATATTGTGTCAGGACGAAGGGGCAAATAAAAATACAAGTTACGTTGATGCTGTACATGGCGCGATGGGGCGGAAGAAACTGTTGGAGTAATTAGGTTGTCGAGAACACTCATGTGTCACTGTATACTGTATAGCTGCTACTGTGCCAGTAATTCTGGAGTCGGAGCTATACAGAAGCTCGCACTGCCTTGCCCGGATCTACTATAGCGGCTCGTCATTTCATAAGAAAGTAAGCTGTAAACTGAGACAAACAGAAAAATCTGCCATAGCCGAACACACTTTCACCCTGGACAATCATAAGATCTTCTTCGAAGAAACCCGAGCCATAGACAGAACGTTGAGTTATTACCCACGAATATACAGAGAGGCCATAGAAATACAAAAACACAAACAGAATTTCAACCGAAAAGATGAAGGCCTCAATCTCAGTAAAACCTGGACACCAGCACTCCGACATACAAAACCAATCGTACAAAGACGGAATACGACCGAGTAGAGAACTCACCTCTACCACTATACACTACACAATTGATCAATTACGGAAAGACGGACTACGATTGAACAGAGAACACACTAGTACTGAGCATAAAAGAAGGGAGGACACCAGTCACTGACACACTGACCTGTGAGCCACCAAGGAGGACACTTCGACCGCTGCCACATCGCCTTTGAGAATGTCTACCGCAGTTGTAGACGAAACGTCAGGTAGAAATACCACCGGACCACGGCCTACAAGCCCGGAAACCATGAAGATTAGGAGTAAATATCAATGTTCACATTAGATCAAATTTTTTTTCTTTTAAGTCTACCTAGTAGTTCCACAATTAAGTAATCAGATCTAAAATCAGGGTTAGACATTTGTTCGTACAGCCTGATTCAGCTAGTGGTTCATCATATTTAAAAATAGGAACATAACAATGACGAATTATTGGAAGGTCAGACAAGCAATATAATATTACCAAGCAATATAGAAAAATTAATTTTTGATGTGACACATCTAATATAAACATGTAATTTTCAGATGTGCCGCTGTAGATGGGATCATTTGGAAATCATATTCTAAACTATGTACCTATATTTTTTCATTTAGGTTTCTTACAGAATCACGATATTTCAAAATGAATATTATGTAATATCTTGGCTTTCAACTATCTCGTTCTTAAGACGCTGATTCATTGATCAAAGCAAACGCTATCCAAATTGCAAAATAGGTATATATATTATTTTATAATATATTTTTAAAACTTCGATATGTGGTCTGTACCTTTACTATTATACAATACATCCTTAAATATTTTAATAGTTCTAGCGTTTTACGTTTAAAAAAAATAAATAAAATGCGAAATTATTATTCAATTTGTAAAAAGAGAATAAAAATGAAAAATATGTTTTATAAAAATACTTTGAGGTAATAAATTTGGACTGGGACGCGAGAAAATAAAATTACAACTATATTTTTTCACTCAGTCGAAAAATTTTCATCCGGCGACTCTGATATTTCCCAGTGCATTTACACTTATTGTTACATTAATTCATAATATCATCACCATTGCGTTGGCTGTCGGCATCCAAGTAATATTGTGTTATTGTTCGTACTTCTAATTCATATGATCAACCAATTGAAAAAAGTCTACATTGTTGAATATAATTGTTCATATACGAAAAAAATATAATTCATGTACCTATGATGATAATCTACAAAAAACACAAATAATTCCCAATAAACATTTCTGGTTACTTTAGGAAGTAAAAATTCATATTTTTGAAGATAATTATATATGATGTATAATTTGTTGATATTTTTTGAGGTTACCTTCCTAACCCCGTGGATTTTTTTAAATATGTGTACCTACCAATTTAATTCTGCAGGAATATAGTTTTATAAAATTAAAAAAGATATTATTTCACGCTTGTTGATTCTTCAATTTGTAGAATTACATCTGAAGATCTCCAAGCGACTTAATCGCAAAATCACGCGACAAAAAGTAGCATATGTGCGTTAATCCTTAAATATAGTTACCAGAATCAAAAATAGATTTCCGGACAAAATTCCTGATCTCGTACATAATTTCCAGGCTTTTCTTTTTTTATCTATTGATCACGCGTAAGATGATTTTGAATCAAGAAGAAAACTTGAGCGGAATCGCAAGTTGTGAAAATATATGTTTAATGATTAAGTGTTAACCGTTATATTTCTATTAATAAAAATTTTGACTGAAGTGATCATTGATATTTTATTTTTCATCACATTCACGAGAATTCCGGGCACATCAGAATTCCGCCCGCATTCCAGACAAAGTGTTAGATTCCCGGACCGAACTTGTGTCGGTAACTTACGAATATGCATCCCGGACATGTCCGGAAAAATTCGGACGTATGGTAACATACCGTTAAAGCGCTCAGTTATGTGTTTATCATCACGTTGTTTAATCAGTAGAGTTGAAGTTACAATAAAATGTGTTGTCTCTATTTTCTTTCCATACATAATATTATATCAAAGTATTACACAACACGGCTAATACATACATATTACATAATACATATTACATAATGCGTTACACTAATACAAGCATTTTCAGTGTGTCATGATCTTTGTAAGAGACGTGTATCACATTACAAGATAAATATCTTTGTACAATTTATTTAATTTAACAAAGTTTTTTCCTTGTAATTCCTTTTCTTCAATCACATGCGAGTGTTGTCACACAGAAAGGAATATATATACATCAGTGAAACATATCTGTTCGTCTATTAATTATTGTCAGAGAGAAGCGGGGGAAATTTGTAATCGAAAGCCGCGCTTAGCTCGGTGTATCCGAAACATGCGATGCTATGTCAACCAAAGCATGACAAACATATCGCATCAGGTATTCCTTGTTAATATTAGGTTTAGTCGCTAAACTAATAGAGAAATAGACATAGTTATCTCATCATTATCAGTAAAATATAAAAATATCGACTACGAAAAAGCAAAGCTATGATTAATCATTTCGATAGTGAACAACAGTTCAATAAATACTAATTTTAACGGTTCGAAATCACTGATTTAGATAATTCTCTAAATAATTTGTTGTTCACAATATATAATTTTTGAGAGAAGTATTGATTTCAAATATACAAGATTTTACGTTTTAAAAATATAAAAAAAATATTTAAACTCAATAATTGTAATAGTGAATTATTATGCAAATTTTAATTGCATATATTGCCCACTAATGTTTAATATTTTAGTTATTTAACTTCCAATAGTACATTTTCTTGTTAATAATATTTGATCTGAAATAAACAAAGTGGTTTTATAAAGATGAAATAAAGATTTCAAACCATTTCTAATGAAAATTGATATTCGTGTCAACTTTAATAATTCCTCGAAATTTAACAATTTTCTTATTAACTAATATTTTCTAGTAGCACCTGTAACTAGGGTTACCAGGTCAAAAAATAGAAAAGCCGGACTCGGCGTTCTATTTAGCCGGACATTTTGCCATTTTGTCGGACAACCTATTTTAAATAGAAATAGAGTCAGTTGGATATTTTCAATCGCTTATTAATAATCAATTACTGTCAGTTTTTTGCGAGATCAACCTTAAACGTGCTTAAACTAAAATAAAACTCGGGTCGCAGTGCCAAACCCTGCCGACAATTAGTGTATTTGCTAATACAGGCACTGTGGCATTATTATGTGAACTTAAGTTTGTTTTTTGACAAAATAAAAAATTTAACCCCTTAATGCATCCCTTAAAATAATCAAATTTTTCTAAATTTCAATATTAGACATGGATTTTATCAGTACACCCAATTAAATACACCCTTCCATAAGTAAATCCGTATCAACAAACTAGTGTTTTCATAAAATTTGAAAGTCCGGTCCTGTCGGGCCGATTTTATTAAAATTTTAGCACCACATTTTAATCTTTACTAAAGAGTTAAATTTCAATTTTGAAACGATTCTGATAAATTTTTCGGTATTTTTGGGCCCAAAAACTTTTTGAAACCCCTAAATACAACCTTGAAAATGGTCCGATCGGACCCATTTTAAATAAACTTCTTGCGGTGATGGGTTCCAATGTGTGTACCAAATTTCGTTTCAATCGATTAAGTCTGTCGAGAGTTATCGTGTACACACACACACACACACACACACACACACACACACACATATATATATATATATATATATATATATATATATATATACTTATATATATATATAAACATTTTCAAAAATGGTGCCAAAGTGTTCAGGAGGCTATGAAACGTCGAAAAATTTTGGTCCGACCCCTAGGTCCCGCCATCCGACCGACGTCAATAGTGTATGTGCCATATGGCAAATACACTAAAAAGACAATCAGTAAACAGCCTTTGCGTCTCCTTTTCCTCCTTATAGGTACTTATTTCTCATCATTATAAGCTTGGAACGCGCCTTAGTTGTGCGTTCTCTACTTCATCGCTAAAAAGCCTAACAAAAGCCGGACAGGCCGAACTTGTATATATTTGGCCGGCCACGACCTTAAAAACCGGACATGTCTGGCTAAATCCGGACACCTGGCAACCCTACATATGTGCAGGATTTTTTATGAAAAATAGTATACTTTGAGGACTCAAAGTAACAAAAATTAAATTTTATAGAACAATAAAAAAATATTAATTGTATTTCTAGTTTCTACTCTAGTAATAGTGGGGCCGCCAAGCGATGAATCCAACTTCAACCTTGCACTTTGTGATAGAGAGATGCCACTCGGTACGAATGTTGGTCGAACCCATTTCTTCACTTTAAGATGTGAAGGCATTTTGGGCCCCGCGACCGGGTCCCTAGACAGGGTGGTTGCGTAACTTTCAGGGGCAAAACGCTTGTAACTCAGCAACCGTTCCTCGCACAGTTCTGGAGGTAGTCTCATTGGATTCAGCACACTCTATTTCATACGGGACGGTCCTCAGACCACCTTCGAAACCTCCCCAGCCCGCGTATAGAGGTAAAATATAAGGACGTAAGTGCAAATGATCGTACAATATGAGTAAATGTTTATATCATATGACATGAGAAAGTCAAAAAGGCTCCACTACTTAAAGTGAAGATATAGGTCCGACCAACATTCGTACCGAGTGGCATCTCTCTATCACGTCGTACATGGTTTAAACACTTAACGGCCCCACTACACTCCCTTTTCAAGGTGGCGGCCAAATGGGGTGGCTGCCGATCCCGAAAAACTCATTTTTAAATTTACACCGCCTCTCCCCACGCAACGGAAAAAAAACCTTGTCCTACCCAAAATGCAAACGTAGCCTAAACAAATTTAACATTTCAATGGACTACTTGTATTTCACCCCTATACGCGGGCTGGTGGAGGTTTCGAAGGTGGTCTGAGAACCGTCCCGTATGAAATAGAGTGTGCTGAATCCAATGAGACTGTGCGAGGAACGGTTGCTGAGTTACAGGCGTTTTGCCCCTGAAAGTTACGCAACCACCCTGTCTAGGGACCCGGTCGCGGGGCCCAAAATGTCTTCACGTCTTAAAGTGACGATATGGGTCCGACCAACATTCGTACCGAGTGGCATCTCTCTATCACAAAGTGCAAGGTTGAAACGCTTAATTATTCATATATTTTCACTTTATTATTGTTTTTAACATTAAACTGAAAAGTGACTTGTTCAAAATATATTGACTATTATTACTAATTCTTGTATTTAAAGTCAAAATTCATTTTTAAAGAAACAAACATGAGTGTTGGTGAGAAATTATTCTATATTATAAGTTACAAGAAAAAGTACTCTAATAATTTATCGAAGAAATGTCGTTAGGTAATGTAAATTAACATTGTCTGTTTAGGCGCCCGTCGTAGATTGATATTATTTTTATGTGTCGAAGCAACATAATGCTATTATAAAAGGATATCAATCTTTCTTTATATCTAAAACGTGCAGAATCTTCTTTGAAAACTTTGTCTGTCTTGAGATAAATGTCGTTGTCAAGTTCCAGAGCTACTAATGCTAAAGCCGACTGTCGGTTCCTCTGTATGTCGAACAAGTCATGTAACAGCTATTGGAACGCTATAATGTAAAGCCTACTACACATATTTATACGTTTCAAATCTCTTTTCAAAACACATTTTTTTGCAAACGAGAACCTTTACAATAGAAATCATTTTAACACTTTTCTCCGATAACTAGTTTTATATGCTGAATAAATTGTTAAACTCATTTCATAATAACAACAAAAAAATAAATAAATAAATTTTTGCAAATATAATCAGGTGTTCATCATGTAATGATGTGTCGAATGAAATTGGTCTGAAGTCGATATCATTATTTGTTCTCAAGATATGCGAGCCAAAAAGTTCACCAAAGTACGAACGAACGAACGTACGTACACACACATAGTATTCTCGGACTCTAGGAACCTTAAAACGTCCAGATATGTCAAATTTTTTCAATGGGAAGTTAAAAATGGTACGGTTCCACACCGTGCCACTTTCTCGTTCAACTACGGATTTTCGTTCATCAGATAATTACCCTTTCTAAGGCTCGTTTAGAAGTTATATAGGCAATCAGAGTTTAAATCCTCATTATCATAAATCACCAATAATCTTTGATGGCTTCTATCCATAAATACTCAACATGATGTTGTCTAAAAGTGTGCCAAAATTCATGTTTCTATCATCAAAAAATCCTTCCCAAACATTGCACCAATTTGCCGTATTACACATTCATCATCATCATCATCAGGGGGGCATCAATCCTAAGACTGGTTGGACGTGTACCTCCACCATTTCCTATTCTGAGCTAGCTTACTCATCTCCCTGAAAGTTGAGCACCCTACATCCCTAATTATTTGTGAGCAATAGTCTAATCTAGGCCTGCCTCTACCCCTCTTTTTCTGTTTCTGCTTTTAATTTGTCGTGTACTAATCCCTCGTGTCTCGTAATGTACCCTACCATCCCATCTCTCCTCTTTTTTATTGTCTTCCACAAACAACTTTCTTCTCCTACTCTTTCTAGTACCTCCTTATTGCTGATCTTATTTACCCACGGAATCTTCATCATGCGCCTGTAGCACCACACTTCGAACGCTTCTATTTCCTTCCTATACGTTTCTCCTACCGTTCAGTACACATTACAATATAAAAATTGTTCCAATCAAAAACAAAAACTTCTCAAGAATGTAAACTCATATCATATGGTTTTAATTCACAAATTTCCAGCATGGAACAAAATTTTATCATCTACATTTAGCTTTACACGCGGTCTAGTTTTCAGAGATTTGTAATTGAAATATGCCAAAGGGATTTACATATATTTATACAATATCTGCAAATATAAGTAGGTTCTTCTATAATGACACATACATGCATATATAAAACACAAGTTTGCCTTTGCAAGAAGCATGTACATATTCTGTTATACAGAAGGTCCAAAAGATAAACACACCATTTTCGTACTTTTTATATTAACTAATCAAAAACTGAACATATTTTGAGCACAAACTCGAAACAATTCTAAGTTACTGTTATAGTGGCCGAGATTTCTATACACAAACTGTGATGAGAGCTAAATATCTTGGAAACGGCTGAACCGATTTCAATCAAACAGAGCCAAGAACCATCTCGCAAATATCAGCTTTTAAACAACAAAACCCGCATTGAAATCGGTTCATCCATTTTGGAACTACGATGCCATCGATAAATAAACAAAGGTTTCAAACTTACAACACCCCTCTTTTATAACAAAAAAATGCTGTTTATGGATGGATATAATATGTTATGTATCTTCATTACTAACTAGCGGTTCCGTCCGGCTTCGCCCGGGTGCTAAGAATTTATGATTTATTATCCCCCCGCGAGGAATCCTCCCCCTGCGAAGCGAAGTCGGGCTGGTGGTGTTTATAATATTAGTAGGATTCCGCCTATACATTAAAATGCATAATAATTTTAAAGTAACGTTTTGTTAGTACCTAACCCACAGGAATTATCCCCCCTCCGAGATAAATTTATCAAAATAAAATATAGCCTATATCACTTCGAGATAGAGTAGCTTTCCATTAATGAAAGAATTTTTAGAATCGGTTCAGAAGTTCCAGAGATAAGAATTTATGATTTATTATCCCCCTCAAAGGGAAATTCTCCCCTTGCGAAGTGAAGTCGCCTGTCGTTATTCTCGCTTCGCGTACATGCCTACAGTTTATAATATTAGTATAGTATATTAGTATAGATAGTAAAAAAATCCTACACCCCCATTTTACCCCCCCCCCTTTGGGGTTGAATTTAAAAAAACTTGAAGAGCCTATAACTATCCTCAATAAACGGGCTATCTAACAACAAAATCATATCGGACTGGTAGTTCCTGAGATTAGCGCATTCAAAAAAAACAAACAATTATCATATACTCAAACAAATTTTTCAGCTTTATTATATTAGTATAGAAAATATAGCTTAAAATCGGATTGATTTTTAAAACAACCAAAATAATAATTTAAGCTAACTAAACCTGAACAGGTACCAAAATAGTTTACTTCTGGAACACACTGTATAATATTAATGTGATGCGCGTAAACAGTAAAGTTATCTGTTTGTTGCTGACAAGGGAAATCGATTCAAGCATAAACTCATCTATCCTTCATTCGTTAAAATGGCTTCGTTATTTTACAATCGTTTAACTTTTGGAAATGAAATAATATCCTTATATATTATTTTTTTTTATTGTGCGGCTTTAGTATAAGTTTTCTGATGAATAATTTGAATAGTCAAATAATAACTTTAGTGTTTTTCGTTTTCATATCTAAGTACATGTGAAATTTTAATACAGATTCTTTAATTAAAATTCATAATGACGTCAAATTCAAAAAAAATAATTCGACTGATGACCAGTCCTATACTTCCCACCTAGTAAATATTTGCAAAAAATAAACACTCTTTTTTTTTTTATTTTTTGACTAGGCTCAAATAACCTTAGCTGTTGGTGGTCTTTAAAACACAATTTAATATTTATTCTTTGAAAAAAGCATGGCCCTCTTTTTTGTTTGGTGATCTACTGATGGCTAGCTTAATATAGCAAAAATCATGGTTACCTTGATTTACGTACAATTTTTATTTTTTTTAGTAAAATACGAGGTAAAAAATTTTTTTTCTCGAAAACTATACATTTTAGAAAAAAAAATATTTACATTTTTTTCATATTATAACATCCAGAATTTATTTATATTTTTTTTTACCTATGTTAATACGTGACATTGAGAACGTTTTTTTGAATATCTCAGGATTCACTGAACCGATTTGACTCAAAATCTAATCAGATCTAAGTTAAAGGCTGATAAACACAATAGAACAATCGGCATGCCCGTATGTTGTTCCGTTCTTAAGATATCAAAGGCGAAAAATTGACCACATACACACACACACACACACACACACATACACACACACATACACACACACACACTCACACACACACTCACACACACACACACACACACACACACACACACACACATACACACATACAGACATCAGTCAGAAAATGATCTTAAACGATTGCTAGGGTCTCAAAACGTGAAATCTGTTAAAATCTCGAAATATTTTTTTCGGACTAAATCCATTACTTCCCTACCATAGTAGAGGTGGGAAGTAATAATGAAATAGCAAATAACTGCTAAACAGTTTTGGCAAAATAATTTTAATTAGTAATTAAATGCTATACAATTTCGTTTACCTACTTTAGGAGAACAGGGTACAAGGCAAAAGAATAACAATATTTATTTCTTAAATTCATTTAATGGCCTTTACAGGTCATCTTTAATATAGGCCATAAAAAATCGCACTATTGAGATTACTTTTCAGGGTTCCATACCCAAAGGGTGCAATCTTATTGTTCTCACTATTTTGTCTGTTTGTCTGTCTGTACGTTGGTCACAACTAAATTATAAGTTCTACAATAAATTGATAAATTATATAAGTTGATTAGGTACAATATTTTTAACTTCCCATTGGCAGTTATTGTAATGGGTCCGAAAATCGAAATCAAAATGTATAACAAATTTTTATGTTTCAAGGTCACTACACTATTTTTACACTATTTTTAGAAAGATGTCTGTGTGTGTGTGTACGTTTGTACGTACATACGTATGTGTCCATTTCTTTCTAAGACGAAATGTCGAGAATGAAAATGATATCAACTACGTTAGGGTGCCAATCGACGCGTATTAACGTAAATATGATCTGAAAAAAAAATTTTCAAAATCGGTTCAGCCGTTCTTTTTTCTTAACCAAATAGACTCCAAAAAAGTAGATTTTACACATTATCTCGCGAATAAAAAATCATATCGACTTCGTAAGGGTGTCAATCGAGGCGTGTTAACGTCATTTTGATTCAACATAAATTTTATAAAAATCGGTTCAGCCGTTTTTTTTTATTATTGTTAAAAATAAATAATAATTATGTTTTAATGATTAAAATGATTACTTTTCTGTGTAATATCTAATTTAATTATTATTATTAAATATTTATCAAACTGGGAAGTTCGTCGTGTGGACCTCAAGGGTCGCACTTTAGTCCTAATAAACGACCCACCTCACGGCTTGTTTGGACTTATATTTAGAGGGCTTTCTTTCATTAAATAACTAGAGAGTAAAAAATAAAAAATTTGAAGAAAGTTAAGTGGGGTTTCTATGAGTAGGTCTCATAGAGTAGAGAAAGAACATTAATCATCGGTTATTTATCGGTTCCTAGTAGGACTAAAATTACAAAATATAATATTATATTTAAAACATCTATCCAAATACTCATATTATATAAACAAATATTGAATCAAAAAACGTTATAGAACTATAAAAATATTCAATTTGCAATGAAGTCATAGGTATTTTATTTCAGTAATTAATAACTATTCAATTACTCGAGAATTTCCCCAGTTACAATGAAATTAATTATTCCTTTAAAAATTAAATAATCTTTTTGTATTATCTATACTTCCATAACAGAACTTTGTTAGTAAGGCGTATTGTATATTGAAGATATCTTGTTTCAGACAATTAATCAACTGTCAAACAATATCAAATTTCCAAATTCAGATATTTAAATTTCGGCAGATTAATTGTTTGTCGTCACTTAATTATGTTTCATAAATCACAAGCATGTCGCATGCGACTAAACACAAATATATTTTTTGTTATAAAACGATTACAATTCTTGTTAAACATTTTCTAAACTAAACATTTATAAAAATATGAATGAACATAAAATTCATAATTACTTTCCATCAATTTGAAAACATCAAATATAAAATTTAGAAAAATGTCTTGCTAATGTAAACTGTGAATTTTTATTTCCAAAATATTATGCACAATAATTAATCGAAAAGATTTATTGCGACACTACACCTACTTAAACTTTGACTGCCTTCGGAACATTTTCGATTTTGGAAGAAAAACGACTCAAAAGTGGCTTAAGGATCCAAATAAGAAGCAAATATTGTTTTATTGCATTTATTCGCTAACATTTCGAAAAATATATTTTCATCATCAGAGCTCAAATGCCGCCATTAGTAACAGTAAAATTGTCAAAAATTAAAAAACATATTAACATTTTTATTATTGTTTTTATGAAGTGTAAAAAAATTATTTTATTGATTTCTTTTGTAAATAACATTTTTGATTTTGTCATGGTTTAGCAACTTATATAATCTCTCGATTTTTTTACAGCGTTATCAAAAAGCGATGACACACACAGCGGTTTTGTGCTTTTCTTCTGCCTAATCCTTATCATAATTATATTATGTTAAACTGTGAAGTAGCTTATATTTAGCACAATCACGAATAGCAAAACATGACTATAAATGAAGGCCTAAGGATCGGCTCAGTACAGTGATATGACAATCCAATGACATGCTTTCTATTGTTTTTTAAAAGGGCCCGACTGTTCCGTGCCGTTCCGGACTTAATTGAGACGATTCTGTACAGACAAAATCAATTTTCTTAACTTGTTTTTAAATTATATCTCAGGAGTTACGTGGTAAGTTCGAAGAATGTAATTTGCTGTCGACGTAAATTTAAATGTTTTTTTATCCTTTATCATTAAATATTATTAGAAATTAGTTAAGTAAAATTAAATTCATAAACAGTTTGACAGTTCAATGTGTAATAAAATTCGTTTCTTAAAAAGGTCTTAAATCAGAATTAAATTGTACTTTAAATCGAAGATTCCTGCTGTGCATAATACCATAAATAACTTCAATGAACCATTAGAGCTCAAAAGTTTCGTGTAATTTGACTAAAAAAACCTGCAATGTAAACAGAATGGTAATTAATTATTTATTGTTTATAAATATTTAAAAGGTTTGTGGAAATAGTCATATCAAGGTCGTGGCGCTACACTCGTCAGAAAAACAACATAGAGTGTAAATGAGAATGAGCACTGCAAAACTTGACCACTAGTGGCGACAGCTATATAACCACCTCGGTAATTGAGCAGTTAATGGTAGTGTGTACAGAATAAGTTTATTTGAAATAAAAAATCTTTGACAGTGTCGATTTGCTGCATTTATACCAATGTTCAAATTTCCAAAGGATCCGGAAGTGAAAAGAAGTGGTTGCATGCTATCAAAAGGGAAAAAACTTGATTTCTCGCGCGTTTTTCTATGAAAACCAATGAGTACTTAGGTGGCTATACAGCTGCTGCCATCTACGTTTCTCATGTACCCATCTCCATTGAGTGCAGAGATTACGACATATACATTGTATTTTACCTATACGATAACAAAAAAACTATGCAGGTACAACCGTTTTTCAAATTTTTTACTATGACACTGAAGAAACACCTTGGCCGAACATTTTAGAACATTGAGTGTTGAGCTTGGAGAAGCCGGCTGCGTTCCATCTTGAGTCTAACAAACTTTGACTGACGAACGACTAGCACAACTAACTGTCTTGTGCAGGTGATAATTATTATTATTAGTATAAATTAATATATTTATACGGCTGATTTGCAATTGAAAAATTTTTATTATAGATAAGCAGCCAATTATATAATTGATACCAGACATATCGGAAAAAATCATTTTACCAACCATATAGTCACCAGTCAGGAATCTAACTTTAACCTTTCCACTTTCGCGGCGGAATGAGCTTACAGTAGTCAACCGTGACATGATTACTAAACTAACATTTTCCTTATATGCTTTGGAATCAAATGATTTCCACTGCGAGTGTTATTTAATTATTGCTAAGTTGTAGATGTGAATCATCGTACTAGCGAGAGCTAATCATGTGTCCGTGCGTGCGTGCGTTCATTCGTGCGTGAGTGCATGTGTGTGTGTGTTAATGAAGTGTTATTAACAATTAGTCGAATTGATTTAGCGCTCCGTATACGAATTATTAAAAGCATTAATAAATTTAAAAAAATCATTACACGGGAAATTAAAACTGGCATACTCGGGAAATACAACTACTTTAAAAAAATTTAACGTCCAACGTAATAATGTATAATATGATGTAAATCTTTAGAGTTAAAAAAATATATAGAAAGCATAGCCTTTTGTTAATAGATAAATAATTTTACACTACAAAAATCAATAAATAAAATGTTTAATATAAAAATATTTTTGTGTCTAATAATTTGTTTATGACGTTGACAATAGGAATTGTACCTGGAGTTTTACAAGATGCACGCCTTAATATTTGATGTAAGAATTAAAAATATTAAAATGGCATCATTGAAAAAAAATTGTTAATAGAAAAACAAAACATAGTTCCATAACTATCGTTAAAAAATATTTCTGTACCTATGATTGACAAACAATAAAGCTATTATAATAATTATTATTTTAAAAACTCTATGATATAGAGAAATGGTGATCCGTAGATGATGATTGAAATTAGGAGAGGAAATCTCAGTGGCAAAAAATTGCAATACTGATGAATTAAAATTGCATTGTTAGCTAACGTGGTGTAAAGAGCACCGAAACGTTAGCTAACAATGCAATTTTAATTCATCAGTATTGCAATTTTTTGCCACTGAGATTTTCTCTCCTAATTTCAATAATTATTATTATTTCCTTTTTTAAATCAATAATTTAGGCAAAGTTAAAATTATTTTTATGTGAATATTTTGATACAAATACTAAGACCATTCTGTAAAATTAGTTTAGTTCTACCTTTTCGATTCTCAAAGAATTGTTTCTCCAAAAAACGATTTATTATTTCAAATAAACTTACACACTACCATGAACTGTTCAAATACCAAGGTGGTTACATAGTTGGCGCCTCTAGCGGTCAAGTTTGACAGTGCCCATCTCCATTTTGTCGTTACAAAATATTATTACATATAGAAATCCCACTAGCTTTTTAGGTTTTTTTATGCCACGTAACGTAAAGATTATCTGAGCCTAGTAGTAATTCATCTTTTCAATTTTTTATTACTTTAACAATAAATTGTAATTCCAATTGATATTTTCATGAGTTTCGGGATTATAATATTTCGAGATGAAAATTTCGATATTATATTTTGAAGACAATTCTATACCTATATTTTTTTCTATAGTACGTATTGTTGTAAAGATCTTTGTGGACATCTATTCGGTTGTCTTTTTTAATTTAATGTACTTTCGTGTACATAATAACAATATTTTCTTCCCGGGATTCTAATGACTACAACCATTCACATGTTTTGTTATAAGGCAACAGATATGATTCGAGGCCACACAAAAATATTCTGTTATCGTAAGAAATACGAGCCGATTAAATATTTGTTAACATCGCCAAGCTTTATGAATTATTGATATAAAGGTTCACGGGTTAAATGGACATGAATTTATTAGATAATCGCTAACACCTGAGAAATAAAGATAGGCGCTATAGATATTAGTGTTCGTGAGTAGTTCCTACATGTCTACCATCCATACTTCGTACTGTGTTTGTCATACACAACACATCTACACGTGCAGGGTAGGCGTACGATTTGTTTAATTATTTTATTATTTAAATGAAGCTTTTTAGCTCGCAGTAACCCAGAATTTTCACTTTGTATGTAGCAGTCTTAAAGTTAAGGGCATCCAAGGACAGAATTGGGTTTTTAAATGATTTTTTTTTTACTTAAATGGAAAGACCACATACAAGTTTTATAGCAAAACTGTTTTTATTTAATTTTTTTGCTTAATAATTAAAAAGTTATATTTAAATAAAATTTAATTTTTAAACTCAGTTCCGATGACGCGCCGAAAGAATCCGAACGCGTGTGACGTCATTATGTTATCTATGGTCTTTGTATCCATGGTTACCAAGTCAAAAATTTATTATTTTTGATAGTATGTGTAATACATATACACAAATACCAACAAATGCAGACACATTTTAACATAACGACGTCACAAACATTCCTGGCGCGTTTTGAAGTCACGTGATATTTTTTAAATTTTTATACATTTTAATTAATTTTTAGTAATTTATCTATAGCTTTAAAAAATGTTTTCTTTTCGATTTTCAATATTATTTATGTTAAATTATTAGAAAAAATTAAAAAATTAATAATTTTTTTTAAACTTAAATACCTAATTGTTACCTCAGGTTCTTTGGCGGCTGCTTACTGACTGTTGAAAATGTCAAACCCAGGTTCAAATCCCGCATTGTAAATTTTTAAGAGAAACTTTTTAGCCTCGTTTTTTTTAACTTCCCATTGGAAGTTATTGTAATGGGTCCGAAAATCGAAATCAAAAAGGAAAAAAAAATTTTATGTTTCAAGGTCACTACACTATTTTTACACTACTTTTAGAAAGATGTCTGTGTGTGTGTGTGTGTGTGTGTGTGTGTGTGTACGTATGTACGTACGTACGTACGTACGTACGTACGTATGTATGTGTCAATTTCTTTCTAAGACGAAATCTCGAGAACGAAAAATGATATCGACTACGTTGGGGTGCCAATCGACGCGTATTAACGTAAATATGATCTGAAAGGAATTTTTTTAAAATCGGTTCAGCCGTTCTTTTTTCTTAACCAAATAACCTCCAAAAAAGTAGATTTTACACAATATCTCGCGAATAAAAAATTATATCGACTTCGTAAGGGTGTCAATCGAGGCGTGTTAACGTCATTTTGATCCGACATAAATTTTATAAAAATCGGTTCAGCCGTTTTTTTTTTTTTTTTTTTTTTTAATTATTGATGTTTTAATGATTAAAATGATTACTTTTCTGGGTAATATCTAATTTAATTATTATTTTATTATTATTAAATATTTATCAAACTGGGAAGTTCGTCGTGTGGACCTCAAGGGTCGCACTTTAGTCCTAATAAACGACCCACCTCACGGCTTGTTCCGTTCGGTTACGCATGTTGAAGTCGCGTCACGTCACGTCCAATCGAAGAATCGCGTATATATCCCAACACCAGGTTTACACTAACCTCGCCTTTTGCGTCCAACTGGAAGGCGACCTAATATCTTGCGTCCAAATTTCTCCGCGTCCTTTTGTCCCTTGCGACTTTTTGTCTCGCGTCCAAATGACCGCGTCCTTTTGTCGTAGAACCCTACAGCAGAACACTGCGTCATTCCAAACAGATAACTTGGTATATCATATTATAGCAGTATACACGAGATGCATGGCGTAGGGGTATTGCAACTGCTTTATACGAGTTAGAAATTGGAAACCTAACAGAGGTGTTGAATCGTTACGCTGCCTCCAACCGCCCCTGGTGCTCACAAATTTATTTTAAGAGGCATCCTATATTTTTTCGATGAATTCAGAAGGAGAATCTCAGTTTGAGCATTTTTCATGCAATAAAGTGAATGGTTTCAGAAATATCTCAGATCAATTATCCAACCCTCAAAAAATGCGTGGAAAAATGCGTTGAAAAATGCGTGGACAGTTTTCGAGTACACAACGCTGTATAAGACTATCAATAAAACATATTTTTTTTCATTTAACCTGGATAAAATAGTATATTGTGTAACTAGTGTGCTAAATACATCTTTATACGTCAGGCGCGATATTTTCAGCACGAGTAGTAGGAGAGCGCCCACGAGCCTTGGCGAGTGAGCATCGCGAGCCGAATACGAGTGCTGATGTTTTTAGCACGAGTAGTAGGCGAGCGCACACGAGCTTTGGCGAGTGTGCATCGCGAGCCGCATACGAGTGCTGAAAATATCGCGCCTGACGCATAAAGATTTAGCACACGCGTTGCACACTATACTTTATATAACACATGCATGGTTTTAGAATTTAATTGAATTAAAAAAAAAAAAAAAAAAACAGTTGCATAATGGTTCATTATGTAACTAGTTACATAATGGTTCATTATGCAACTGTTTTTTCATTATAGCACTGAAAAGCGTTGCATAATGGATCATTATGTAACTAGTTACAAAATGAACCATTATAGCACTGAAAAGCGTTACATAATGGTCACTAGTCAATAAACGGCTATTTAAGGTTCGCAAATTGGATACGAAAAAACACTAAAAGCGTGCATGTGTTATATAAACATCTTTTTTGCACTAATATCATTTCCGCTTTATTTTTGCTACAAAATTATTGCTAGTTGACGCTAAATGGAATTCGTAAAAAAATATGAAAGACGGGTCTGCACAAAGGGGAGACATTTTACAGTTTTACGTGCATGTCGTAAGTACTAAATAACCAAACATATAATCCGTTATGTTCTAACGTACGTGAATTAAAAAAAAAATTAATATTGAGATTTAAATTTATTGCTGTGAAGTACACAAAGCATTATAGACATCATCTAACTAACGTCACTAACTAACATTACTAAACTTACCTATTATTTATAAGTACACAGTACTGTCAGTTTCACTTGTGTGAAGAACTATTTGCTAATTACTGTACAACATGTTTTTAAAAAACACAGATTAAAAATTATTCAAATTCAAACGTGTTAAACTAATATGTTATTTTCACATCTACACATATTATATAGACCGTACGAGGAGTGTTAAACATTTCGTGAATATTATTTTTACAAAGTTAAAATTTAACGTCACGTTTTCTTATTTATTAACTTCCCATTGGAAGTTATTGTAATGGGTCCGATTTTGCGAATAAAAAATTTGGACATATTATATCTGCACGTTTTGAGATCCCTAGAGTCCGAATCTACTGTTTTTAGAGAGATGTCTGTGTGTGTGTGTGTATGTGTGTGTGTACGTACGTACGTATGTTCGTTCGTACGTTGGAAAACTTTTTTCGGTTCGCATATCTCAAGAACAAATAATGATATCCACTGCGGACCAATTTCATTCGACACATAATTACATAATGAACACCTGATTAGGTTTGCAGGAAATTTCAATTAGCGGTTTTCGTTTATAACAAAAAATTAAAACTACTGTAAAATTGTTGTAAAATGTTTCTCGTCTCGCATATCTCGAGAACAAAGAATGATATATACTCCGGACTAATTTCATTCGACGCATAATTACATAATGAACACCTGATTAGGTTTGTAAAAAATTTGAATTGTCAGTTTTTTTTATAACAAAAAAAACATATTAACCTGAATTTCTCTACGGTAGATTAGCCTCTAATCTCTATGGGCACCCAATGAAAAGTTAGCGGGGTGATTTTACCCACACACTAAGCCTCTTTTTTTATATAGCGTGCAAGTACCTATTTTTATTTAAAGCCTGTCAGAAATTTTTAAATGTTATCAACAGCGAACGGTTAAGTTATTTATATAACTACCTATGTATTAATAGGGATTTACCTATGTATTAATAGGGATTTAACACGTAAAATCACACTTTTGCGATTTCCTGCTTCCCTAAATTGTAGGAAAAATGTCTTCGAATAAAAGTTTTAGAACATAAAATTCTGCATCTAAATCATTAAACAAAATTACTTTTGCATGCTTTGTAACGGCAGAAATTTGATATGAAAATGTCAAAATTACCTTAAAAACAGATAGCGATAGCCATGGAACTTGAACAAAATGATTAGAAATTCTGACAGCTAAAACTTCATCATATTGTTCAAGTTCCATGGCTATCGCTATCTGTTTTTGGGGTTATTTTGACATTTTCATATCAAATTTCTGCCGTTACAAAGCAAAGCATGCAAAATTAATTTTGTTTAATGATTTAGATACAGAATTTTACGTTCTAAAACTTTTATTCGAAGTTAATTTTCCTAAAATAATTAGGGAAGCAGGAAATCGCAATAGTTTGATTATACGGGTTAAATCCCTATTACCCGCAAAACGATTCAGCACCCTGTATACATTTCGTATAATTAATCCACGAAGCAAAGTATTTTTGAGTTAGTACGTGAGAGAATGTACGAAAATATTTTTTAATTAAGAAAAAAATGCACATACAGAAGCTAATAAATTTTGATTAAATATTATACGATAACTTAAGTAGATTAGAATTATTGAAATAGGTATTTAATGTTCTGTAATCACATTTAAACGTCGGGTTATAAAAATACTATCACCAGGGGACCATGAATATAATAAAACATATCAACCCGTATTTCAAACACTGTATCTGTGATTTAAAATATTATATTGTTTTGGGTCTTAGTTTTGTAATTCTTATACAGGATCCGGAAACTGATATCAACTATTTTCAGTATACGCTGCTATAAAAGCAAGATTTTGTTTTTGACAAATGTACTGGCAGACTAGCCCTTATATTTTATACAGGATGGTGAACGTAACTGCTGCACATAGGGATTTAACCCGTAAAATCAAACTTCGCGTTTTCCTGCTTCCCTAATTATTTTAGGAAAAATATCTTCAAATAATACTTTTAGAACATAAAATTCTGCATCTAAATCATTAAACAAAATTAATTTTGCATGCTTTGTAACGGCAGAAATTTGATATGAAAAAGTCAAAACTATCTCAAAAACAGATAGCGATAGCCATGGAACTTGAACAAAATGATAACGTTTTAGCTGTCAGAATAACTTCTAATCATTTTGTTCAAGTTCCATGGCTATCGCTATCTGTTTTTGAGGTAATTTTGACATTTTACACATCAAATTTCTGCCGTTGAAAAGCATGAAAAATTAATTTTGTTTAATGATTTAGATACAGAATTTTATGTTCTAAAACTATTATTTGAAGATATTTTTCCTAAAATAATTAGGGAAGCAGGAAATCGTGACTTTGATTTACGTTCACCAGCCTGTAGATCAGGGGTTCCCAAAGTCGGGGTCGCGAACTTATTTTTAGGGTCACGACCTGTTTCCGTGATTATAGAAGTTATAACGCTCGTGATTATACCATTAAATTCGAATAATAGAAAAAAAACTAAATTAGAACACGAAATCAAATAAAAACGGACTGAAATTGCGGGAGGGGGTCTCTGGGATAATAAAGAGAGAGTGATCCCTCCCACCCGCCTCCTGGCGCCTCCTACCCCCTGTTCATTCGCTCTGAAAAATCTCTTTTATAGACTATTTTGTACATTGTGGGGAAAAATGTTAAAGGGTCGCGAAGGCTTTTGCAATTTAAAATTAGGGTCATAATCAAAAAAGTTTGGGAACCCCTGCTGTAGATAAAAGAAATTGTTTCCAGAATTTAAAATATCATGTTATTAATAACAATTTTTCGTTAATAAAAACTTTAAATCTCTACATTGAATATTATATTTTGAATATTTCAAATAAACATAATGATGCTCTGTACGAATTTTTACCCTAGATATAAAACTGAAGTCAAATTTTAACGTTGTTAAAAATGCATTTAATAACAATAATTTACGCAAATAACCAGGACATAAATATTGATATCCTAAAGAGACAGAAGAGCGAGAATACGTCACAGTGTCGATCGTAAATAGTCCTCATCGCGTGGTATCAATTCTTAAATTATCTCCGGAGATAATTGGTCATTATAAATATAAACGATATCAGCCATCGTCAATAAATAAAGCAGTTGTAAATCAGCTGTTCACAGGATGGTTCCAACGCAACTAGCCACAGCAGCAGTTGATTCGGTAAAGTTGTTACAAATTGAACTGGGTATATTGACACAGCATGCTTTCTCACTCGATCAATGTGCAAGTATATATGGAGAATACGAGTGAGAAAGCAATTTAAAGCTTTAATGTTATAATTTCTGGAATACTAAATTGTTTGGATGTACTATTTTTTCTAATTATTTTTATAATAAGCAAGACTTCTTGTTTTAATTGAAGAACTATTTATGTGAAGAACATACAAATTAAGGAAAATATTTTTTCATATTAAAAACTAGGATTTATTCATCGCAAAACTTAATTGAATTGATTAATTGAAGCTGTCCGTTTTAAAATTTAGCTTGAACATAGTCAAAAATTAATACTAGCTGAAATATCTATTCTTAGGCCAGGGGTACTCCTCCCTTCAGACTCCTAGTCTAGATGATCGACCAACCACTTCGGAAAAATGCCAGTTTCCACAAAAGAATCGATACAAGAGATTTTAATGTATCGCTTTAATTTTTTTTTTAATTGATTACATTACGTTTTCATATTGTTTTACTCACTTCCGTTTATCTTTAACAAAAAAATATTTTTGCGTAGTCCTTACTCATAAAATTAATAATTTATTAAATCACGGTGCAAGTGAAACTTTATTGCCACAACTCTAAACGCTTTTGGGCTTGAGAATAGCCGAGAGTGTAGCGGCGCTGTTGTTTACATGGCATTGCTATGGTTCCTCTATTACAAGTCCACAGTTCTCGGGTTCTAGCCCGAGAGTTGGTAAAAGTGTCAATTGGATTTTCAATTTATTATTAAAAAAAAAAATAATAATAATAATGAATTGAAAATATGAATTGGTGCTAGGCCCAAATAACCTTAGCTGTTTGTGGTCTTTAAAACACAATTCACAAAAAATTCTAAACGCTTTTAACCCGAAAACGCCGAAAGTATATAATTTTGTTTACGAGGTTTTGGTAATGTAAATTGAACCTTGATCAGTATGGAGACGTTCGTATAAAAATCCAGAATCTATCGTTGGTGGTCAATGGGTATTTGATGATTAATTTGAATTAATTTAAATAGAATGAACATAACATCGCTGCTATTCGATGAGTACTAGTCTGGTCGATCGCTTCGATTGGGCGTGAATGTGACGTGACGTGACGCTCGACATGCGTAACCGAACGAAAAAAAAATAGGCCAGTAAAGTTTCATTATAATGAACTTATTAGACTTGTGGATTTCAAAATTATATTCAGAAATTCAAAATTAATGATAAATTTGCAAACAAGGTATATTAACAATAATAATGTTCGGGCACTACTAGCGAGTTTTAGAGATTTCAAAAGCTCAGATCTATAAGCTTTTTTATAAACGTGTTTATCCGTCAGGATTCAGAAACCATGCATTATATTTTTATTATTTATTGTAAATTATAGACGCGTCGACAACTTAGGACTTACGTCATTAGCGTCCAACTCACTTAAAACTAAATGACATCACAAAACATTTATGAGCGGAGGCGGGATTCTAACCCACTACAGTCTGATCCAGAGTCCGCGACGCTAACCACTGGACCACATTGTCCTCACCATGCATTATAGATATAATATATTATATGAAACAGAATTTATTCTTATAAATCACCCGTATTCGTGTGAACAGTTACACAGCAGGTATAGTGACTTTTTACACAAAGGCATCAGAACGATCAGAGATAGCTATATGCCAATTGTTACAGAAACAACAGCAGCACAACGGTGGACGGTGACGAACGGCGACCGTTTGTTGTTAAACCAATTGTTCCTGCGCGTCTGTCGCGCGTTCCTGCAATGCATTCGGTGCAGTTATAGATACTCTGAAAGAACAATGCGACGTGCTTTTCTGCTTTCTCTGCTCTAAAGTCACTTTACGCGTGTTCACTAAGTGCTCTTTTGCTCGGTTGTTGTTTGGCGTCACACCATTACGGACTCTTGTGCCACGAACGACCGTTCTAATTGGCAAATGTTTACAGTGGTCATCCCTCGCGGCCCTTTTAACTATTGTGTGTTTGATGCTGGCGCAGACTGGAATACGACGTCGTCAGGCGAATATGAAACGAATAGATGAGAAGATTTCTTTACGAAATATTTACATGAGTTCATACTATTTTGATGTGAAACATCTTATGTCGGGCAATGAACAGCCGCGTGAGGGGAAATATGCAACGAAATTTCTGGTCCGCTCCTTCGCTGCTGTTCTCCTCACCACTGCGGCTCTTCTCTCTCGGCTTCCGCGCGCTCGGGCACGGGAAGAGAGAGAGAGAGAGTATACATACGAACGTATTGTAAAGCAAAAGTATATGTATACACGTATAGGTATGTAATATAGATACTTCGCTGTGGTTTTATCTGGCTCAGGCGTGCTCAAACGCCGCAACCGCGTGTGTTACAGTGCAGCGTATAGGATTACGTCAGCATAACAGTTAGTTGCTGCTTTTGAAAAAATATATACTACTACATAGAGAATACCACCGTATTCAATAACATTTTCTTTGATGTTTCACATCTGTCGGGGGTCCCGAGACCCACACCCTTTTCTTTTAGGGTGTACTCCGATGTCTGTCCATCCATAGCATTAATTTTGCTCCCCTCTGAAATGAGATATCAAATTAAACCGACGCCTGGGACTCAAGCTCATTTCTTTCCCCTTTCGCACGACCCTGAACGTAACATTTCTATCTGAAATGTACTTGGCTTAATTAACTGATCGTTTTTAATCAGATTTATACAAATAAATGCTTGGTTAGCAATCCTGTTAGGAACACCCATCGATTGACGTAACGCTACAGTGCAATACTAGAAAAATTTATTTCAAACCTGTGTCACCTTCGGGACTCAAACCCGAAACTGTCACTATCGCGGCGGCTGAGTTATCATTAACTCTACGGCGACAAGATTAAATTATCAATTGTTTCAATTATAATGCAAAATTGTAATTGATATTTCACATCATGCGAGTGCTGATTTTTTAAATTAAGGTAATGTTGTAAATATGAACCTTCTCACTTACGAGTGCTAAATTAATTATTAATACTACCTAAAATGATACATTTTGCAACACGTAGCCTAGTCCAGCGTGTTTTCTTGAATTATGGTCAAACCACAATGACGATACAGTAGCTGAAGTGACTCAGGAGTCAGGACTGCGGACAAAAGCAATATGTGTGACTTCTTGTAGTCAATCGTAAAACTGTGTACGTGCATACCAGTGGCGTAGGGTAGCTTTTAAAATTATGGACATTTTACCGTATTAAACACTTTTCTATAGAAATTCAAATTGTTCATATCAAATATTCCTAAAATCTGCAGTCTCCCCACACCAAGGGCGGATCTAGATTTGAGCTGAATGTGAAAGATTCTATATATATTTCTTTTGTATATGCTGAAAAACTACTATATGAAGTGTTTAAAAGTATTCCATAGCGGAAGTTACCCTCTGCACCCTTTATCTCAAATCCTTTCTTATCGCCTATAAAACGGTTCCCGCTTTCTCGACGATATTTTTAAAGCTAAAAGGTTCGGGTAAACGACAAATAGGATTGAGAATCACAGTACAGATCCAACAGGAAAACTTACAACTTAGTAAAAAATACGTAATTTTTCACACGTAGCCAAAACTTTTTTCAAAAAATTCATCTGTACGATCTATAGTGTGATTCTTGGTCCATCATTTGGCACTTACCCGAACCCATTAGCTTTAAAAATAGAGTCGTAAACGTTTATAGGCAAGGGAAAAGAATTTGAGATGAAGAGTGCAACTGTTAATAGTTAAAAATAATTTACAGTTTTTTTTCTAATCATACTTCAACGTGTTGTCTAATTAGTGCGTATGACTTATTACAAGAGTACTACATCAATTTGCATGCGTTGATTTATTTATTGACTGTGCGTAAAATATGCGTGTTTACATGTGTACAAATACAAATATAAACAATTTGGAAAACATTATTGTACACAAATGTAAACTCAAACAGAAACACTAAACTTATGTAATCAATGTTAGAACATTTTAATGACAATTTTATAAAAGTGTTTAAAATAAATTGAAAAATTAATCTCTGTTGTTGTGGAATTTTTGTGAGTAATGCTTACATGAGAGAAAGCTGGACTGTGAATTTTATTTCAAAAGAACTGATTAACATTTTTGTATTCTTTCTTATATTTGATTTACAATATAAAATGTTTCAAAGTATTTCAAAATCGTTTGAAATACATCCAGTTATTTTTAATTAATTAGTACAATTTTTTATTGTACGTATATTTGAAGAACTAGGTTAGGAAATTACGTTTCCGTTTTATTTTCGACTTAAAATATTGCATTAATACATTATTTGATAATATTTACAAACTGTATTCTAATCGGATGCTTACCATAAATTTTAATTTCTACAGGTATAAATCTAGTGACACGTTTTTATTCTTTAAAAGTTATGCTTCTCTGCTTCCTTATTTTAGTAAGGATCAGCTACAGTAATATAAAATAACGCCATCAAAATCTACTTTGAAAGTGTTGTCATATTTTTACCCGGCTACTATACAAAGCCAAAAAGACGGTTATGAATTTCATTTTATTCATAATTTTTGTGTGCAAATACAAAGATGTTTTTGAGGTAATTAAAACTAGAATCTAGATAATCTTGATAGTTACACAAATATTTTTTTCCAATCCCTTATAATCAGTTTAATTAACTGATCCATTGTCCATACTTTACAAAGATAATTCTATTTATTTTTTTTATCACGGTACAAACTATAGCTTCATTAATTTTAGAATATAAAATATGTATAATAAAAAATAATGAACCAGAAACTAGTTATAACAATATGCTATTTTAGTTTAGATCGGCTTTTAGGAAACTGGGAAGTTGGAAATTACAGCTTTGTAAAAATAAACCACGTAATTACTATAATATACATGCTATATGTTAAAAAAAATCCTTCTTAACAGTTGCGAAGAATCTTGTAAATAATATTATTATTTCATAATAACTTAAAATTTTCTCTGTTTGAAATAATTACTTGTACAGGTAGACACTACATATGAGGAGAGAATTAAATTCTAGAGATAAAAAAAGGTTGAAAACAAAAAGAAGACCGATAAGGCGAGAGAGTGAGTCTCCATCCCGCTGTTATTTCTTCTCTGCCGTGACAATAAAAATTATAGGCTAGTTGAACTGGAAAACAACAGGTTGAATGAACAACCGGATCATGGATAGGTTGAATCTATCAATTGGATTAACAAATGCATAATTAATCATTAAAAAATTATATTTGTTCGTCTTCTTATTTTTAACTACTTTTAAATCTCGAATTTATAAGTTGCTCCTAAGTAATAATTATTAATTAATTCAACAATGAATTTTTAATCCACAAGGCATCCACTAGGTAGTGAATAGTATTTCTTAACATATCAGTCAGCATATTATGCCATCATGATTGTTAAACGTCAAACGATTGTTATAAGATATATAAGGAAAAAATCAGAAGCCACTGTCAGGACTTGAACCTGAAATTCCCAGTTTCCGGCTGGTTGAGTTGCCATTTACTCAACCAGCCGGAAACTGGGAATTTCAGGTTCAAGTCCTGACAGTGGCTTCTGATTTTTTCCTTATATATCTTATAACAATCGTTTGACGTTTAACAATCATGATGGCATAATATGCTGACTGATATGTTAAGAAATACTATTCACTACCTAGTGGATGCCTTGTGGATTAAAAATTCATTGTTGAATTAATTAATAATTAATTATATTGTTGTCCACAAATACCTAACTCATATATTGTTATTTATTTGCTCCTAAGTATTTTGTTGTGTTTATGATTAAAAGAATCCCTACGTACATTTAGTTGCTTTCTTAAGTTTCATGTTTATATACGCCTTTATTAATTAACTGGTCGAATATCAATTTATATTTACTTTTGACAATACTACAAAATAGCTGAAAAATGCTTAAATATTATTTGATATCATTTTCACATTTAAAAAACATATATATTTTTTTTCTGATATTCATATTCGCAAAATATTCGCATGAATTTTGCGAATGCGAATGTCAAGAAATATGCAAATATTCATTACATTACTAGTATAGATAAGCTCAAAAAATGATAATCATATATCGGAGAGGTATCTAAAGGCATGTGACTTACAACAATGCTTTCCGCAGAAAAGTTACGACATGATGATGCCTCCAGGTAGTCATAAAGCTAATAGAGAGTTATCTCAGCCCTTAGTCGAGGCCGCGGCTAAAGAAGCGTGGTTTGCATTCATTAAAGTCACTCTAACACGCAACCTGTCTACGTGTAGTTCTACCCCCTGGGCCCCCTTGGAGGTAGCTCCCCTCGTTTGGTTTCCGCTTACATGCACGTACATACATGGAGCAGTAACAGCAGCACCAGCTCCCCATCGCTGATCTTCGGTCGCTTATACCCGAAGCTCCAGCCTTACTCCTTATATTATACGGATCGTTAGTAATCAGAACTGACATCCAACTAATTGATTATTGATATATCGATATGCTTTTATAACTTCATTAACCAAAGTGAATTTTTCCCTGTGAACTTGCAAGTCATTTATATCTTCTCTTTAAATACGAATCAATTTCTATTAGTTTTAATGCATTATGTATCAATAATTTATTATTTAAGTAGTTGTGGGAATATAACGCTTTAGTAGTACGGCAGATGGTTGGAGTATTTGACAAATTTGTATTTGAAGCATGAATTTTAGCACACATTTAAGACCGGCGCGTACAATCAATTTTTAATCGCACAACTGTTTAGTTGTGTTACAAAACTGTTTTCTGAGTTGGCGGAATAAATATTTATATACAATAATTAAAAATACAATTAACTATATACAATAATTGCAACAACGATGAATTGAAAATATGAATTGGTGCTAGGCCCAAATAACCTTAGCTGTTGGTGGTCTTTAAAACAACGAAAAGTCAATTCTAACAATAAAAAAAACTTAAACGGTAATTATTGAACTAAACGAGCCACTTAACTAACACTTAACAAATAACTATATACATACAAGGATTATTTATTTGTAATTATTTATGTCAGACTTATTTATATCAGACGCTCTATTCGTCGCTCAGTACTTGACTTCGTATTCAACACGACACTGATTGCCTGATTGACCCGCGCCACTGTTTATATACCTGCGTGGCGTAAACTCAGTGGTGTTCTCGATTTCTCTAGCGTTGTCCAGAATGCTCGTGTAGGCACCAGTGTGTTCAGCAAGCAGACACCGCTTCCTGCCTGACGTTTGTATACAGGATGATCCGTAACAGTTGTTTGTCATTCGAAGGGACTACGCATACTATCAACACTATAGTTGTACAAGAAAAAATCATAAAACCGCATCGATCGTCTATTGACTTTTCTGTTGAACTTAACTATCGTCGGCAGCTTATGTCCACAGCTAATTATTGACGCTAGCATACGCTCGACTAAACAGTTGTTCAGCGACTTATTAGTTTAATAGTGAATTATTATGGCACAACAGATTGATTTTATGCGCACCTCTAACAACTAAACAGTTTAGTCGAGTTGAAATCGCGACACGTACACAACTCAACTAAACTGTTTAGTCGTGGAAACAATAATTGTGTGTATGCGCCCGGCCTTAGACCGCACCATAGTATTCCTGGAGATGAGGTAAGCTCAGTTTTTTTCTGTGGAAAGCTCCAGAGCGTCGCGAGACATCTATAAAATATTTTTTTGAAAATAACTCAAAAACTGTCAGTTTAAAAATGTTTGTCATAAATCTGAAGGCCGATAAAATTCTAAATAAAATTACGTCTTAGAGACACAAAAAATATTCAAATCGGTATATTTTTGCAAACGTAATTGTGAACGAAAGAAATTCCACTTACAAACATACAAACACGCACAGCCGACATGTGTAAAACCATGTTCCTTTTAGTTCGTCATACTTCTATTTCCTTGCGGAATATTGTAGATTATAGACCCCCGACAATTAATCAAATTAAATTATGCCTGCTGTTGTTCCGAAATTTAAGTAGTGACTCATCCACTTATACAGGCACTGTTTGTAAACATGGGACGCGTATGCTTAAATTTTGGCACAACAGTGTACCTAACACAAAACATCCATGAGCGGAAATGTGAGATTCGAACCCACGACAGTTTGATCCAAAGGCCAGCACGTTAACCGTTAGAGCGGAACTACGCGGGCGGATTGCACGTCCAAATCGAAACCGTGCCTACAAACGAGTGAAACTAAACGAACGGAATATACGTCGCGTTTTTTTTTAAATTCCGTCGGCGTGAGCGAGTTGAACGCTTCTGATTGCGTTGATATCGTCACCTCCATAACACGCTAGAAACGAAACTCATTGTTTAGTGCGGAGCAAAACTAAACGAGGCGACGGATCATCGACAGATGTACAGTCTGGGTAAAATGTTCGACACGGAGAAATTTATATATTGTCTGTCTCTGAATATTGGATGAACCCACTAACGTCGTTTTTCCTTCTATTCTTTAAAAATAAATTTGCACATACAACAGCAGTGCAACCTAACACAGTGGGGACCACTTTGTAACTAACAAAAAGCAGTTGTATTATTTTGCGTAAATGTACTTGACGGAAAAAAGCTTTCTGTTTTGATACGTAAAATTCAGCGGAAATCTCGTCGCGAGAAACACGCCGCGGAAAATCCCCCCGTGCAGTTTCGCTCTTTTACACCCAGCTGTCCTCATACGGAACATGGAAGTGAAAACAAACAAACATTATTCCTGTACGAACGACTTATACAAAAACATGTTTAAGTGAGTTTATAACAATACCTAGATAGCCTGAAGGATTATTGTTCTTACCTTGCATGTCATGTGCGTACCAATTCTTGCTGCGTGCTTCGCTCCAAAGTCTAAATGCTACTTAAAATTTTTTTAATTAGTTTTTTCGTTCTTGTTTTATTTTCTAGACCGCTGGAACAAAAGAACGTTTATATGAGATTTTAATTGCGCGAAAGTATAAATTCCGCGAACTGGACGCTTATTTTCATTACATTATCTTATTTAATAATCTGTTATTAAGTTTGCAACATTTATGCATTTAGAATTTTTATTCTTCCGGGATTATACATCATGCTTGGAATAATCAAGAGAGCTTTAAATGCATTTTTGTAATCATTTTTGTTAAATGTTTTAGCAGTAATACTTAATTAACTTCCCATTGGAAGTATATTGTAATGGGTCCGAAAATCGAAATCAAAATGTATAATAAATTTTTATGTTTCAAGGTCACTACACTATTTTTACACTATTTTTAGAAAGATGTATCTGTGTGTGTATGTGTGTGTGTACGTATGCACGTACGTATGTGTCCATTTCTTTCTAAGACGAAATCTCGAGAATGAAAAATGATATGAACTCCTTAGGGTGCCAATAGACGCGTATTAACGTAAATATGATCTGAAAGAAATTTTTCCAAGATCGGTTCAGCCGTTCTTTTTTCTTAACCAAATAGACTCCAAAAAAGTAGATTTTACACAATATCTCGCGAATAAGAAATTATATCGACTTCCTAAGGGTGTCATTCGAGGCGTTTCACGTCATTTTGGTCCGACATAAATTTTATAAAAACCGGTTCAGCCGTTTTTTTTTTTTTTTTTAATTATTGTCAAAAATAAATAATAATTATGTTTTAATGATTAAAATGATTACTTTTCTGTGTAATATCTAATTTAATTATTATTATTAAATATTTATCAAACTGGGAAGTTCGTCGTGTGGACCTCAAGGGTCGCACTTTAGTCCTAATAAACGACCCACCTCACGGCTTGTTCTTTTTATAAAAATGTTAAAGTTGCAGGAGAAGCTTGTGCATTATTTTAAACCGGAAAGTTTATGAAGTTAAAGCCAAATTTTTACTATTAGTAACAAATTTTTTTGTCTTTTCATCTTGTATATTCCCTATATATTTAATATTATCTCACAGTTGATATGTCAAAATAATATATATTTTATTTAATACGTGATTATTAGAGATAATATGTGTTTTATTCAATTTGAAACGCTCCCTACTTGGTATTCTAGAATCGTAAAATAAAATACGACAATTTACAATAATATTTTGTACACAAATGATTTTTAATGGTGTATCAAGTTTATATAAGATTTTATATAATAGATAATCAAATATTAAAAATATATGCTTACATATTTTATTGGAATTTTATATTGTGTTTTGTCATTTTACATTAAATAAAACTCATATAAGATTCTATATTTACTTTTACATATTATTATCATTTTGCGTGTACAAGGTCCAACAACAAAGTTGCATTTTGCTTGGAACAATACTGGAACTTACTAAAAACATAATGGCTATGAACTATTTCTTCAGGGCTTTACTAACAGTTTATCTCATTTTTGTTGTATATATTATCAAAACAAAACATTACCCCGCAGTTTTGCATGAATATTTTAAAATGGTTCCTGAGAATATTGATGAAATTATGTTTAAGAAAAATGTTATTGAAGGAGATAGTTAATTCCTATAGGCATGTATTACTTCAAAGGTTAGTCAACAATTCACATCATTTGGAAAAACTTGACAAAATGTAAGGTAATTACATCACACTGCACACATATTTATATACTATTTATATCAAATAAAGCAATTCGGTACTTTTCTTCTCCTGCATCCATTCCTGGGCCCATAATCCGATGTGTTAGCCGCAGTTACACAGTTAAAAAAAACTTTTTAACAAAAAAAACTCCTTTAAAAAGGCACTAAAAAGAGTAAAATAATGAAAATTTGAGGTCTGTGCCAATTAAAATATGAAGTTGGTTAAAAAAAAGAAGATATTAATCACTATACTATACTTTTTAACCGACTTCATATTTTAATTAGCACAGACCTCAAATTTTCATTATTTTACTCTTTTTAGTGCCAAGGAGGTTTTTTTTTTTTACTTTTTATTTTTTACTTTTTTTAGTGTCAAAAAGTAACATTTACCTTAAAGAATACTTACTTTTATTAAAATCAGCCGAACTACTGAACCGATTTTGATGAAATTTCTATGGGACCACTCTGAAATAAAAAAAATTTTCAAAATCGGTTTATAAACGACGAAGTTATTCGCGAACACACATAAAAAATAACCACATAAAACATAACCACATAAAAAATATATACGGTCGAATATAGAAACCTCTTTTTTTTGAAGTCGGTTCAAAAGAAAAATAAGTAATTGCAAAAATAATATTTATTCAGATAATTTTCATAACGCTGTTCTATTTCACAAAATCAATTTTCAAATCAAATATTCAGTTTTTATACATTTATAATAATTACATAATTAAATGAAACCACAGTAATTGTGTTCCGTACGACTGTATTCAACAAAATGCTCTTCCGTCCAAGCTTCCACTCAGTTCGATAATCCATAGCCAAAAACTTACCTACCTGAAAAAATTTAAAAACAGCGAAGCGAACACTACCTATAATCATAAAAACATAAATAAGGATATTAAAATATTTTTGTAATGATAATCTTAAATCTTAAACAAGCTTCTATATAAACTTGAAAATACACTATCATTTTGGTCTTGGACATGATTGGTAACTGAAATAACTTTATTTCCAGACCTCGTATTTTCCTGAAATAAAGTAAGCTCGTATTGACGAAAACGTTTAGAAAATATTATAGCTGACAACACTTTACGACAGTAAAAATTCAAAATACATATTAAATAATTTTCTTTACAAGAGTAGGTAAAAGCCCACTTGGTCGAGATTTAAAAATGAAAAATCTAAGTCACTACATATTATAAAACAAAGTTCTCTGCCACGTCTGTTCGTCCATCTGTCTGTCTATCTGTGTCCGATTTTCTTCGTAACTACTGAACGGATTTTATTTTGGTTTTTACGATTAGATAAATTGATTCACGAGGAAGGTTTAGAAAAAATCAGTGACATGTGCTTTTTTCTTAAATATGGCCAACCAATCAGGGCAGCCGCAGCGCTGCCTGATATTATATATATATATATTATATTCACTAGGTACTTATTTGTTGTGAATATGGTGTGGACATAAGAGAACAAAAATCGCTTTGATTTAATTATGAATATCTATTTTTATTTTGCATTGTTATCTTAAATCACATTTTTTATCGACAGAGAATAACGTTTTCAAATTTTTAAAATGGAATTTATGATGATTAGGATCGTTTATTTAGTTCGATTGAACAACATTCCAAGTATTGTATTCTTTAACTACATTGTTTTTAAATCTTTTTGACCACCATCTGGTGTGAATAGGAAATTCCGATGTCTAGATTTATATTGTGTACTATCTTTCGCCGTCATACACATAAATAATAAGCCGAAACTGAATGAGGTAATCAAATGAATTATTATTCTTAAATATGACTAACAAACATAGCATCTTCCAGACTACAATAGTCGTTTCGAAAAGTATATATTAAGCTTACATTACACTTACAGAGTTTTAGAGTTGATAGTCATAGATACAAAATAGGAAATTGGATATCTAGTTGCGTAATAAGACGAGTAGTAACTGTCACACGAATCATAAAATCATTATTGAATGAATGGATTGTAAATTATAGACGCTCGACAACAAAGGTCATTAGCGTCTAAAATCATTATTCATTACGCACGAGATATACAGGGTGTCCTCAAAAACACTTAACACACGCCTACCACATGTTCCTGAGACCAAAATAAGCCAATTTAAGCGAACTTACCTTCTTACAAAATTTCTTAGTTTGGGCGCTATACGGCCCTGAAATTACAATTTTGAAATCGTTTTTTTGTTATAAATTTAAAACGGCTTGTGCGATTTTGCTAAAATTTGGCATGTTGTCATAGTTTTATGGAACAAAAAAAATCATATCAAAATTATGATTAATATTAATCCATAGGCGTAGAACTCGGGTTTTTTAATATTTGAACGTTTCAAATTTCTACGACAATGGAAGAAAGGGGGTTTAAGTATAAAATTTAGATTCAGTAACTTATTTGCTACAAAAAAGCTACTTTTAATAAGACTCGATTACTCTCATGGTTTTTGAGAAATTTGTATTTTAATAATTCGCAGCAATTTTTACAAAATGAAGTAAAGCTACTAAAAGAATTAATGAATTGTAGATTATAGACGCTCGAAAACAGAGATCATTAGCGTCTAAAGCTACTAAAACATGAATAGAAATAAATAAATGTCACAAAAAGTGGTCAAAGTGTCCACCATTTTTACGCATACAAAGATTTATACGACGAAGAAAATTAATTTACTCTGTGCATAACTTCTTCATTATCTCCAGTTTTATTCTTAGAAAAAAGCATAGCCATCTTATTTGTTTATTGATCAACGTATTATTATTAAAATATTATTATTAAAATACAAATTTCTCAAAAACCATGAGAGTAATCGAGTCTTATTAAGAGTAGCTTTTTTGTAGCAAATAAGTTACTGAATCTAAATTTTATACTTAAACCCCTTTTCTTCCATTGGCGTAGAAATTTGAAACGTTTAAATATTAAAAAATTCGAGTTCTACGTCTATGGATTAACATTAATCATAATTTTCGTATGGATTTTTTTTGTTCCATAAAACTATGTCAACGTGTCAAATTTTAGCAAAATCGCACACGCCGTTTTAAATTTATAATAAAAAAACGATTTCAAAATTGTAATTTCAGAGCCGTATAGCGCCCAAACTAAGAAATTTTGTAAGAAGGTAAGTTTGCTTAAATCGGCTTATTTTGGTCTCAGGAACATGTGGTAGGCGTGTGTTAAGTGTCTTTGAGGACACCCTGTATATAATATTTTTGCCATATCCACTTTAAAATAGCTGCTTTTCACTTCATTTTCAGTATTTTCAAAATTTTTGGCAGTTTATTAATTGTGTCGCCAACTTCACTTCTATAGTAGGCCGAGGCACGCACAGGAGTATGTAATAGCGGGAGGATCAGGCGAATAAACATAAATCATATTAAATGGTATATGATAAAATCAATCGATTTAAAACCCCTTATATCCACACCATATTATTCACATAACAATTAGAGGTGAAAATAATAAATATCTCAGACAGCTAAGCTGCCATGATAAATCATATTATTGAAATGGCTTACTTTCCCACACTAGTGTGGGAAAAATATGTTCCCGTACACCGGCCTGTCAAAAGTCACTTTATTCTGTTCAACCAAAAATATTTTTTTTAATAATAAGTTAAATTGGTTCCACTGCTGAAAAAATTTCTTGAGCCTAGCTCGATGAATCTGAAAATTTAAAAAATTCTTGTAAAATAATGTTGCCCTTTGAATTTCGGCAAATAAGCATTTTTATGAAATTTTTTTCATAAAAAATTTCGTTTTTTGATGGTTTATAAAAAGTTTATAAAAATAGATTAAATAAAATATCAAAAAAATGGCTCGACAGACTATAACAACAACATTATTTTACAATAATCTTTTTTAAATTTTCAGAACCATCGACCTAGAACGAAGAAATCATGCAGACCGTGAGACGGCATTTTCCCAGTAGTGGCCTAATATAAAAATGCTCTATAAACCCATTTAATTTATAATAAAAGTTTTTACATTTTTTTCTTGTATTTAATGAACCAATAAATAATCTGTAATTGATATTTTGTTTTATTTGAACAATAAGTACACGTAGGTTCCTACTTCTAAAAAAAATTCTCCAAAAATATTAATTTTCATCCCCGCTGGAGGAATGCAGCCTCAAAAGAGACCCCTCGCTTTACTCGTTTGGTTAGTCAACATGAGGGCGAAACTAGTTCTAAGGTCTAAGGGGTAACCGGAACCAAATCCGTTTCTGATTTCAGCGGAATATTTCTTATCTCCTAGCATCACGTTCACATCCTGAGGGTAAAGATAACGTAAGTAACTTGGTATGAAAGAAACAATAATTTTGTTTTATTATTTTAACGGTTAAGTTAGTTTGTTTCTTGACCGACAATATGCAGAGATACCCATAAGAAATTATTGTATAAGTAGTGTATATGTTACCGGCAATCTGTATAATACAGGCATTGTATACAATGCCTAGGCTATGTATAGAATGCCTTGAGCCGGTAGGCAATGTATGAAATATTATGAATATTAATATCTATTACATGCTTTGCCTAGGCATTGTATATAATGCCTCGGCATTGTATAGAATGTCTGCTGGTCCACCGGCAATGTGTGAAATAAATTGATATTGGTCTATATTTATGAGTATTATGTAATTACCTACCTCCTTAGTATAGGGACACATCTGCCGAACGTTCGGCGGCGGAAAGTTCAGTAGCGCAAAATTACCAAGGATATGACAGCGGATAGTTCAGCCTAGTGTGTCATACGTAACTCACTCGTAAAATACAGTACACGGGTGTCACAGGTGTGTCCCTACACTTACATACAAAATGACGAACCAATAAAACACCATATAATATCAGATTGCTCAAAATCAACTTTATTAAATGATAATGTTAGAGAACTTCTCTTTTTTGCAATAGAATTGTTACATTCAAACATATTTTTTAATATTATAAACTTACTTTTGAGTTATATATCAAAAAAATATTCATTGCAAATTTGCAACACTCATGAAAAAGGAACTTATAGTACCTATCTATAACTTAACTAAGTAAATCAGAATAAAATTTAAGTGAAACTTTAACTTTAAATAATTTGGGTCAGCAACAGTCTCATTTGGTTAAAAATAATCAGGTCATATAATTAATAAAAAAAGAAACTTATAGTACCTTCCTATAACATTAGTAATATTAACACATTGCCGGCTGCTCATTCGGCATTGTACACAATGCCTAGGCCAAGTGTGAAATAAATAATATTTCATACATTGCCTGGACGTTTTAGGCATTCTATACGTAGCCTAGGCATTGTATACAATGCCGGATTATACAGATTGCCGTTAACATATATATGCAATATGCATACATATACATACATAATAATAATATATACCTCACATCAGATGCAATTTATTATTATTACTCCGCGGACACTGGTTTGATCTCACAACGTACTTGATACACGACAAGTACCTCTAGACAAATCTACAAGATGTTACATAATGATTTGTAGACAATAATAATAAGTAATCAATGCCACGTAGTTGCAATTTTAGCAAACTCATTGGGGGTGCCTCTTAATATTTTTTTTTGAGAGGGTATCTCAATCATAATTTTCTGTTGGAAAAAATTCTTATTGGGGCTAAAAATAAAAATTCGGATAATACTAAAATAAATATTATGTTCAAGTTGCTTTAACATTCCCCCATTTTATATTTTTTATCTTCAACCAGAATTCGTTTCACCGTATTTTACGTACAAACGTTTTTTCTATAGAAGGCAATTATGTAGAATCCAATTTATTTATTATTTCCTCTTAATTTAACTAATCATTTGAAACACTAATTATTATTTAAGGGGTCTATAGCAGTTTTTCTCATTCTTTGGGTCACGTTAAATTTTTAATCGTTCGCGAAGGAGTTGATACAATACCGAAATAAAAATATAATTATATCTAATTTGAAAATAAAACTTTCGGAAATTAACTATAGAGAAGTTAAATTTTAAAAAACTAGGTACTTTTAAATTATAATAATTATTAGTCCATTGTACAATAAGTTGATCCGATATCAGTATCCTAGGCTGACGATATACTACCTTTTTATTTTATAAACAATTGGGACGCAGTTCGACTTCAAAAAAAAACATGTTGGGTCGCGCGTCAAAAAGGTTGACAAACGCTGGTCTATAGTACTTATTCTTGTTATATATATTTTATATATTTTTTTGGGCTTCGAAAGATGGACAAAAACAAACGGAGCGGTTTCAAATTCAAAATATGTTTTCAGTAGAAGTTAAAATATATCTCTAAAATAATTTATATAGAGTTGGATTTAGACAAAGAAAACATGTGAATAAAAATTCAAATGTAGTCTTAGATAATATTTTCGTTGATATTAATTATAATCAAAAGTTTTCGTGACATTACGTTAGTTTCGATGCTATACATCTAAATGAAATTATTCTAATGGTACAAGAAATTGTATTCATTATGTTCCACTGTGTATATGATAGAAATGCACATCCCTATCTCTTATTTCATTTTCAAAACGTCTGCATTTTATCTTATCGAACTCGGCATTTAATTATGTAATAAAGATCGTTTAACTAATAAATTTGTTGTAAATTTTCGTATCTATTTTATATCTTTCTTAAAAATAATATATTAAATAATTATTCAAAACATTTTATTACCTATTGTATGCTTCATTAGCATCAGCCACTTAAAATTTTATTAATTACTGTCTTATATTAAAGCTTAAGTGACTCGAGCATTTATAAATTGATTTCATCATATAATATAAATATTAAATTTACGTCTTGTATAATCAGTACATTTAATTTTCTTAAAAAACGTTTTTGCCATACCCATTATAAAATAGTTACTTAACATGCGTGAATGTACGGCATGGAATATGTTAGTTAACAGGCAGATGTGTTGAAAATATTTTCAAAACACACTAGTGTGGAAAATGAACAGTTTCCGTAGTGATTTATGTTTATTCGCCCGCTATTACCTTCTCATGGTTATGGCCTGCTATAAATGTGAAGTTGGCGACGTAAATAAACTCAATTTTTTTTGAAAATACTGAAAATGAAGTGAAATATATCTATTTTATACTTAGTTGGTATGGCAAAAAATATCAATATATGTATTAATAAATCATAAATTCATAGCACCCAGGCGAAGCCGGATGGGACCGCTACTTTATGATAATGGTCTTTAACCCAGGTGTCTATCTTCAAAATTGCGATCGAAAATCTCAGTACGTTCAATTTCTTCTTCAAAAATAAGGCATAAGAATTAAGAATATAGATTCTTAACATTCGGCCAAAAATTAATAATAAATTATAATTTAAAAAAAACTAAAAAACACGCTTTAATGAACTAAAAAGTTAAAAATAATTAATTTTATTGTAAAAAAGCGTGGAGTAGTATGAAAATATGATACAAAGCACCCCACGCTTTTTTACAATAAAATTAATTATTTTTTACTTTTTAGTTCATTAAAGCGTTTTTTTTAGTTTTTTTAAATTATAATTTATTTTTGCTTTTTAGTCCTGGAGATCCTGGTCAGGATAATGGGACAAACTTATGGAATTATTGTATTGTCGTCGGTCCTTGATAAGTCGACAAAGTTTAAACTAAATCTGACCGTTCAAAGTTGGTCAAAATCAAGTTCAAAGAAGTCGGTTACAAACTGACAAATAAGCAAGCAAGCAAGCACGCAAACATACAGGTGAAGCTAATATAAGCGTGTTAAAAATAGATCAAATATCTAAAAAAATCCATGTATCCACTTTGGCAAGTTTTCATGTTTTATATTATAAATAAATGAATCGTGTGTGAAAACTTGGCACCCACTTAGATCTCAATTCTTTTTTCGGCGAAGCTGTTCTTTGTACCGAACTTGGCCCCTTTTTCCACATTTATGTTTTTGGTGGGATAATAATTACATGATTTGTTCCCATGCTTGATCTCTCTTCGGTATACTCTTAGATGAGGATTGGACATCTGAGACACTCCGTATATATCGAGGCTCAATGACATAATGTTATTGTGATCCAGTACGTATAATTTAAGAACACACTAAAGGCGAGATCAGATGTTATCATCATGCTTTAGGCACAGTACAACGAACAGTAATTGTTATATTACATTATGTTGATTGTTATTTTTGTTATTTTTTATTAACATAGCTTCTGTATAAGATTATATATTTTGCACTAACCATTATTCTATTTTATATAGTTTATTTTTGACTTCTTGTTCATTATATTTGCATTTAATTTCTATTCTCTGCTGATGTTGATTCTTTTATAATTATTTTCGATGGTACTAAATTATACAGATACTAGTTTATTCATGACTTAACACATGCCTTAAAGCTAAATTCAATAAAGTGTACAGGTTGTCCAGGAAAAGATTTGCCAATAATTATGTCAAATTATAAGAAGAAGAAAATTTCTGACAAAGTTTATTTGAGTATCTTTTTAAAATAAAGATTTTGTCAAAACTACCATTGACGCAAACGAAGCCCCTAGTAAAGGCCAGTATATTATAAATCTTACTTGAGTGGCTCATGATTACCTCAGGGTTGATGTAGAGAACAATAATGCCGCGCATTTAAATAACTGGTACAATTCAACCGCACTGCAAATTTTTGTTTCATCAGTACCCTTTTTTCCGAGACAATTGAATAGTGGGGCATACAGTATGCCCCCCACTATTAATTATAATCATATTTCGAAAAAATCATGATTTTCGTTCATCACTCACTAAACTGTCATTATTTGGGAGAGTAGTGAAGAAATAAAAAACCGTGAGGAATGCGCTAAAATCCTAAGTTTCAAATTTGGTTTCGATGTGGTGGTCAGCCACTCTGCGCACATAGGTACGGACGGAGGGACGGACATCTAAAACTCGCTTTTTCGGTATGTACAAACCATTAAACGTCTAAATTCTTCGAAATCTCGGTTTCGATTTTTTTCGCCCTTACGATACTTTCTATATTATGATCGCTCGAAAGTGAAAATGTAGCTATATAGGTCTTACGATGAAAAAATAGGTAAAAAACTTTTAAGTTAAACGGTTTTATAAATGTACTAAAAAGAAAAAAAAAATATTTAATTTAGGTTCATAAGTATAAAAGCGTGGGTCGTGACTGTAATAAATTATCATAGAGTTTACGACCCACGCTTTTATACTTATGAAACTAAATTAAATATTATTTTTTCCTTTTAGTAGGTACTGCATTTGTAAAACCGTTTAACTTAAAAGTTTTTTTAACTATTTTTTTTTCTTAGTGTGCTTTATTTGCTTAGTCTGATTTTATTACATTTATCCGGTCCACTGAAACGTTACCGGAGCAAGACCTTTTGCCTGTGAAAATTCAAAAATGCGATTTGCACCCGAATGGGAGCCGGATCAGTCAGCTAGTTACCATAATATTGTATTGTCACCGGAGTTACACAAGTGTGCAAAATTTCAACTCAATCGGATCACGGGAAGTGGATGAAAATTCAAAAGTACGATTTACACCCGGACGAAAGCCGGGTGGGTCAGCTAGTTACCTTGTATTGTCACCGGAGCTACACACGTGTGCAAAATTTCAACTCAATCGGATAACGGGAACTAGGTGAAAAATCGGTCGCAAGATTTGAAACAAATAAATAAGCATACAAATATACGGGGTCAAGCTAAATAAAACCGTTTAAAAAAGTTCAAGCTTTCAGGTAAATATTGTAGAATGTAGATTATTGACGCTTGACATCAGAGGTCTTACGAGTCTTATCCAAGCTTTTAATGGAACTATTACACTAAATTGTCATAAAAAAAGTTTTTGTGTTTGTCTGGAATTTATAAACTACGTCACGGTACGTACCCATAAGAATTTACGTAAACGTATAAATACTAGTACAGGGTGTATCACAGAAAACCGAACATAGGGAAAAGTACACAGTACAAATTAGTTAAGATCAGAGATTGCTTTGCCCTCTATTCAGAGGTCGTTACCATGGTTACCATGGTGTACGTATACAGTAACAAATGCATATTGCTGTTCATTTGACAAAATCTGGATGAACTTAAAGACAAAATCGTCGAAGTATGTTTCAATATGACTCCTGTAATGTTAGATAAAGTGAGACAAAGTTTTTGTAACCGATTAAGCCACTGCTTAATTCAAAATGGAGGTTTATTTGAACATTTGCTTTAATTTTTTATTTTAACTGTTTGTTTTGTTTAATTATTAGTTAAAAAAATATTTTCTTAATAAAAAATTGTTTCATTAATAAAAATAAATTCATTTAATATTGAAGAATTTATTTTAACTGATTTTTCTAATTATTCATTATTAGCTATTATTGTTATTAAATAATGGTTAGTCAGCGTTATCATGGTACCCATTCTCATATGTGGCCAAAGTAATCGTTGATCCTAACTAATTTGCACAATGGAGTTTTCCCTATGTTCGGTTTTCTGTGATACACCCTGTATAATATTTTCCGTATTGATCTAAAGCGACATAAATTGAGTTTAACGTATAAATGCTATAAATCACACAACCAAGAGACCGTTGGAAAGTCTATTGTTTGCGGAGAAACAATTACTGCATAGCAGTGCTTATGCGACTTTACAGGAATGCGTACACATTCCAACAACTAAAGGCTGTAACACACTGTCGTTAAATGACCAGTGGTGTAGTACAACACCAGCTTGCTGAAAGTAGCCAAAGACGGAACAAACATGAAATATTTCCTTTGTTGAGCTAGTTACGTGTGCAATATTTCAACTCAATCGAATAACTGGAGGTGGGTGAAAATTCAAAACTGCGATTTGCACCCGGACGAAAGCCGAACCGGTGGGCTAGTAACCCTATTTATTTATTTAAACTTCTTACAGGCATATTATTGTATTGTCATCGGAACAACATATGTGTACAAAATTTCTACTCAATCGAACAACGGAAAGTGGGTGAAAATTCAATAGTGCGATTTACAGCAGGACGAAAGCCCGACCGATCAGCTATAGTTACCGTAATATTGTATTGTCATCAGAACTACATAATAATATGTGTGCAAGTTTTCAAATCAATCGGTTAACGGGAAGTGGGTGAAAATTCAAAAGTGCGATTTATACCCAGACGAAATCCGGGCAGGTCAGCTAGTTACCAAAATATTGTGTTGTCATCGAAACTACACATGTGTGCCAATTTTCTACTCAATCGGATATTGGGAAGTGGGTGAAAAATCGGTCGTAAAATTTGAAGCACAACGTGAAGTTAAATAAAATCGTTTAAAAATCGAAATATACGTGAGCTGAGCCACGAGGAAAAAATTTCAAATTTTATTTATTTTATTTACAATCTGAATCACTTTATGTTTTCATGTACCTACCTATTAGGATCCGTTAAATGAGCATATGACATCTGGTGGCAGAAAATTGTACTCAAAACGAGGTAAAATTTTATATGCTAACAGTGCAAATTTATCGTGAAATTGTTTATTACCAGAATAAAACAAATAAAATAAACAAAAAGTTTATCGAAAATGGAATTCGCGACGTTTTCTAATATCATGGCATTAAACACTATCAGTTATTGCCTTGTAAAAATTACTGTACAGCGAATTATTTTCTAATGATATGTGGAAAAACTGAATTAATGAATTAAAAAAATATTTTATATTAATAATAAGATGTAAGTACTCATCATCATACTGTGCTACAATAGTTAAATCACTGATTTAAGACTAACTATGTGTTTACAAATATTTTGAGGTTAGTAACTTAGCTACTTATTACAATATAACATATTATGTTGCAGTTATGTGTTTACATTATTCACCTAACCCATCCTTAAAGGATCATTGAACGGATAACTAATCACGGGGAGATTTTCATTTAATTTTGATGTTTTTAAGCAATACGCCGTAAAGGTCACTATTTTTTACAGATCATTTTTCATGCATTTTTCTTGTTATATTTCTGACATTTGGTAATATGTCCGGCTTTGAGAATTCGTTCTCCTTTAAGGAAATTCCTTTGTTTAGGATTCGTACCGACCCAATCACAAATTTCACTTATATATTTTATCATTTCTTATCACTTTGAAAATCACAAAATTACACGCAAAAGTATACCCCGTATATGAAATTTCCCCCCTCTGCGCCATGTTTTTTAAGCTTCACCCATCTGACAGATACCAATATTCCCAATACGTAAACATTTATTAACTTCCCATTGGAGGTTATTTGCGAATGAAAATTTTTTACATATATGGACGTTTTGAGGTCCCTAGAGTCCTAATCTACTATTTTAGAGAGATGTCTGTGTGTGTACGTACGTTCGTTCGTACGTTGGTGAACTTTTTTTCGGTGCGCATACTACAAATGTAATATGGTTACAATCTTTAAAAAAGTAAACTCCAACCTATTGTAATTGATCTTATATAATATTTCTTGTATCTTGACAATGTCTATACAATTTTTATTGTGTTTTGACTAATAAATATAGTAATAGTAATAGTATTATTTAAATTATTTTGCACAAAATAACTTATTAGTACCTTTTCATATATTAAGCAGCCCTATTATTATACTGAATTTAAAATTAATAAAATACAAAATTTACTTTAAATATGTAAACTGAACATGGAAGTATAAGCCTGTACTGCAAAGTTAAACAGAAGGTGCGTTGTCTCGTAAGGTTCGCAGAGAAAATAGACAAGTTCATTAAAATGTATGTATGGTAAAACGCACCACAATTATACTGCCTAGATATTCTCGATTTTACAATATCATAGACAGTCCAATTACAGCAAGATCGATTATTATTGTTGCCAGCACAAAATAATAATAATAATACAAAGACTTTCACATTTATTACATCATTGTGTCTAGCAAGCAGCTACTTATTTTTTTAGTTTGCTTTGGGCTTAGCAATTGTCTGTTTAGCTACTAGGCTTTAAGATGTATCTAAATGTATAGATAAATAATTATAGACTACGTTTACAATTTGCATTAAATAACTTGACGAAATAGAATTTAATCCCTCAAGGCCACTTTTCCAATCTGTCTTATAATACTAAGAAAACCTATAAATGAAACATTGCTATTTAATAACACATATTCACACTTTATAATATAATTTAATAATTATAATTACCAAAAAACTTAACCGTTTGCTATTCTGTCAGTAATATATTTATAACAATTATATTAATCACCGAAAAGTGGAGTAGGTATTTAAAATAGGACTTTTATACACTTGTTTCAAAATAAATATTGTATTATTTCACACATCCCAATTCTGATGTCAAAGAAATTATCTCTATATTGTATAATATAAGAACGGTGGCCAAACTGTGGCTCGTGAGCCGATTGCGGTTCTTCAAGAGCTTTATTGTGGCTCAACTAATTTGTTATTTTTTTTAGTGTATTTGCCATATGGCACATACACTATTGGCGTCGGTCGGATGGTGGGACCTAGGGGTCGGACCAAAATTTCTCGACGTTTCATAGCCTCCTGAACACTTTGGCACCATTTTTAAAAATGTTTATATATATATGTATGTATATATATATATTTATATATATATTTATATATATATATATGTGTGTACACGATAACTCTCGACAGACTTAATCGATTGAAACGAAATTTGGTACACACATTGGAACCCATCACCGCAAGAAGCCTATTTAAAATGGGCCCGATCGGACCATTTTCAGGGTTGTATTTAGGGGTTCCAAAAAGTTTTTGGGCCCAAAAATATCGAAAAATTTGTCAGAATCGTTTCAAAATTGAAATTTAACTCTTTAGTAAAGATTAAAATGTGCTGCTAAAATTTTAATAAAATCGGCCCGACAGGACCGGACTTTCAAATTTTATGAAAACACTAGTTTGTTGATACGGATTTACTTATGAAAGGTTGTATTTAATTGGGTATACTGATAAAATCCATGTCTAATATTGAAATTTAGAAAAATTTAATTATTTTAAGGGATGTATTAAGGGGTTAAATTTTTTATTTTGTCAAAAAACAAACTTAAGTTCACATAATAATGCCACAATGCCTGTATTAGCAAATACACTACCTATATTGTCGGCAGGGTTTGGCACTGCGACCCGAGTTTTTTTTAATGTGTAATCAAGAACTTTAGGAGCGGCTCCCAAAATTTTCAGGTGAGTAACTAAGACTCTTGCTGCAAAAAGTCTGGCCACCCCTGGTATATAAAACTATAGGTATATACTCACTGACTGACTCATCGCCGAACACCCAAAAAACCGCTGAGCCTAGGAATTATAAAATTCCCATTATGACGTAGGCGCCTACAGTCGAATCTTCGAATTTTGGCAGTACTATGTATCCTTGAATAAATTTTTATAAAATTTACTGTGTACACAAGCTAAGGCGTCTAAATATTTTAGGGTTATAACAGTTAAAAAAATATTAAAAATAGATACCTATACCTACTGTTTGCATACCATTAACAATTATTATAAAACCCACACAAATAGAAGACATCACTTATTTTAGATCTGAATCGAAATAATACATCATATTAATAAATTATGATTATGAAAATAGCCATTAGCAATATTGTACATTGCGAAAAGTGTACCTACCTACGTTTTTCCCATTTTTATGGTCAAGGGTTAAAAAAAGCTCAGGGTCGAGGGTTATAGTTTTACACGTGAAACGAGAAATGCATCTGTTGCGTATGTTCGCTGCTTTGACGAAAAAAATTTCAGATAGGAAATTGCAAGGCAATCTCCTCCACACAAAAAAATCATTTTTCTTGAATAGGAGAAAAACAAACATTAACGAAGTGAGAAATACAAAAAGAAAAAACTTCCCTAATTTCAAATAGGGGTATTTAATCACATTTACTTTTCATACAGTCCTGACGATTTTCTAAAATACGATTGAATTAATGTATAATTTGTGCGTGGTTTTACTAATTAAAACACTGCGAACTTGCTTCTTTTGATAGAAAATATTGCGATCCTGTGTAAAATTTTGCGGCGTTAGAAAATCATTCAAAACAAAAATTTTAATGTACGTAGCATTGAAGATCATTTATATGCAAATATAAAACAGTTTATCTTATAGTAGGTTTTAAGTTTAATCCACATCGCTTTAATAAACAATTTATTAGAACTGACCATTCATCAACATAGAGGCATGTGTTTTGTAGTGAAGTTTTGTTGGACAGATTGACATATTGTGAAACACCATGTCAACCATCAATGTATATTTTCTTTTATATATCTATGTCCATTAAGCAAAATCATTTATGTCAGATTTCTGGTAAAATAATATCATTGACGATTTAGTCATCCAGACCATTTAGGTATCAAATCAAAAGTAGTGTTGCCTTCTAGATTTTCTAGACTCTTGTCTTGTCTTGTCTAGATTTTCAAGACAAGACAAGACTTGCTTTATCTAGATCAAAACTCTTGCCAATACTCTAGACAATTTTCAAGAGTCTAGATAAACTAAGAAGTAGTAGATAAAGTAAATCACTCGGTTAATCTTGAGGTTAATCTAGACTCTTGAAAATAATTTAGAGTCTTGATATTAGACAAGACAAGAGTTAGTGAAGTCTTGATATTTCAAGACAAGACTTCGAAAGTCTTGTCTTGTCTTGTCTAAACGGCAACACTAATCAAAAGACAGCATATGCTTTGAGACACCTCCCTCTTATACGAGTGTCGTGAACTATGAGTCAAACTCACCAACTTACATTAAAAATTTAAATAAATTTGAAACACATGTGATCCCAGAGAGAGCTTCATTGTTTGTTGCCGCTATAATGGCCGCATTTGTCGAACGTCCATAATCTATATTCCATAGAGAAACTCGCTCTCTCGTTTTTGTTAGTTTATGTAGATTTGAACGTTGATGAATGGAATTTCAATCGTAGTTCGATGGTAGTTCGTTATCTACTACTAGTAGATAACGAAAATGTAGAATTTTGCAGAAAAAGTTGAATATTTTGGCAACGTCAAAACCGAACTTCAAAAACGGCACAATTTTATGTAGGCTTCCGAATGGACAATAAGATGGCCTGAAAATATACAGGGTGTTCCATTTATAAAAATACAAGTCAGTTGTACCGTGATTACACCGTACACCCTGTATAGCAAAAAAAAATTAAAGTATAGTGCTCTTATTCCAATCCAACTTTTATTTAAAACTTTTTTTCTAATGCTTATAATAAATGAGATATCGCCCGAGACATTCTTAGTAACTCGCCCTATATATTTTCATTATTAAAAAAAATATATTAAATTTTTTCGGGCTTCGAACCTGAGCTTGGCATTTGTACCTGTCGGCAGACTCGTACTTTACCATATAGCCACACTGGCTTAGTACATCTGACACTTTGACATAGATATACATTTTATCATTTACCTAATATTACTGTCCACAAGAACTCAAACCTTTGTTTATTTATAGATATACATGTTTAACATTTCAACCATTTCCCCCGTTTCCGTTGCAGCTAATATTTCTAAAATGCCACCCCATTATGAGATATTAGACGTTATTCACGTCAAAAATCGACATAAGTGATGTTTCCTCGTGGCTACAAATAAGTATGTATATGGGGTGTCCATATATGGCAAGCCTATTATTGTGACCGATACAGTATTGAATATGTTAATGATTGTCCGTTGTCGGACCGTTCGCTGATAGTAGCTACTAGCTGTACACAAGTATAGAGACACACACCGCTACATACAAACAAATATACATGTGATGTAGGTAATATGGAGATCTGCATCGACGATCGCCTCCGGTGAGCTGACGACTGAGGTGACTGACTTTTGTGCTTCAATATTACCGCTTTTAAGATAATAAATTATCGATGTGGGACCCATTCGAAAATGAATAATAATACGCGTACAGCGAAATCTCCCTTAACGGACACCTCCCTTGGATGTACACTTCTTTTGGACGGACAGTTTGGCAGGTCCCAACCGAATTATTGTCGGACAAAAGGTACATTGTGCGCGTGCGTGTCGTCGGTTATAACGGGAATTCCCATTATTTTATACATGCGATGAATTATAAGTTGTTGATCCCAATAATCCCAATTTTGAATATCGATGGAAATATTATGGTGGAAGAAGACAGTAATTCAATGATTCAACTCATTGAAAAACTCGCATGAGCGAGTCTAGTTAGAATATTGAAGAATCTGAGCGTAATCTAAATTTGAAGATAACAGTTCTGTGATAAAGCTATCGGGAATTTGGGAAGATCACAAGATAAAATTTCAATAGAAATTTAATTAAATATTTTGTTATAGTATTGAATGTATTGAAGGGAAATTATGTAATTCACTGTCACTTGTAAAACACTTCCAAAGTTATTAAATTTTATTAAAAAATTTATGAGCGCTTTCGACTTAATGTAGTCATCTTCAGATCGGTGTTTAGAAGTGAGATATAAGATAAGATGTGATCGAATTATTCACTCACAAAATTATGACGATTAAAAATTTGTAAACACCGATCTGATATAAGAGCATCATGTAGACCTCTGTTCAAACAACTAAAAATTTTAACTTTGTCAAATTTGTTCATTTATGAATGCATAATATTCGTGGCACAGCATAAAGAACTCTTCACAATGAACAGTGATGTTCATAACTGTAACACTAGAGCAAAAGCGAAGTTGAGAATACCACCTCACAGATTGTCTCTGTACAGTAAAAATATGTATTGCAACTGCATTCGCTTCTATAATAAGTTGCCTTTAAATTTGAGGAATGAAAACAACATTTCTAAACTAAAAAAAAAGTTGAAATCAAAATTGGAAGAAAATCCATTTTATACTACAAATGAATTTATGTCCTCAACTTTTGAAGATACCTTCACTTGAAGGCGAATACTTTTTAACATTTTGTTTTATATTTTTAGTATTTTGTTTTATATTTTAAATAATATTGTATATATATTTATTATTTCTTGGACGACCTCTCCAGCCTATGGCTTGTTTTACAAGAGAAATATATATCTATTCTATTCTATTCTATACTACATTTTAAGTAGAAAGCGCTCAAAATTTTTTTAATAAAATTTAATAACTTTGGAAGTGTTTTTCTTATTTACAAATGACATTGAATTAAATATTTTATTTTAAAATTAAAAATATATCATATAATATATTTTCTGATGGGTTACAAGAATTGATCCTATCGCACGCCCAGTTTGCCCAGTAATAAAATGTCTCCTATGGTATCATAATATAAAATAAGTTGATGTTAGTAGTTCAACGGACTTCTTATGTACCTACAGTCCAAGTGAATCTGCAAACTAGCCAATCGCAAAGGTTAAAGGTCCAAATCTATAAATGTATAATTATTTCTAATTTATATTCACAAAAACACCTTTTTATAACTGCTCCATTAAAATTTAGTATACAAAGTTAATATAATAACCATAAAAAGTAGACATAATCACCTGAACTATTTTGTGCTAATGAATGATTTTTATTTCTGACAAATACAAATCGCATTTACAAAAAAATTACCGGAACAGAATACATGTATGTTTCTTTATATTTAATTGTTTATTTACAGTTTTAATGCATGTTGTGATTATTTCCCACAAAAGTTATTAATAATAATAATCAGGTTTTTAAATACGTTATTACATAGAAATTAAAGTTAACAAAAAAATACTCGACTTAAAATATCATTTAATAAAAGGAAACAATATTTTATATTCATTTAATATCTACCTATAAATTCTATAGAATTATCGCTAGGCACTTGGTAGAACACGATTGAATAAAAAATAATAAACAAACACTTGAAAAATTCTACACATTTATTCATTTCAACGATCGTTTCGGGTTTCTAGCCCATCATCAGGAGTTTACATTAAAACTCTTTAATGTAAACTCTTAAATGTAAACTCTTAAATGTAAACTCTTTAATGGGTTAGAAACCCGAAACGATCGTTGAGATGAATAAATATGTAGAATTTTTCAAGTGTTTGTTTATTAATTTTTATCTACCTATAAGTATCTATTTTGCGTCAAAGTAATCCGAAGAAAAAAAGTTTTTTGTCAAACCCACTACAAAATAGCTAAGATTACACGCATCTTAGCTATTTTGTAGTGGGTTTGACAAAAAACTTTTTTTCTTCGGATTTTGTATTTGGTCATTTTACAGGCAGGCATGCAAAAGTGTTTTAATTACATAATATAGCAAGTGCGGTAAGTAAACGATTGCCATAGCAACCTCTGTTTATTCGCTCTATCTACCTGCGGTTACATACTCACGATCTTCACGACATACTGTAAAAGTAAGGATGGTAACGCAAATGAACTGTCAATGTTTTTTGAAAATGAAGTGAAGAGTATATTTTGTAGTGAGTATGGCAAAAAATACCATATAAGTATATCTCATGCGTAATTTTATTATGACTCGAGTGACTATCGCTCGTTTTTACATACTGTCACCACTTGTCAGTAATATACCCCATTACGCATCTTATAGATATACAATCTACTATTTTTATTAAAATGCCCATCGGCGTTATGCTACTAACACTGGATATTTGATGAGATTATCCGAAAACCAGTATTTTCATAAAGTTAGTCCGGTCTTTCCTGGCAGATTTTGTTAAAATTTCAACGGCACATTTGTCTATTAAAGGGTTAAATTTAGATTTTGAAACAGTTTCGATAACTTTTTCAGTGTTTTTTGGGTACAACATTTTTTTCATCCCCTAAATACACCTCTTAAAATCATTCTATTGCGCCCATTTTAACTATAGGTTCGGAACAGTGGAACTTATGTCAAATTTGTGAAACGTCGACTATGGTCCGAGCCTTAGGTCCCCCATCCAACTAACCTACAATAGTGGATCTGCCTATATGCTATGTATAGGCAAAATATAAATTGATAATGTAGATAAAAATGAAAATTTTAATTATAAGAAATTTTTGCTGAATCTAAAATACATATAGGTACATGTAATTTTTATTATAAACAGCAGTAAAATCTTACCTTCATAATAATATTATATAGATTGTTCAAAAAATATTTGTAAAGGAAATGCGAATTAAGGCACGATATAATTTTTAAATTTATCTTGCGTAAGTTGTGATTTTAAGAATTTCGTGTCCAAAGGATTGAATCCTGTTGTTCTTTCCATTCTGTCTGTCTGTCTATCTGTAAAAATCGGTAAGTACCTACTCCAGAGATGGCGAATCTGTTCACATCTATGTGTCAATTTTTTTCAAAACATTTTTAATGTGGCCATGACGTGCCAACAAGCACCTAAAGAAATTTAGTGTGCAAGAAAATTATTCAGACGTAGATGAAAAGAATAAATTATTTCGATAGGTAATGCATTGACTTGACTTGTGTCAATTTCATAATGATAGTCAAATTTTTTCGACAGCATCTAACATATTTTTAGTTATTATTTCGATTGTGTACAATGTACATCAATCAATGGCTTGCCGACAATATTCTGTTGTGTGCTACTTATGGCACGCGTTCCATAGTTTCTCCATCCCTGACCTACTCCGTTTGTACACTGCAGAGAGTTCGGTACTTGCAGCTTTTATATCTTACAAGTTTCTGAGACGCTTATCTTAGAAATCACTGGACCGATTTTAAGGAAAATTATTTGTCATTAGTTGTATTGCGAACCAAATGATTTTCTAATTCGACCGGGGACACAATATTATACCACTTTGTAGAACCCACACGTCGCAATTTTAGACTAAAAAATAAATATTTTTTTATTCTTAATCTACTCGACGAGACTTATTTATAGACATTCCAAATGACTATCTTCACAAATGTTATTTTTTACCACCTTTTTAATGTACGAATTAATTGTAAATTATAGGCGCTCGACAACAGAGGTCATTAGCGTCTTTTAATGTGCGATAGGAGTGGATAAAAATAGCATGTATCTGAGTTTGGGAAATCACATAATTATGTTATGTAATTTGATTGATAGCTAATGAAATTGACATATTATATTATAGGTAATGAAAATTTTTGTTGGAAAGCAGCCAATTATATAATTGATTCCAAACATATCGGAAAAAATCATTTTACCAACCATAGTCACAGTCTGACTATGGTTGGTAAAATGATTTTTTCCGATATGTTTGAAATCAATTATATAATTGGCTGCATTTCCAACAAAAAATTTCAACTGGAAATCAGCCGTATAATATTAATTTA